>JARQOC010000002.1:36017257-36349757 GCA_033576535.1 Allobates femoralis
TATGGCACCTTAAAAAAGCAGAAATGCACTTTATGACTTAACACCACTTAGCAAGTATGGCACACAGCCGCTCCAAGGCTTAACAAGTGCAAACCACATACGTGTAAGCTTAGCCAAGTTTAGCCAAGTCATTTTCTCTTGGCCGGCGATGCTGAAGACTTCGTGCAGATGTAACGGATTACAAATATAGGGCTGATTTATTCGCTACTTTTCTCATTCGCGTTCTAATATCACTTATTTCGCCATCATTACGTTGAACTTAAACCTCCGAGACATTTTCAGTTAATAGAATGTAACTTACCGGACAGTTCTGTTCTTTTACCGGGACCTGAAAATATTTTTGCATAAAACATACATTGCTGGTAACACGGCGCTGAAGAAATACCGGCGTGTGATAAAGGATCACAGAAATCCCATCAATGGCTCATTATAGAGGTGTGATAGCGGAAACTATTATAGGTTTCTTATCAAGCGAGTGAGTACACGGTCCCACCGCCGTCCAAGTTTCTCTACCAATATACAATCCAGCTTCTAGCTTCTTTTTGCATTTTTATTCATATTTTTATTCTGGAATTGTTTAAAACTTTTAACCCATCGACTCATTTTTAGACCACGTCCACTACATGGCCAACACCGGGGCGTATACTAGGCCCTTAATATGATAAACTATTGGCAACTAATTTCAAACCTTTTCCGTATTACAATCTGTATAAAAAATTAGAATTAGAAACCTTGCAATTTTCACACTGGTCACTGGGGCTTTTATGATTTAAAATTCCTATTGTTTCAGGAAACAATACATGTACATTGTGGCTATGTACAAGTATTGTTTCCTTAAACAATAGGAATTTTAATTCATAAAAGCCACAGTCACACTATGCCCTTATCATTTATATTGAAGTGTCTAATTAATGTGTGCTACGGTCATTTTAAAGAGTCAGCTATGATATTGCCTATTGTGATTGGTGGAGCCCTAATAGAAGGGGCTACCTGACATTGTAATCCTGCCTCTGATGATAAGGAAACTGCTGCAAACTCTTCTTTAATGGACAGGAAGTATAAGTCTAAAAAAGCCCCAGTGGACAGTGTTAAAATTGCAAGACTGCTTTTTTTTTTTTAATAGATATTATAATATAAAAAATATTGTCTAACATAAAACAATACATGGTTTAAACAATAGATCATTTTCTGATGATAGCTTCCCTTTATTAATACATGACATTTTCTACACTGTACAAGTAAACGAAATGAGCAAAAAATATAATTCTGATATAATGCTTAATTTGGTATCTTGTGCCTAAATAACGTACATTACTAATACAACACATTTCACTATTACATGTGCCTCCACTTTTGGTTACACCAGCTAATCCTACTGAAACATTCACATGGCTTGCGTGAATTTGAACATTTTGAGATGCTCTCTCTTCTGTAGAATGTGAGCTCTTATAGTCAGTGGCGTCCTCTTTCTCTCTCTCTCAGTCTCTCTCTCTCTCCTGTAGACTGTAAGCTCTTATGATCAGTGTGGTTCTCTCTCTCCAGTAGAGAGTAATCTCTTATAGTCAGTGGGGTCCTCTCTCTCTGTCCTGTAGAGAGTAATCTCCTATAGTCAGTGGGGTCCTCTCTCTCTCTCACTGTCCTGTAGAGAGTGATCTCCTATAGTCAGTGGGGTCCCCTCTCTCTCTCCTGTAGAGAGTAATCTCCTATAGTCAGTGGGGTGCTCTCTCTCTCTCTGTCCTGTAGAGAGTGATCTCCTGTAGTCAGTGGGGTCCTCTCTCTCCTATAGAGAGTAATCTCCTATAGTCAGTGGGGTCCTCGCTTTTCTGTAGCGTGTAAGCTCTTAAGGTCAGTGGGGTCCTCTCTCTCCTGTAGAGAGTAATCTCCTATAGTCAGTGGGGTCCTCTCTCTCTCATGTAGACAGTAATCTCCTATAGTCAGTGGGGTCCTCTCTCTCTCATGTAGAGAGTAATCTCCTATAGTCATTCTGGTCCTCTCTCTCTCCTGTGGAGAGTAATCTCCTATAGTCAGTGGGGTCCTCTCTCTCTCATGTAGAGAGTAATCTCCTATAGTCAGTGGGGTCCCCTCTCTCTCTCTCATGTAGAGAGTAATCTCCTATAGTCAGTGGGGGCCCCTCTCTCTCTCCTGTAGAGAGTAATCTCCTATAGTCAGTGGGGTGCTCTCTCTCTCTCTCTGTCCTGTAGAGAGTGATCTCCTATAGTCAGTGGGGTCCTCTCTCTCCTATAGAGAGTAATCTCCTATAGTCAGTGGGGTCCTCACTTTTCTGTAGCATGTAAGCTCTTAAGGTCAGTGGGGTCCTCTCTCTCTCATGTAGAGAGTAATCTCCTATAGTCAGTGGGGTCCTTCTCTCTCTCATGTAGAGAGTAATCTCCTATAGTCAGTGGGGTGCTCTCTCTCTCTCTGTCCTGTAGAGAGTGATCTCCTGTAGTCAGTGGGGTCCTCTCTCTCCTATAGAGAGTAATCTCCTATAGTCAGTGGGGTCCTCGCTTTTCTGTAGCGTGTAAGCTCTTAAGGTCAGTGGGGTCCTCTCTCTCCTGTAGAGAGTAATCTCCTATAGTCAGTGGGGTCCTCTCTCTCTCATGTAGACAGTAATCTCCTATAGTCAGTGGGGTCCTCTCTCTCTCATGTAGAGAGTAATCTCCTATAGTCATTCTGGTCCTCTCTCTCTCCTGTGGAGAGTAATCTCCTATAGTCAGTGGGGTCCTCTCTCTCTCATGTAGAGAGTAATCTCCTATAGTCAGTGGGGTCCCCTCTCTCTCTCTCATGTAGAGAGTAATCTCCTATAGTCAGTGGGGGCCCCTCTCTCTCCTGTAGAGAGTAATCTCCTATAGTCAGTGGGGTGCTCTCTCTCTCTCTGTCCTGTAGAGAGTGATCTCCTATAGTCAGTGGGGTCCTCTCTCTCCTATAGAGAGTAATCTCCTATAGTCAGTGGGGTCCTCACTTTTCTGTAGCATGTAAGCTCTTAAGGTCAGTGGGGTCTCTCTCTCTCTCATGTAGAGAGTAATCTCCTATAGTCAGTGGGGTCCTTCTCTCTCTCATGTAGAGAGTAATCTCCTATAGTCAGTGGGGTCCTCTCTCTCTCCTGTAGAGAGTAATCTCCTATAGTCATTCTGGTCCTCTCTCTCTCCTGTGGAGAGTAATCTCCTATAGTCAGTGGGGTCCTCTCTCTCTCATGTAGAGAGTAATCTCCTATAGTCAGTGGGGTCCTCTCTCTCTCATGTAGAGAGTAATCTCCTTTAGTCAGTGGGGTCCTCTCTCTCTCTCCTGTAGAGAGTAATCTCCTGTAGTCAGTGGGGTCCTCTCTCTCTCCTGTAGAGAGTAATCTCCTATAGTCAGTGGGGTCCCCTCTCCCTCCTGTAGAGTGTAATCTCCTATAGTCAGTGGGGTCCTCTCTCCCTCCTGTAGAGTGTAATCTCCTATAGTCAGTGGGGTCCTCTCTCCCTCCTGTAGAGTGTAATCTCCTAATAGTCAGTGGGGTCCTCTCTCTCTCTCTCATGTAGAGAGTAATCTCCTATAGTCATTCTGGTCCTCTCTCTCTCCTGTGGAGAGTAATCTCCTATAGTCAGTGGGGTCCTCTCTCTCTCATGTAGAGAGTAATCTCCTATAGTCAGTGGGGTCCTTCTCTCTCTCATGTAGAGAGTAATCTCCTATAGTCAGTGGGGTCCTCTCTTCTCTCCTGTAGAGAGTAATCTCCTATAGTCATTCTGGTCCTCTCTCTCTCCTGTGGAGAGTAATCTCCTATAGTCAGTGGGGTCCTCTCTCTCTCATGTAGAGAGTAATCTCCTATAGTCAGTGGGGTCCTCTCTCTCTCTCATGTAGAGAGTAATCTCCTATAGTCAGTGGGGTCCTCTCTCTCTCTCCTGTAGAGAGTAATCTCCTGTAGTCAGTGGGGTCCTCTCTCTCTCCTGTAGAGAGTAATCTCCTATAGTCAGTGGGGTCCTCTCTCCCTCCTGTAGAGTGTAATCTCCTATAGTCAGTGGGGTCCTCTCTCCCTCCTGTAGAGTGTAATCTCCTATAGTCAGTGGGGTCCTCTCTCCCTCCTGTAGAGTGTAATCTCCTATAGTCAGTGGGGTCCTCTCTCTCTCTCTCATGTAGAGAGTAATCTCCTATAGTCATTCTGGTCCTCTCTCTCTCCTGTGGAGAGTAATCTCCTATAGTCAGTGGGGTCCTCTCTCTCTCATGTAGAGAGTAATCTCCTATAGTCAGTGGGGTCCTCTCTCTCTCATGTAGAGAGTAATCTCCTATAGTCAGTGGGGTCCCCTCTCTCTCTCTCCTGTAGAGAGTAATCTCCTATAGTCAGTGGGGTGCTCTCTCTCTCTCTGTCCTGTAGAGAGTGATCTCCTATAGTCAGTGGGGTCCTCTCTCTCCTATAGAGAGTAATCTCCTATAGTCAGTGGGGTCCTCGCTTTTTCTGTAGCGTGTAAGCTCTTAAGGTCAGTGGGGTCCTCTCTCTCTCATGTAGAGAGTAATCTCCTATAGTCAGTGGGGTCCTTCTCTCTCTCATGTAGAGAGTAATCTCCTATAGTCAGTGGGGTCCTCTCTCTCTCCTGTAGAGAGTAATCTCCTATAGTCATTCTGGTCCTCTCTCTCTCCTGTGGAGAGTAATCTCCTATAGTCAGTGGGGTCCTCTCTCTCTCATGTAGAGAGTAATCTCCTATAGTCAGTGGGGTCCTCTCTCTCTCATGTAGAGAGTAATCTCCTATAGTCAGTGGGGTCCTCTCTCTCTCTCCTGTAGAGAGTAATATCCTGTAGTCAGTGGGGTCCTCTCTCTCTCCTGTAGAGAGTAATCTCCTATAGTCAGTGGGGTCCTCTCTCCCTCCTGTAGAGTGTAATCTCCTATAGTCAGTGGAGTCCTCTCTCCCTCCTGTAGAGTGTAATCTCCTATAGTCAGTGGGGTCCTCTCTCCCTCCTGTAGAGTGTAATCTCCTATAGTCAGTGGGGTCCTCTCTCTCTCTCTCTCATGTAGAGAGTAATCTCCTATAGTCAGTGGGGTCCTCTCTCTCTCTCCTGTAGAGAGTACTCTCCTGTAGTCAGTGGGGTCCTCTCTCTCTCCTGTAGAGAGTAATCTCCTATAGTCAGTGGGGTCCTCTCTCTCTCCTGTAGAGAGTAATCTCCTATAGTCAGTGGGGTCCTCTCTCTCTCTCATGTAGAGAGTAATCTCCTATAGTCAGTGGGGTCCTCTCTCTCTCATGTAGAGAGTAATCTCCTATAGTCAGTGGGGTCCTCTCTCTCTCCTGTAGAGAGTAATCTCCTATAGTCATTCTGGTCCTCTCTCTCTCCTGTGGAGAGTAATCTCCTATAGTCAGTGGGGTCCTCTCTCTCTCATGTAGAGAGTAATCTCCTATAGTCAGTGGGGTCCTCTCTCTCTCATGTAGAGAGTAATCTCCTATAGTCAGTGGGGTCCTCTCTCTCTCTCCTGTAGAGAGTAATATCCTGTAGTCAGTGGGGTCCTCTCTCTCTCTCCTGTAGAGAGTAATCTCCTATAGTCAGTGGGGTCCTCTCTCCCTCCTGTAGAGTGTAATCTCCTATAGTCAGTGGAGTCCTCTCTCCCTCCTGTAGAGTGTAATCTCCTATAGTCAGTGGGTCCTCTCTCCCTCCTGTAGAGTGTAATCTCCTATAGTCAGTGGGGTCCTCTCTCTCTCTCTCTCATGTAGAGAGTAATCTCCTATAGTCAGTGGGGTCCTCTTTCTCTCTCCTGTAGAGAGTACTCTCCTGTAGTCAGTGGGGTCCTCTCTCTCTCCTGTAGAGAGTAATCTCCTATAGTCAGTGGGGTCCTCTCTCTCTCTCCTGTAGAGAGTAATCTCCTGTAGTCAGTGGGGTCCTCTCTCTCTCCTGTAGAGAGTAATCTCCTATAGTCAGTGGGGTCCTCTCTCCCTCCTGTAGAGTGTAATCTCCTATAGTCAGTGGGGTCCTCTCTCCCTCCTGTAGAGTGTAATCTCCTATAGTCAGTGGGGTCCTCTCTCCCTCCTGTAGAGTGTAATCTCCTATAGTCAGTGGGGTCCTCTCTCCCTCCTGTAGAGTGTAATCTCCTATAGTCAGTGGGGTCCTCTCTCCCTCCTGTAGAGTGTAATCTCCTATAGTCAGTGGGGTCCTCTCTCCCTCCTGTAGAGTGTAATCTCCTATAGTCAGTGGGGTCCTCTCTCCCTCCTGTAGAGTGTAATCTCCTATAGTCAGTGGGGTCCTCTCTCTCTCTCTCTCTCTCTCTTTCCTGTAGAGAGTAATCTCCCATAGTCAGTGGTGTCCTCTCTCCCCTGTAGAGTGTAAGTTTGTATGGACAGTGGGGTGCTCTCCTGTAGGATGTAAGCTCTTATGGTCAAATTTTATAAGATCGGGTCATCTCTACTAGATGAATATTAGATACAAAGATGGATTGATATATTATCTGTGGTTCATCTTATGTGTTTGTTTGTTTCCTGTGATTTGCCTGTGAAATAGACTGATATTTTCTCTCCTTGGAGTTGTCCGAGTTTCCCGTTATCTCCTCGTATACCGTATGACCGAGCTCTTATGAAATGCTACAACCAGGTGACAATGTTATCGGCAGACATGTTGGATGTTCACTACCAGTTCTTGCGGCACGGACAGTGTTAATGTGACGATTGTCTGCTTCCGCCGCCGTCCGCTCCTGCCCGGCGTTTCTTTCCATAGAACGGCCTCTTATAATCTCTTCCTGGCAGAACACTCCATGTATTGATGCAGGTTTGTGTTACACGGCAAAAGCAAATAAAGCTGAAACGTCTCCGTTCATCAGCAAAAACCTTTACTGCGTAAAACCAAAATATATTCTTTCCTTTTTTCAAAAAATTACAAAAATGATGGCCAGTCCCAGACCCAAGTGTCAGGCTATTATGTGTTACAGGTCTTTAGGGGCTGAGGGGCGCAGTTTTTGCTGAGAAGACTTTCTGGACTTGGTATGTAACGTTAGACACTCCGAGGACAGAACATCATGGATTTTTTTTGTTGCCGGTTCCTGCAGTTTGTGTTTCAGATAATAAACTTTTACTTATTAATCACGACTATTTTTAGCTGCTGCTTTGACCGACATATAGAAAAGGGCACGATTTCGAGAAATCTGTACATTACACCACGCAAGGTATTGAGTGGTTACCAGATGAAAGAGCGTTTCCTCTAAAATGAAACCATTGTCTGTAAATACAAATCCTCGATTCATCAAGTTTTTAAAAATTATGTTGATTCGTTAATTTATGTCTGTTTTTAGGAAAGATGGTTGAGAACCAATATGGCCGCCCCATAGGTTGTCCATTATCCCCAAAATAGTCTTAGTGAAGTATCCCAAAAATGCAAGGGCTAACCTGATTTTTTGGCAATGTCCTAGCAAATTTGTTGTGCCTTGATTCAAAAAGGGGGGAGGTGTGAAGAATATGGACTATAGCTACATACAAGGGTGGGTTTCTGGGCCGATATAATCCCGTTGACAGACCAGACTCATATCTAAAGGGAACTGGTGGCAGCTCTACCGCTTGACTAGACCTAGTGAAAGGGGTCTCTCAACCTATCAGGGTTGTGCAAATGTGGTGCCACACCGGAGGTGCCTTCTGTCCCCATGTGGTCAGTTGACCTCTGTGAAAAAGTGTTTCAAGTTGAGTTTATGTACCGCCAGGGGGTGCAGAACGTCACTGTTGGTGGAGGTGACGGTACCGTACCGCGTGATCCTGTTGTATTAGAGACGTCAGGGCGGGGTTGTGTGGTGCAGGTCATCACAGGAGAGGTTGAGGGTATTTTTAACAAACCACACTCACAAATTGTCATTTCCAGATGGTAATGGGGCAGGACCAAATAGTTTCTGAATTACCAGCACCAATGTTAGTGACCTAGTATATCACAATGCCTGCCACTAATATTTATCCAATAAAGGTAGATCTAGTAAACTGACTAATACCCATGGAAAAAATTGTGTGAGCGATATAACAGTACGGAGTGTAATTTACATTTTTTGTAGGACAGATTATTGATTGTACAGGCACAATATTTTGTGCCATGTGTTTTCATTTAGTGAAACAGTTTTTTTATGATATTTGGAAATCATTTGCGCAAATCCTTTCATGAGATCTAGTACTTATTAGGAAACACTCTTTCTTTCCCGGCTGGGTGCCGATGGGCCACTCTACTCTCAGGACCCCTGTGCAGCCGTACATGTATGACAAAGTCTCCCCTGTCCCTATGTGATTCCTGTAGGCAGGTCCAAATTCGCCCGGTCAGGACCTGCCTGCGTCAATTCGCCCGGTCACATGGGGTCCTAGCAGGCGGGGTTACAGAAGGAAGCGAGCGGGGACGCCGAGACTCCCGGGACGGAGCAGAATCAACTTGTCTCCACACCACCGCAAAAACTTATAACAGGAGAAAGGAGACCCCAACCGCTTCCAAAATCTACACCATTGTTGTGCGGGGCTTGCACAACAATAATAGGTTAGTGAACACGCATATTATTATCCCCCGCTGGTAACATTGATAATGCACTAGTGCGCCCCCTGTATTTCTTTTGTCTTTCCTATGTGATTCCTATCATCCTCATCGTCTAGATGAAAAGCCGCAGCACAAGACGCTTTATGAGACTTCCAGCACGAATTCCGGACGTGAAATTCTCCAGTTGAGATGACTTAACGCTTTGTTAATCCCCAGCCACGTTGTCGGCTTCTGCAGAGTAGAAGAATGTGACCATGTCCGGGATACCAGAGGGTTTTACGGAGATCGAGCTCAGCTGCCTGGAAGGGATTCTGTATTTGTCAACAAATTAACCATCGAATGCGTGACATACTTTTATCTCCCCGATTCTTGGACCATTAGGAGCCAAGGCTTTCTACACATTATGTGCAACCGCGGGAGGTACCGTAACGGCATCTCATTCATTGTGCTTGTAGACAAGGTCACACAGTTATAAGGACGTACAGAACCGTACCCTTATATAATATGGTTGTAAAAGCCCATACCTTAAAATAATTAGTCCTACCATTAAGTGGCAAGATATATATTAAGGGTAGTTGATTAGGGCACCCTTGATGCCATCTTTACAGGTATAAAACACTAATAGAGGATGTGCCAACAACTATTTCCCGCGAAGCCAGCCATATACAAGAGAATTTGGCTTAGCCAAGCTCTACTCCTTATGAGAACCGTTGCCATATTCTTTGGGCAGCATCTTATCCCCCAGGGAACAAACGTTTGCCCATTGGAAATTCAACACCAACTGGACTTCTCTCTCCAAACACCATCTGTCAAAGGATAATGGGGTGACCACCATACACAGTAGACTAGCACCTGATCCCGCTGATATCGGGAGGTTTGGCCTACTTCAGTCTAACTTGTACTGAAGGTCCACATATTAAACCATTAGCAAGGGTATAAAAGCCATAAAGGCAGACCCGGGGCCACTATGGGACCCTTATATATAAGGGGCTCAATCCTGGTTGGTGCAAACCCCTTTGTTGTTTGGTGCTGAGAACCTGTAGAGGTTTACCGATCCCAGATGGTATTGTTATGAAACTGGAGGGTGGGGAATTGGCCTAAAGGTCGTTGAAAATGATTCGGAGGGGAAAACAAACATTGGCTGCTCTTGACCCATTTTGATTTTGGCCATGTAGCCCCTTATTTTCAATATGAACCACTGACCATCAAAGACCATGTAAGTCAATGGCACGGCACTGTAATGGTAGCATTCAGTTCTGTAGGGGAAACATTCTCCTGACTTGTGATTTTGGAATGTTTCGTAAAGCAAATCAAGAAGTTATGGGAAGAAAGAAAATCTTATAATTGTATTAATGTTATGTGCATTGGGGGAAGTTTTCCATTGATATCAGTTAGATGTTCTTTTTGCTTGAGCACTTGCCTGTATTTCTTTCCGTTTTATACAGAACACATGTTGTATGAACGTTCTTCTCAATCTGTTTCCTGATCAGTAAACAACATGAGTCTCATCATAGCGCTGACGACCTTTTGTCTAAATCGGCTGTAGGATGAGTCCCGCTCTCAATCTGTGTATTCACATTTTCATAGATTTAGGCTTTGGATCTATGTGTAATATTACATATAAATAGTCCAAAGGCGTCTGATATACATATCAACCATAGTTCCCTGATAATTGCACAATGCCCCATAGCAAAGCCAGCGACTCAGCACCCATAACCCTGACAAATACCTGAGCAACCCTAATAATAGCACAGTGCCCCATAGCAAAGCCAGCCACGGTGTGTCCATAACCCTGATAATAGCACAGTGCCCCATATCAAAGCCAGCGACTGAGCACCCATAACGCTAAAAAATACCTGAGCAACCCCGATAATAGCACAATGCCCCATATCAAAGCCAGCCACAGTGTGCCCATAACTATGCCAAATACAAGAGCAACCCCGATAATAGCACAATGCCCCATATCAAAGCCAGCCACAGTGTGCCCATAACTATGCCAAATACAAGAGCAGCCCCCAATAATAGCACAGTGCCCCATATCAAAGCCAGCCAAAGTGTGTCCATAACTATGCCAAATACAAGAGTAACACCAATAATAGCACAGTGCCCCATATCAAAGCCAGCCACAGTGTGCCCATAACTATGCCAAATACAAGAGCAACCCCCGATAATAGAACAGTGCCCCATATCAAATCCAGCCACAGTGTGTCCATAACTATGCCCAATACATGAGCAACCCCGATAATAGAACAGTGCCCCATATCAAAGCCAGTCACAGTGTGTCCATAACTATGCCAAATACATGAGCAACCCCGATAATAGAACAGTGCCCCATATCAAAGCCAGCCACAGTGTGTCCATAACTATGCCCAATACATGAGCAACCCCGATAATAGAACAGTGCCCCATATCAAAGCCAGCCACAGTGTGCCCATAACTATGCCCAATACAAGAGCAGCCCCCAATAATAGCACAATGCCCCATATCAAAGCCAGCCACAGTGTGTCCATAACTATGACCCAATACATGAGCAACCACGATAATAGCACAGTGCCCCATATCAAAGCCAGCCACAGTGTGTCCATAACTATGCCAAATACAAGAGCAACCCTGATAATAGCACAGTGCCCCATATCAAAGTCAGCCATGGTGTGCCCATAACTATGCCAAATACAAGAGTAACCCCCAATAATAGCACAGTGCCCCATATCAAAGCCAGCCACAGTGTGCCCATAACTATGCCAAATACAAGAGCAGCCCCCAATAATAGCACAGTGCCCCATATCAAAGCCAGCCACGGTGTGTCCATAACTATGCCAAATACATGAGCAACCCCGATAATAGCACAGTGCCCCATATCAAAGCCAGCCACAGTGTGCCCATAACTATGCCAAATACAAGAGCAGCCCCCAATAATAGCACAGTGCCCCATATCAAAGCCAGCCATGGTGTGTCCATAACTATGCCAAATACAAGAGCAATCCCGATAATAGAACAGTCCCCCATATCAAAGCCAGCCACAGTGTGTCCATAACTATGCCAAATACATGAGCAACCCCCAATAATAGCACAGTGCCCCATATCAAAGCCAGCCACAGTGTGCCCATAACTATGCCAAATACAAGAGCAACCCCGATAATAGCACAATGCCCCATATCAAAGCCAGCCACAGTGTGCCCATAACTATGCCAAATACAAGAGCAGCCCCCAATAATAGCACAGTGCCCCATATCAAAGCCAGCCACAGTGTGTCCATAACTATGCCAAATACATGAGCAACCCCGATAATAGCACAGTGCCCCATATCAAAGCCAGCCACAGTGTGCCCATAACTATGCCAAATACAAGAGTAACACCAATACTAGCACAGTGCCCTATATCAAAGCCAGCCACAGTGTGCCCATAACTATGCCAAATACAAGAGCAACTCCCGATAATAGAACAGTGCCCCATATCAAAGCCAGCCACAGTGTGTCCATAACTATGCCAAATACATGAGCAACCCCAATAATAGCACAGTGCCCCATATCAAAGCCAGCCACAGTGTGTCCATAACTATGCCAAATACAAGAGCAACCCTGATAATAGCACAGTGCCCCATATCAAAGCCAGCCATGGTGTGCCCATAACTATGCCAAATACAAGAGTAACCCCCAATAATAGCACAGTGCCCCATATCAAAGCCAGCCACGGTGTGCCCATAACTATGCCAAATACATGAGCAACCCCGATAATAGCACAGTGCCCCATATCAAAGCCAGCCACAGTGTGCCCATAACTATGCCAAATACAAGAGCAGCCCCCAATAATAGCACAGTGCCCCATATCAAAGCCAGCCAAAGTGTGTCCATAACTATGCCAAATACAAGAGTAACACCAATAATAGCACAGTGCCCCATATCAAAGCCAGCCACAGTGTGCCCATAACTATGCCAAATACAAGAGCAACCCCCGATAATAGAACAGTGCCCCATATCAAATCCAGCCACAGTGTGTCCATAACTATGCCCAATACATGAGCAACCCGATAATAGAACAGTGCCCCATATCAAAGCCAGTCACAGTGTGTCCATAACTATGCCAAATACATGAGCAACCCCGATAATAGAACAGTGCCCCATATCAAAGCCAGCCACAGTGTGCCCATAACTATGCCAAATACATGAGCAACCCTGATAATAGCACAGTGCCCCATATCAAAGCCAGCCACAGTGTGTCCATAACTATGACCCAATACATGAGCAACCCCGATAATAGCACAGTGCCCCATATCAAAGCCAGCCACAGTGTGTCCATAACTATGCCAAATACAAGAGCAACCCTGATAATAGCACAGTGCCCCATATCAAAGTCAGCCATGGTGTGCCCATAACTATGCCAAATACAAGAGTAACCCCAATAATAGCACAGTGCCCCATATCAAAGCCAGCCACAGTGTGCCCATAACTATGCCAAATACAAGAGCAGCCCCCAATAATAGCACAGTGCCCCATATCAAAGCCAGCCACGGTGTGTCCATAACTATGCCAAATACATGAGCAACCCCGATAATAGCACAGTGCCCATATCAAAGCCAGCCACAGTGTGCCCATAACTATGCCAAATACAAGGCAGCCCCAATAATAGCACAGTGCCCATATCAAAGCCAGCCATGGTGTGTCCATAACTATGCCAAATACAAGAGCAACCCCCAATAATAGCACAGTGCCCATATCAAAGCCAGCCACAGTGTGCCCATAACTATGCCAAATACAAGAGCAACCCGATAATAGCACAATGCCCCATATCAAAGCCAGCCACAGTGTGCCCATAACTATGCCAAATACAAGAGCAGCCCCCAATAATAGCACAGTGCCCCATATCAAAGCAGCCACAGTGTGTCCATAACTATGCCAAATACATGAGCAAACCCCGATAATAGCACAGTGCCCCATATCAAAGCCAGCCACAGTGTGCCCATAACTATGCCAAATACAAGAGTAACACCAATAATAGCACAGTGCCCTATATCAAAGCCAGCACAGTGTGCCCATAACTATGCCAAATACAAGAGCAACTCCGATAATAGAACAGTGCCCCATATCAAAGCCAGCCACAGTGTGTCCATAACTATGCCAAATACATGAGCAACCCCGATAATAGAACAGTGCCCCATATCAAAGCCAGCCACAGTGTGTCCATAACTATGCCCAATACAAGAGCAGCCCCAATAATAGCACAGTGCCCCATATCAAAGCCAGCCACAGTGTGTCCATAACTATGCCAAATACAAGAGCAACCTGATAATAGCACAGTGCCCCATATCAAAGCCAGCCATGGTGTGCCCATAAACTATGCCAAATACAAGAGTAACCCCAATAATAGCACAGTGCCCCATATCAAAGCAGCCACGGTGTGTCGATAACTATGCCAAATACATGAGCAACCCCGATAATAGCACAGTGCCCATATCAAAGCCAGCCACAGTGTGCCCATAACTATGCCAAATACAAGAGCAGCCCCAATAATAGCACAGTGCCCCATATCAAAGCCAGCCATGGTGTGTCCATAACTATGCCAAATACAAGAGCAACCCGATAATAGAACAGTGCCCCATATCAAAGCCAGCCACAGTGTGTCCATAACTATGCCAAATACATGAGCAACCCGATAATAGCACAGTGCCCCATATCAAAGCCAGCCACAGTGTGCCCATAACTATGCCAAATACATGAGCAACCCCCAATAATAGCACAGTGCCCCATATCAAAGCCAGCCACAGTGTGCCCATAACTATGCCAAATACCAGAGCAACCCCCAATAATAGCACAGTGCCCCATATCAAAGCCAGCCACAGTGTGCCCATAACTATGCCCAATACAAGAGTAACCCCCAATAATAGCACAGTGCCCCATATCAAAGCCAGCCACAGTGTGCCCATAACTATGCCAAATACCAGAGCAACCCCAATAATAGCACAGTGCCCCATATCAAAGCCAGCCATGGTGTGCCCATAACTATGCCAAATACAAGAGCAGCCCCAATAATAGCACAGTGCCCCATATCAAAGCCAGCCATGGTGTGCCCATAACTATGCCCAATACATGAGCAACCCGATAATAGAACAGTGCCCCATATCAAAGCCAGCCACAGTGTGTCCATAACCCTGTCAAATACAAGAGCAACCCTGATAATAGCACAGTGCCCCATATCAAAGCCATCCACAGTGTGCCATAACCCTGATAGTAGCACAGTGCCCATAGCAAAGCCAGCCACAGTGTGTCCATAACTATGCCAAATACAAGAGCAACCCCCGATAATAGCACAGTGCCCCATAGCAAAGCCAGCCACAGTGTGCCCATAACTATGCCAAATACATGAGCAACCCCGATAATAGAACAGTGCCCCATATCAAAGCCAGCCACAGTGTGCCCATAACTATGCCAAATACAAGAGCAACCCCGATAATAGCACAGTGCCCCATATCAAAGCCAGCCACAGTGTGTCCATAACCCTGATAATAGCACAGTGCCCCATATCAAAGCCAGCCACAGTGTGCCCATAACTATGCCAAATACCAGAGCAACCCCGATAATATACCAGTGCCCATAGCAAACCCAGGGGTAAGAGAAAACGACATGGGGACACAATGGTGACCCTAATAACAGCATTTGTCGTTCTTGAACTAACGTTATAGTGCCGTGGAGTAAGGACCCTATTTATCTGTGTCCCTTTGGTTACTTATTACACCCGATGGACCCTCAATTGAATTACTCTACAGATGGCCATACACTTTAGGCAAAGACAGAGAGGGATACAATTCACTTCTAGACTGTTCTGGCCACAGCTTATCTTTCCTGAAAACAAAGGATGGGGCATGTTGAAGTCCAACATGCTCAGTCCTTGTTTCCTGTGTCAGGGGTGTGTAGCATGTTGTCCAATCTTGAAGAAATCAGCAATTTTGGCCAACAGTAATCTATAATGTAATGTTCAGCTATGAAGCTCGGGCTGTGCTTGGCCTCGGAGGCGCCCGAGTTCCCTGAATTGTGTATCCTCCCTTCTGTTTTAGCAATTTGTCTCATGTTTTAGGATGATTTAATGCAAATAGTAGGGGATTGTGCCAGGGTATCAAGTTGATCCCACTCATGAACTGAAAGCGTCAAGCAGCCCACTGGCAGCTGTGCCTCAGACCGGGCTGCCAGCCGCACAAGGCCCGACAGGTGTGTGTGACAGGAAGATGGCGACAGACCCACAGCTGCGGCCCCGGCTCTATTATTGGCACCAACACCCAGCAGTGATCCCCGAGCGGGAGACCAAGACCGAGCCGCCACAGTTGATTTTTTTGCTCAGAAATTTCAGATACAGCTCGTACAGTGATTACTGGAAAGTGACGGATGAGAGGTATAACAAGCCGATGAACTCATCATTGTACCATAGATTCCATAACATACAAATCCACGTCATGACACTAACAATTCCAATATGGCTACTGGACTTCTATTTCATTCATTATCATTATTATGTGCAGACACCGAACCAGCAGGGGATGCTTGTAGATTGTAGCTCTGAGGCTGCAGAATTGTGAATGCAGCTCTGGACTATAAGTGTAAAGCCAGGTTCACATATCTGACTTTCACAAGTCGAGCCTGCCCCCTGGGGGTCTACTAACCTGGGCTCAACATCCTCATATACAGTCATGGCTGAAAGTGTTGGCTCCTTGATATTGTTCCAGAAATAGAAGTATTTCTTCCAGAAAACTTTTGCAATTACACGCGATTTGTTATACACATGATTATTTCCTTTGTGTATTGGACAAACACAAAAAAACTGCAAAAAAAGCAAATTGGACATAATATTACACAAAACCCCCAAAATGGGCCGAAAAAAATTGATGGCCTCAGTTTAATATTTGGTTGCCCCCTTTGGAATAGACAACTAAAATCAGTCAACTCCTATACCCTCCACAAGCTTCTTCTCCTGGAGTTTCTCCTCCTCTTTATAATCTGCTCCCGGTCTCTCATATCTGAGGCGTCTTCACACAGTTTTTAGATCTCTCCACAGGTGATCATTGGGATTTAGATCCGGACTCATTGCTGTCACTTCACATCTCTCCAGCTCTTTCTTTTCATACATTTTTGGGGCTTCTTGATGTTTGGGGTCCTTGTCCTGCTGGAAGACCCAGGACCTAGGACGCCCCCAGCTTTCTGGTCCTGTGCTCTTTTCATAGACCTCCCACCATATGTGACTGTAGGTCCTGTGCTCTTTTCTCTGACCTCCCCCATATGTGACTGTAGGTCCTGTGCTCTTTTCTCTGACCTCCCCCATATGTGACTGTAGGTCCTGTGCTCTTTTCTCTGACCTCCCCCATATGTGACTGTAGGTCCCGTGCTCTTTTCTCTGACTTCCCCTATATGTGGCTGTAGGTCCTGTTCTCTTTTCTCTGACCTCCCCCATATGTAAGTGTGGGTCCTGTTCTCTTTTCTCTGACCTCCCCCATATGTTACAGTGTAGGTCCTGTGATCTTCTCTCTGACCTCCCCCATATGTGACTGTAGACCGTGTGCTCTTTTCCGAACTCCTCTGTATGTGACTGTAGGTCCTGTGCTCTTTTCTCTGACCTCCACCATATGTGACTGTAGGTCCTGTGCTCTTTTCTCTGACCTCCCCCATATGTGGCTGCAGGTCCTGTGCTCTTTTCTCTGACCTCCCCATATGTAAGTGTAGGTCCTGTTCTCTTTTCTCTGACCTCCCACCATATGTGACTGTAGGTCCTGTGCTCTTTTCTCTGACCTCCCCCATATGTGACTGTAGGTCCCGTGCTCTTTTCTCTGACTTCCCCTATATGTGGCTGTAGGTCCTGTTCTCTTTTCTCTGACCTCCCCCATATGTAAGTGTGGGTCCTGTTCTCTTTTCTCTGACCTCCCCCATATGTAATAGTGTAGGTCCTGTGATCTTCTCTCTGACCTCCCCCATATGTGACTGTAGACCGTGTGCTCTTTTCCAAACTCCTCTGTATGTGACTGTAGGTCCTGTGCTCTTTTCTCTGACCTCCACCATATGTGACTGTAGGTCCTGTGCTCTTTTCTCTGACCTCCCCCATATGTGGCTGCAGGTCCTGTGCTCTTTTCTCTGACCTCCTCATATGTAAGTGTAGGTCCTGTGCTCTTTTCTCTGACCTCCACCATATGTGACAGTAGGTCCTGTGCTCTTTTCTCTGACCTCCCCCATATGTGACTGTACGTCCCGTGCTCTTTTCTCTGACCTCCCCTATATGTGGCTGTAGGCCCTGTTCACTTTTCTCTGACCTCCCCCATATGTAAGTGTGGGTCCTGTTCTCTTTTCTCTGACCTCCCCCATATGTAACAGTGTAGGTCCTGTGATCTTCTCTCTGACCTCCCCCATATGTGACTGTAGACCGTGTGCTCTTTTCTCTGACCTCCACCATATGTGACTGTAGATCCTGTGATCTTTTCTCTGACCTCCCCCATATGTGACTGTAGGTCCTGTGCTCTTTTCTGACCTCCCCTATATGCGACTGTAGGTCCTGTGCAATTTTCTGAACTCCTCTATATGTGACTGTAGGTCCTGTGCTCTTTCTTCTGACCTCCCTTATTTGTGACTGCAGGTCCTGTGTTCTTTTCTCTGACCTTCCACATATGCGACTGTAGATCTCTGGCGCTGCGCTTCCCATAGATCTACTGTAAATGCCTACAGGACCTCGGACAGCGCACATACTATACGTACTTTACGTATAGTATGCGCACCGCTGTCAGTGGAGCCGCGACTTCATTCACAAAATTGTACAGAGCCGACAGGAGCCGGCTTACTGTACAGGTGTTTTTAACACATTACATGCCCACCTGAGTAGGCAGCATGTCTCTCGGGGTGGGTGGGCACCCCCTAGAGACATGATGAGCACAATTATTATTAATATTAAAGCTTTTTTATACACTGTTAACACTTTGCTTTGATAAGCAAAGTATACGGTAACCGCATTGCTCAGGATTACACATCCTGAGCAATGCGGTTACCGCATTACTGGGCACAGAACTGCTCCGAAAATTGCAGCCTGCATGATTTTTCACGCAGGCTGCAGAGCTGGATGCAGTAACCGGATTGCATGTAATGTAATCCGGTTGTTATAATGGGCTCCTATGAGGACTGTTTCCTGATGCGGTTTTGAGCTTTTTGAAAGCTCAAAACCGTATCAGGATTTGAAAAAACCAAGTGTGACCCTAGCCTTAGATTACGGTCAGCCAGATGCTACCATTCTTTACTATCTTATTTATTTGCAAAATGGCTCTTGCCGCCATTTTCCATGACCCATAACGTTCTAATTTTTTGTGATCTGGGGCTATGTGACGGCTTAATTTTTGCGTCCTGAGCTGACTTTTCTAATTATACCATTTTTGGGTAGATGCGCTGTTTTGATCGCCTTTTATTGCAGTAACCAAAAAATCTTATTTTGGCATTTGGACTCTTTTATTTTCTGTTACACAGTTTACCAATCTGATTGATTGATTTTATATCTTGATAGATCAGGCGTTACCAAATATGTGCACATTTGTTTTTTTAATAGTTTTATTTTTGATGGGGCAAAACAGGAGTGATTTGAACTTTTATGTTTTGTTATATTTTTTCATATATTTAGAAACTTTTTTTACACTTTTTATTGATTATAGTAGACCCCTTTGGGCGCCTGAAGACTGTAGTGTCTGATCGCTTCTGCTGTTCAGAATGATGCTTCAGCATCTCTCTGAACAGCAGAAATGCTGATCTGTGGACACCAGCGCTCAGGCATCGCTCACAGGATCATCATCTGATCCTCGCCGTGATGACAACACATCAGAGCCCTGTGATCGCGTCACAGGGTCGCCGATGGTGAGGTGGGAACGTTGCGATCACTGCAGCGCGTGTTAGATCACGTTCTCAGAGTTTGACAGCATGATCTAATGGGCTAACAGGTGCAGTCGGACCTGTTAGCTGCACATGTCGGCTGATCAGATCATCCGACATGTGCGGGGGAAGGATGCAAGCTCAGTGCGTGAGCTCGCATCAAGAGTAGGGAAGCGACCAATGGCGTACCTATACGTCGTTGGATGTGAAGGGTTAAATGCTCCTTAAATAAGTTTCCTGTTCATCTCTATGAGCACACGTTTGTTTTGCGTGCCGTCCTGTTTTTTACCCATGTGGAGTCACGTGCCAAAAAAGTATCAAAAGGAGTGAGGAATTATACAGGGGCGTAACAACAATAGGTGCAGGGGTGGCCCTGGAGCCTAGGGGGCCCCAAGAGTCCCTTTGACCTATAGAAAAAGACTGTTGCTATTGAAGATTTGCAATAATTGGGGGCCCAGTTGGAGCTTTTGCATGGGGGCCCATTAGCTTTAAGTTATGCCGCTGGGATTATATTTACTGTTGTCATAAGAGCTGATGAATATATATATGAAAGGTGAGACTGTAGGTAAACAGGTAGAAGAAAATTTGTCTGGACAAGATAAGACAGACTTGAGGTATGTCTGCCTGCTCCACCCAGAGAGGTCTCCAATCACCCAAACAGGAGAAGTCTGATGAGCGCAGACAGTCTGCAGGCTCTTGCCCAAGTGGCTGACGTTTGGCGGGTACATCCTCGTCTGATTTATGTTGTGTGTGTGCGCTAAGCCCTAAATTGCCGCGTTTCTGGCTGGCTGCAGTGGTATTACTGGATGGTTGGTGCATGTTTTCGGCTTGCAGAGTTGGCGCTGATTCCGGCTCTCTTGGCTCGGAATCTGTTCCAATCTCACACCTGTCTCACACAATGAAGCTCTTGTTCGGAGCGTCTCGCGTTATGGCAGCCGAGCTGATTTTTTCACAAGCGAGGGATTAGGGAAATCGTGGAGAAAATAGTAACCTACTCCCTTTACACAGCTCAGCCATTTCCTTCTCTTTGGTTCGGGACCTCTTTTTCTGATTTTTTTTACACCGCTGTAAACACATGTTTCCCCCCCGGAGAGCGGCGATAGATGTGTCTTTTATTACCGCTGTAAGTGTCTTTACCTGGCAGGCACTCCTGAGGATATTAACGTTAATAACTGTACAGCTAGGATATTTGTGTGTGTGGTCCATATAAAGGAGAACGCCACCCAAATTATTCTCACTGAAAGGATGAAAAAAGGGATCCATTAAATGGCCTGTGCCGGAGAACAACGCTCCCGGAAAATCCCACAGGCTCCTGTAATAAGAGGGAGAATTTCTCCAAAACAGGGTGCTACAGAATAGTGACATAAAATATTAAAAAATATGCGAACTATGAAATAAATAGGTGTGTGATCAGGGCTGCCACCAGCAATTTCATTGCTCCACACAGGCAAAATGTTCAGGTTACCTTGAGACTCCCCCAAGCTCCACCCCAGCTCCACCTCAACCCCTTGGTCACCCCACAGACTTACTGCCCACTTTTGGAAAAACCCCTGCGTATTTGAAGATACAAGCTGCATGTGTGTATATATACAGTGCCTACAAGTAGTCTTCAACCCCCTGCAGATTTAGGTGGTTTGATAAGATGTAAATAAGTTAGAGCCTTCAAACTGCAAACGAGAGTAGGATTTATTAACAGAAGCATAAATCTTACAAACCAAAAAGTTATGTTGCTCAGTTGAATTTTAATAAATTTTAAACATAAAAGTGTGGGTCAATTATTATTCAACCCCTAGGTTTAATATTTTGTGGAATAACCCTTGTTTGCAATTACAGCTAATAATCGTCTTTTATAAGACCTGATCAGGCCGGCACAGGTCTCTGGAGTTATCTTGGCCCACTCCTCCATGCAGATCTTCTCCAAGTTATCTAGGTTCTTTGGGTGTCTCATGTGGACTTTAATCTTGAGCTCCTTCCACAAGTTTTCAATTGGGTTAAGGTCAGGAGACTGACTAGGCCACTCCATCACCTTGATTTTTTCCCTCTTGAACCAGGCCTTGGTTTTCTTGGCTGTGTGCTTTGGGTCGTTGTCTTGTTGGAAGATGAAATTACGACCCATCTTAAGATCCTTGATGGAGGAGCGGAGGTTCTTGGCCAAAATCTCTAGGTAGCCCGTGCTATCCATCTTCCCATGGATGCGGACCAGATGGCCAGGCCCCTTGGCTGAGAAACAGCCCCACAGCATGATGCTGCCACCACCATGCTTGACTGTAGGGATGGTATTCTTGGGGTCGTATGCAGTGCCATCTAGTCTCCAAACGTCACGTGTGTGGTTGGCACCAAAGATCTCGATCTTGGTCTCATCAGACCATACATAGAACCTTGAACCAGTCTGTCTCAGAGTCCTCCAAGTGATCATGAGCAAACTGTAGACGAGCCTTGACATGACGCTTTGAAAGTAAAGGTACCTTACGGGCTCATCTGGAACGGAGACCATTGCGGTGGAGTACGTTACTTATGGTATTGACTGAAACCAATGTCCCCACTGCCATGAGATCTTCCCGGAGCTCCTTCCTTGTTGTCCTTGGGTTAGCCTTGACTCTTCGGACAAGCCTGGCCTCGGCACGGGAGGAAACTTTCAAAGGCTGTCCAGGCCGTGGAAGGCTAACAGTAGTTCCATAAGCCTTCCACTTCCGGATGATGCTCCCAACAGTGGAGACAGGTAGGCCCACCTCCTTTGAAAGGGTTTTGTACCCCTTGCCAGCCTTGTGACCCTCCACGATCTTGTCTCTGATGGCCTTGGAATGCTCCTTTGTCTTTCCCATGTTGACCATGTATGAGTGCTGTTCACAAGTTTGGGGAGGGTCTTAAATAGTCAGAAATGGCTGGCAAAAGAGATAATTAATCCACACATGTGAAGCTCATTGTTCTTTGTGCCTGAACTACTTCTTAATACTTTAGGGGGACCAAACAGAATGCTGGTGGTTTGAGGGGTTGAATAATAAATGACCCTTTGAATTAACTTTTAACGCTTTAAAAAAAAAAAAAAAAAAATTAAAAATTTTTTTGTGGCACTGCATTTCCCACTTCCAGGCTGATCTACAGTCCAAATGTCACAATGCCAAGTTAATTCTGCATGTGTCAACCAGCTAAATCTGCAGGGGGTTGAAGACTACTTGTAGGCACTGTATATGTATATATATATATATATATATATATATACAATGTAGAGGCTGCTGCAGGCAATATACCCAATAGAGACTGCTTCTGGATGTATGCACAATAGAGACTGCTGCGGGCTGTATACACAAAAGAGACTTCAGCTGGCTGTATTTATGAAAGAGACTGCTACAACCTGTATACACAATATAGACTGCTTCAGGCTGTATGCACAATAAAGACTGCTGTCGGCTATATACTCAATAAGACTGCTGAGGACTGAAAGCACATTAAAGACTGCAACTGGCTGTATACACAATAGAGACTGCTGCCGGCTGTATACACAATAAAGACTGCTGTGGGCTATATGCACAATAGAGACTGCTGCGGGCTATATGCACAATAGAGACTGCAGCGGGCTGTATACACAATAGAGATTACTCCTGGATGTATAAACAATAGAGACTGATGCTGGCTGTATTTAAAATAGAGACTGCTGTGGGCTGTATACAAAACAGAGACTGCTGTAGGCTGTATGCACAATAGACATTGCTGAGGACTATACACACAATAGAGACTGCTGCTGGCTGTATACACATTAGAGACTGCTGTGGACTGTATACACAATGGAGACTGCTGCAGGCTGCATACACAATAGAGACTGCTTCTGGTTGTATACAGAATAGAGACTGCTGCGGGCTGTATGCTTAATAGGGACTGCTGTGGGCTGCATACACAATAAAGACTGCTGTTGGCTGTATGTATAATAGAGACTGCTGCAAGCTGTGCATGGCAGCCTATTTAGCGCATGTGCAGTACAAACCTCAGGAGAAACAGAGGGCAACCTGGCAGCATCTGACGTCAATGAAGATTTCAGACTCGGCCGCCACCCCCTCTGTTTCGACGGCTGGGCTGCTGACTGACTGAAGAGGGGCCTGTTGAAGAGGTGATTGGGTGGGGAACAAGAGTGGAGTGGGACACAGTGAAGAGAGGGTCCTGGGCACAAGAGCTTAATAAATCATTAACTAATTACCCAGGGCCTGGGCCCCCCTCTTCACCAGGCCCCATACACCAATAAGGATAATAATGTCCCTAAATCCAGTATCGGTCATGTAGCCGGGGGTCAGTACAGATTTTGCGCAGCAGAACATCATGTGAGCGGAGCCTGGCTGCTTTGAAACGCAGGGGCGGACATATCATTGGTGCAACCTGTGCAACCGCACAGGGCCCAAGATGCAAGGGTACCCATTTCTATTCACAAAGTAGGTAAAATTGTGCCTTTTAATTAACTTTAGAACTACAAAGGGCCCATATAGTGTTTTTGCACAGGGGCCCTTTTCTGTGTGTGTCCGCCAGTGGTGAAACAAGAACATGAAGGGTCTCATCACAAGACGGCCGGAAACAAAAAGGAGAACAGAGATCTGCAACAGAACATCTTTTGTAAAGTAGAAAAAAGGAAGTGAGATATATTTATGGCAACGGCGTCCTGACAAAAACAAGTGATGTACAAGACACCCGGGAGAGAGATAGCACCGAGGACCAGCAGGGCTTAAACCGGTGCACCAGTCACACCAGCATAACCAGTGCAATAACTTGAATGTGAAAGCTCCTACAGGGCCCCCAATTATTGCAAATCTTTAATAGCATTAGTCTTTTTCTATAGGCCAAAGGGACTTTTGGGGCCCCCTAAGCTCCAGGGCCCGGATGTGATTGCAACCCCTGCACCTATTGTAGTTACGCCCCTGCATTGGGGCTTTTTTAACACCTCTGAGGGGTTTGCACAGCATGCTGGGAGTTGTAGTTCTGCAATGAAACCTATTATGCCTGTTGTGTCCCCAATGCTGGATGTTCCTCAGTTCTTATAGCCAGGAGTTGGCCTTTCTTTCCCAGACGCGTGCCCTTGAAATCCTGCCCGCCACACACCGCGCTGACATCATACACTCCACACATGGAGTATTTATCGGGTAGAAGAATCCCACTGGTTCCCCGCGCAGGTCCCTGGCGCCCGCCCTCAGCACAAGGTGTTAAGTGACAGGTTGGTTCCCTTTCATGTATCTACACAGCCACGTACGACATATATCAGCGCGGCATTCAAAGTCAGTTAAAACAATATAGCTTCTCTTTCTTCACATGAAGGAGACCTGACTTCACCTTGTTAATCAAAGCTGAGCCCTAGAGGGAGGATTCACACCGCACCGCGCGCTGTATCATTTTCCCCCAAGGTGACCTCATCCCGGCAAGTCTGAAGTTTGCATTTGATACGAGTCTTATAGTTTCTCTAAAGTCAGTAAAATGAACCGTCTCATCCTGAGATCACCGCCATCATCTCCAGATCACCACAAATTCCCTGTCTTCTGGGCCGTGATCCTAAACACGAGCCATCCTCATCTGCTGGAGAATATCCCCCAAAATATAGAACCTTCATAAGATCTAACCCCCAAATTATCCTCTGAAACCCAGATACATATATGTATTACCCCACTGGGTATAGAAATACTGCCATACAATGTCAAATAATACCGCCATACAATGCCCACACTGTACAGTCATTGGGCTCCGGAATAATGTCGCCATACAGTACCCACATGGTACAGTCATTGAGCCCCTAACCCATACCCACTTCAGTCATGCCCAATAATGCGATATAATGCCCACACTGTACAGTCATTGGGCCCCGAATAATGTCGCCATACAGTACCCACATGTACAGTCATTGAGCCCCTGAATAAGCACCATACAGTACCCACATGTACAGTCATTGGCCCGAATAATGCACCATACATCCCACATTGTCAGTCATGAGCTGAATAATGCCCATACATCCCACATTGTACAGTCATTGAGCCCTAATATGTCGCCATAAGTCCAACATGTACAGTCATTGACCCGAATAATGCCCATACAGTACCCACATGTACAGTCATTGAGCTCCCGAATAATGCACCATAATTACCCACATGTACAGTCATGAGCCTGAATAATGCGCCATACAGTACCAACATTGTACAGTCAATGAGCTCCCAAATAATGCCGCCATAACAGTGCCCACATTGTACAGTCAATGAGCTCCCAAATAATGCGCCATACAGTGCCCACATTGTACAGTCATTGAGCCCCATAATAATGTCCGCCATACATGCCCACACTGTACAGTCAATGAGCTCCCAAATAATGCCGCCATATCAGTGCCCACATTGTACAGTCAATGAGCTCCCAAATAATGCGCCATATAATGCCCACATTGTACAGTCATTGAGCCCCTGAATAATCGTCGCCATATAATGCCCACACTGTACGTCAATGAGCTCCAATAATGCGCCATACAATGCCACACTGTACTGTCAATGAGCTCCCAAATAATGCGCCATACATGCCCACATTGTACAGTCAATGAGCTCCCAAATAATGCTCGCATATACGATGCCTACACTGTACAGTCATTGAGCTCCCAAATAATGCCGCCATATAATGCCCACATTGTACAGTCAATGAGCTCCCAAATAATGCCGCCATACGATGCCACATTGTACAGTCAATGAGCTCCCAAATAATGCCGCCATATAATGCCACATTGTACAGTCATTGAGCCTTGAATAATCCGCCATACAATGCCCACATGTACAGTCAATGAGCTCCTGAATAATGCCGCTATATGATTCCACATGTACATCATTGAACCCCTTAATAATATTGCTATACAATGCCCATACTGTATACAGACATTGAGTCCCTGAATGATACCACCATACAGTGCCCACATTGTGCAGTCATTGGGCTTCGGAAATTACCACCATACAAATGCCCACATTGTACAGTCAATGAGCTGCCGAATAATGCCGCTATATGATGTCCACATTGTGCAATAATATTGCTATACAATGCCCACTCTATACAGACATTGAGTTCCTGAATAATACCACCATTTAATAACCAAACTGCCATGTAATACTCAGGACCTGTCCTATAGCGGCCGGGGCCTGTTCTATAATATCCTAAAAATGTAGCGACGCACCGACAGCACAGAATCACTACACCCCTATGTATACTTGGTACAGTCCATGTGTGTCATTGACATGATCAGGCACCAGACTGTACCATATATCGTCCTCCCCTCGGAACTTTGGAATCTTGTAGAAAGTTGTGAATATTTTAGTGCCCGCTCCTTCCCAGAATGGGCGTGACAGTGCAGGAAATGCCATGTGTGCCAGCCTGCCCCGACTGTCTATTTCTGTGCCCCTGACTAATGTGTGACGCTCTGGAGCAGAATTCTTAGTCAGTCCTCTGTCACCGGTGCGGATCCTCCGGCAGACTGACTGGCTCGGGTTACTTAAGTGAAGCCGCCAAAAACCATTTGATCACTTTTGTAATGAAATAACTGAGAGGAGAAAAAAGAAAATTGTCCAGAACGGTTGATGTATCGACTGCTGGGTGAGATCAGCTCTGGACACCTCCTACACCCTGTAATCCATCCCCAAATCCAGCCTTCAAGATCTATGTAAAAAATGCAACATCAGGACCAAAATCACTAGAGCTCCCCCTAGTGGTGACTGCAGACAGAATATTATCATGTATCTCTGTATACAGGGAGCTCCCCCTAGTGGTAGATGCAGGCAGAATCTTATCATGTATCTCTGTATACAGGGAGCTCCCCCAAGTGGTGGCTGCAGACAGAATCTTATCATGTATCTCTGTATACAGGGAGCTCCCCCTAGTGGTGGCTGCAGACAATCTTATTATGTATCTCTGTATACAGGGAGTTCCCTCTAATGGTGGCTGCAGACCGTATCTTATCATGTATCTCTGTATACAAGGAGCTCCCCAAAGTGGTGTCTGCAGACAATCTTATCATGTATCTCTGTATACAGGGAACTCCCCCTAGTGGTGGCTGCAGACAATCTTATCATGTATCTCTGTATACAGGGAGCTCCCCCTGGTGGTGGCTGCAGACAATATTATCATGTATCTCTGTATACAGAGAGCTCCCCCAAGTGGTGGCTGCAGACAGGATGTTATTATGTATCTCTGTATACAGGGAGTTCCCTCTAATGGTGGCTGCAGACAATCTTATCATGTATCTCTGTATACAGGGAGCTCTCCCCTAGTGGTGGCTGCAGACAGAATCTTATCATGTATCTCTGTATACAGGGAGCTCCCCCAAGTGGGGGCTGCATACAATCTTATCGTATCTCTATATACAGGGAGCTCCCCCTAGTGGTGACTGCAGACAGAATCGTATCATGTATCTCTGTATACAGGAAGCTCCCCCTAGTGGTGACTGCAGACAGAATCATATCATGTATCTGTATACAGGGAGTTCTCCCTAGTGGTAGCTGCAGACAAAATCTTATCATGTATCTCTGTATACAGGGAGCTCCCCCTAGTGATGACTGCAGGCAGAGTCTTATCATGTATCTCTGTATACAGGGAGCTCCCCCTAGTGGTGGCTGCAGACAGAATCTTATCATGTATCTCTGTATACAGAGAGCTCCCCCTAGTGGTGGCTGCAGACAATCTTATTATGTATCTCTGTATACAGGGAGTTCCCTCTAATGGTGGCTGCAGACAGTATCTTATCATGTATCTCTGTATACAAGGAGCTCCCCAAAGTGGTGTCTGCAGACAATCTTATCATGTATCTCTGTATACAGGGAACTCCCCCTAGTGGTGGCTGCAGACAATCTTATCATGTATCTCTGTATACAGGGAGCTCCCCCTAGTGGTGGCTGCAGACAGTATCTTATCATGTATCTCTGTATACAAGGAGCTCCCCAAAGTGGTGTCTGCAGACAATCTTATCATGTATCTCTGTATACAGGGAACTCCCCCTAGTGGTGGCTGCAGACAATCTTATCATGTATCTCTGTATACAGGGAGCTCCCCCTAGTGGTGGCTGCAGACAATATTATCATGTATCTCTGTATACAGAGAGCTCCCCCAAGTGGTGGCTGCAGACAGGATGTTATTATGTATCTCTGTATACAGGGAGTTCCCTCTAATGGTGGCTGCAGACAGAATCTTATCATGTATTTCTGTGTACAGGGAGCTCCCCCAAGTGGGGGCTGCATACAATCTTATCGTATCTCTGTATACAGGGAGCTCCCCCTAGTGGTGACTGCAGACAGAATCGTATCATGTATCTCTGTATACAGGAAGCTCCCCCTAGTGGTGACTGCAGACAGAATCATATCATGTATCTGTATACAGGGAGTTCCCCCTAGTGGTAGCTGCAGACAAAATCTTATCATGTATCTCTGTATACAGGGAGCTCCCCTAGTGATGACTGCAGGCAGAGTCTTATCATGTATCTCTGTATACAGGGAGCTCCCCCTAGTGGTGGCTGCAGACAGAATCTTATCATGTATCTCTGTATACAGGGAGCTCCCCCTAGTGGTGGCTGCAGACAGAATCTTATCATGTATCTCTGTATACAGGGAGCTCCCCCTAGTGGTGGCTGCAGACAGAATCTTATCATGTATCTCTGTATACAGGGAGCTCCCCCTAGTGGTGGCTGCAGACAGGAGCTTATCATGTATCTCTGTATACAGGGAGCTCCTCCTAGTGGTGAATGCAGACAGAATCTTACCCTGTATCTCTGTATACAGTAATCTCCCTCTAGTGGTGACTGCAGACAGAATCTTATCATGTATCTCTGTATACAGGGAGCTCCCCCTAGTGGTGGCTGCAGACAGGAGCTTATCATGTATCTCTGTATACAGGGAGCTCCTCCTAGTGGTGAATGCAGGCAGAATCTTATCATGTATCTCTGTATACAGGGAGCTCCCCCTAGTGGTGACTGCAGACAGGATCTTATCATGTATCTCTGTATACAGGTAGCTCCCTCTGCTGATGGCTGTAGGTAGTATTTCTGATATAAATTGCCAAATCCCCTTAAATTGTTATTTATTGTAATATATTGTAATAGTGCAATTAATGTCACGGATGGCAGCTGTGTGTTGGGAGGGGGTGCCGCCTGCTCTGCCAGTCTGCAGGCACTTTGCTTACTCAGTAGCAGCAGGGGGTTAGATTTCATTGCAGCAGATTATGTTCAATCCTTCTGGGACTGTGTGAAACCTCACACAAAGGGGACGACCGGGAATCATCCGCTATGGCTGGAACAGTGGTGATGACTCTCATGTATCATGGACTCGGGGTCAACAGATTTTCCAACGACCCTGAATGGCAAAAGGTTGGGAAAGTTGGGTGATGGCTCCTATTGGCCTGATTAATACAATACCGTAGGTGTTGTCATAGTTCCGGTGAATAATCACATTATAATTAGATTCCGTGAAACGTTACAATGTTACTCTCGATTCCCCATCGTTACTTCTTGTTTCATGTCCTCAAATCTTAAAGCCCCTGAAATAAATATACCTGAAACCATCATTTCCTGCCCCCTACAAATAAAATTCAGGAATGAGGCCCCTGAGTAAGCATGGAGGACCATCGGGTGCTGTGTGAACCAACCACCTCCCAAACATAACCACAGTATGGTCAATAAATGGTCTGAAATCCATGTGTCCACCATGATTTACACTGCAGCTCTGCTCCTACACATTGATGGCTGTTTAAAGGTATGACAATTAGAAGCAGAATAGTCATAAAGAGATAAAGTAGATTGAAATCCATCTCCATATTCATCCAGCCTCTGTTCAATCTCTCCACCATGCTTTATACTGCAGCTCCCACCTCTCATCGCTTCTGCGTAAAGGTGTGAGTTAATAGATTATTAAGGATGGAGGTGATTAGACATTATAAGCAGCAAAATCCTTTTCCTCCTGTCTTCTCAGGGGTTCGAAGTCTATGTTCAATCTCTCCACCATACTTTACACTGCAGCTCTGATCTTTCATGAGATAATTAACCTTGACTATAAAATGCAAGTGTACTGATATAAAATACATTATCTGGTAACATATGGAAAATAAAGAAGTCTCCAATCCATTTCCTATCTCAACAATGGACTGGGCTGCTGTTCTCCCCCATGCTTTACACTACAGCTCTGATCTTTCATGATAAGATTTAGATATCATTATTAATGACAAGCATCCTGATAAAACATATAAGGTAATCTAAAATTCAGCCCCTATCTCAACAGGGGTTCAAGCTGCTGTTCTCCACCATGCTTTACACTGCAGCTCTCATCTTTCATGAGATCAATAAATATGATTATAAACTTATACTGTAAAGTATTCTTATAAAGACTATACTTCTAAAGTATACCGAGAAGAATGTTCGCTGTAACGACACAGAGTATATCATAATCTGAAATTCAGCTCCTGTGGTTGGGGCTGCTGTTCTCCACCATGCTTTACACTGCAGCTCTGATCTTTCATGAGATTATTAAACATGATTATAAACTCCAAGCCTCCAGATAAAATACATTATCTGCTAACAACTGGAAAATAAAGTGGACTGAATAATTTCCTAACTCAACAGTGGATCAGGCTGCTGTTCTCCACCATGCTTTACACTGCAGCTCCGATGTTTCATGCTAATGATTTTGAGTTAATAGTATTATAAACTGCAAACATCCCAGATCAAACTAAATGACATTTAGATATATTATAACCAACTCTGACAGTAAGTGTCAGATAATCAGAAGCTCAGCTCCTATCTCAGCAGTGGTTTGGGCTGCTGTTCTCCACCATGCTTTACACTGCAGCTCTGATCTTTCATGAGATCATTAAACATGATTATAAACGTATACTGTAAAGTATACTTATAAAGACAATACTTCTACAGTATACCGAGAAGAATGTTAGCTGTAACGACACAGATATATCATAATTTGATATTCAGCTCCTGTGGTTGGAGCTGCTGTTCTCCACCATGCTTTACACTGCAGCTCTGATTTTTTTAGATTGAGTGCTGTATGCAACCAGGCTGTAACTGGAGACTGGAAGATGTCTTATTCCAGCTGTTAGATAATAAATAATAAATCAGTGATCCCCTGCAGACTGGACAGGACATGAAAGCAGCAGGGATTTGCAGACTGTTGTAGGCAGTGATTCTGGGATTTGTTCTTGTGAGTAATGGCATTTAGACTGGTGTCCAAGGGTCAGCTCTGCTATTCATCGCCTACTGAGAATGTCACTGCAGAGCATTGTGTGTGATCCTGCAGCCTGGGGTGTGATGACTCCTGTGTGTCCTGACACCTCCAGGTGGGTCCTCCACCAGTAATAGCTACATTCACTGCCCTCTGCCGCCACCTAGTGAGCAAACGACGCATAACACCACCTAAATAGCGAGATTAACCCTAAAATGACGGGTTATACACAACAGATGACAAAATTGTGCATTCAGGGTCTCTAGTAGGACGCTCACAAATCTGCTTATGTCCGATACAACAACTGATGCTGTAGATAGGAATCTATGGGATCAGTTGTCTCTTCGGCAATTCACTAGGACTGATGTCCAGATGAATGGGAAGGAGCCGTGTCCTGCTCACAAAGCTGCCGTTTGTTACAATGTATCCAGGGCTTAACTACAATATTGCAATCCTTGGGGGCCCCAAACGTCCCTTTAGTCTTTATAAAAAGACTATTACGATTAAAGGTTTGCAATAGTTGGGGGCCCCGTTGGAGCTTTCGCATCGGGGCCCCTGAGCTTAAAGTTACGGCTTTGAATGTATCAGTTATTGTATCATCCAGATCGGAGAGTTTTCAGCTGTCTTTTCTGACACACAGTAACAAACTCCCAGCGGTGCGTATGTAAAGGTCTCGATGACTAGAATGTCCATTCAGTGGAAGCAAGCGGAGATGTTGGGGAAAAGTCGTAGAGTGAAATACAAAGTGTATAAATCATTGAGGTTATATTGAGGAATGTGGACGTTTTATGTAAGAGCCCAGGTAAAGCTGCTTGAGAACGTCCTTACAAACTCGTCTCTGCTGCACGGCTGTAATGTGACACTGTAATATCAGTATAATGATTGTTCCACGCTTTGCCAGCTTCCTTGTGGGAGACGTTCTGAGGTTGCGGTTGGTAGGTCGGCCACCATTCATGTGTATTAGGTGACGGTCTGTCCCGTAGATTTGTGTTGTTTGCCACTTATTGTCTCGCCGTCACATCCTCTGACCGCAGCCTCCGTCATGTAACCGGGGACCTGTCTGTTTCTCTTTCTTTGTCTGTAGACACAAGACAAGTTCAGACATCTCCTTCTTGGTCCTATGACCAGTCGTACCCATACCTGGGATCCATCGCCACGCCGTCCGTCCACCCGGCCACTCCCATCTCGCCCGGACGTGCCAGCGGTATGACGTCGCTCAGCGCAGAGCTCTCCAGCCGTTTATCAGGTAAAGAAAACTTTTACAAGTCTCTCATATATTCTGTTAATGTTTCTGATTGTCACCTGTTCCAATATATCGGCCTGCTGTCAGTGCATTTGTACGACGCTCTCAGGCGGTTATTCGTCTGGACGGAGCTCCATGAGCCAAATTCTGGAGGAAAGAAAAAAGATTGAAATATGATTGATTGCTCTCAGTGGGAGAAACAAAATCATAACCTTGTAGATGTGATACCTATAAATGATATTACAGAGCAAGCTCTTGAGACTGCTTACCTCTCTTCATCAGGCATGGTATTGTTATGTTACGGTTGGTATACCATACCTGATGAAGAGAGGTAAGCAGTCTCGAGAGCTTTCTTTGTAACATCATTACTATATTTTTGTTAGCCATTAAAAAGTATGTTATCAAGAAACCTCTTGAGACTGCTTACCTCTCTTCATCCGGCATGGTATTGTTATGTTACAGTTGTTAGACCATGCCTGATGAAAAGTGGTAAGCAGTCTCGAGAGCTTTCTTTGCAACATCATTACTATATTTTTGTTAGCCATTAAAACCTATGTTATAAAGAAAGCTCTCGAGACTTCTAACCTCTCTTCATCGGGCATAGTATAACAACCGTAACATAACAATGCCATGCCGGATGACGAGAGGTTAGGAGTCTCGAGAGCTTTCTTTGTAACATCATTACTATATTTTTATAAGCCATTGAAAAGTATGTTATCAAGAAACCTCTCGAGACTGCTTACCTCTCTTCATCCGGCATGGTATTGTTATGTTACGGTTCTTATACTATGTCTGATGAAGAGAGGTAAGCAGTCTCGAGAGCTTTCTTTGTAACATCATTACTATATTTTTGTTAGTCATTAAAAAGTATGTTATAAAGAAAGCTCTCGAGACTCCTAACCTCTCATCATCGGGCATTTTATAACAACCATATCATAACAATACCATGCTGGATAAAGAGAGGTAAGCAGTCTCGAGAGGTTTCTTTATAACATACTTTTTAATGGCTAACAAAAATGTAGTAATGATGTTACAAAGAAAGCTCTTGAGACTGCTTACCTCTCTTCATCAAGCATGGTATACCACCCATAGCATAACAATACTATGCCTGATGAAGGGAGGTAAGTAGTCTCGAGAGCTTGCTCTGTAATATCATTATATTTTTGTTAGCCACAACTACAAGATTATTATTTTGTTTCTCGCACTAAGAGCAATCAATCTACATACTGGAGATGAATGAATCAATTAGAGGCAAATCTAATTTTTCAAGAATGTCAGATATTCCCTGAATCTGAATGGTGAATCTACAGAAGGGCCATCATTTTTTTGGACTCTTATTGGCTAATTAAGAAACAATGCTCCCCTCCGGTGTGCTCCCTTCTACCGCCTCAGCTCCTGTCCTGGTCATCCAATCTCTCTCCGCGGCTCCGGTGTCTTCAGGTTTGGAGACGCACGTTCTTCTCTGGATATTTATTTTTCGCCGGCACCAGCCAGGTCTCAGTGACGCGTTTCATGACTTTGTGATCTGATGACACAACTGAGGCATAGTTGGTGCCGGAAGAGCCGATGAAGAACGAGGATCTGGAAGAGGATCTTGCCGCAACGGAGCCGCAGGGACAGCTGGGACGGCACAACATTATTATTGTCCACGACTCTTACATTATCTTTGATGCCGAATTCAGGGGCAGATGCATTCACCACTTCTAAACACATCAACAGCAGCTGCACTAATCTCACCTGGAAGTTTGCTACAATGTATCAATCTGGGCAGCATTGTCTGCACTGGATACATTGTATCTACTCTTCTAATATGTACAGAAATACAGCAAATCAGAGTGTTCTCATTCGCTGACAGCAAACATTGAACTTAACAAGGAGATAAAGTGAAATTCAAAGTTTGTTAAGGAAGTTGGAAAACTTTTTATATATATAGTTAATAGAACTAGGTTACAGAAAACAGGTAAAACGACCTTAAGACCAAGGTTGTTCATGATGTGGATGCCGTCCTGGAACATGACCGATTGTCTTTACCTCCTTATCTATTAATATTGAACCCCAGGTGAAGTTCACATGTCCAGTAATCATCCGATAGAACCGATGCTGTAGAGATCTGGTGGCAAAAAGTTCTCCAAACTCAACTTTTTTGTACGTTTGGGAAAACATGCATTTCTGCAGAATCCGTTTTTTCTTATAGATTGGAGAACGGATCCGGTAACTGATCGCTCTTTATCTTCCATTTGAAACCGATCTGCTAAGAAAAATGGATTCTTTACAAATGAACCAAAAACAAGGGGATCAATAGCGATCAGTTACCGGATGATACTCTTCATAGACTCCAATGTTAAAAAAACGGATCCTGCAGGAATCAATTGTCGCAAAACGGCCAAAAAAAGTTGTGTTTGTACAGCGGATTGTGCTGGATCCATTATAAAGGATAATCACTTGATCATTCCATAGGAGTAAACAAGTCCCATATCCACTTGGTTCAAATTTTGTCAGGACCCTGCATACCCCCCATCTCTAGGACCCCAACCAGTATCTGGATGATCTTCTTATAGCTGAAGGTTCTGCCCTCCCTTATAAAATGCGGCTTTTCCAGCAGAGCCCCCTCCTAGGATAGGGTTTAGGGCAGCGTTAGCGCACATCGGACCCCTATTTCTCTGATAAATGCCTGACATGCTGTTGTCACATGATTCCTCCATAGATATAACAGGTGTGGAATGTACAATCCATCTATTGTCTCGCACCTTTGATATTGTAGGATTGTGTTTCCCAAAAAAAATCCTGCAGTATAGACTGGAACGAAAAAAACCTCCTCCGCCGGCAGACGGACGCCACACCTTGTCTGCGCAACACATCTCACCTGGGGGCTTGTTTGTTTTGAGCTCACAATAGCGAGTGCGGCTGCCAAGTCCTGACGGCACAGGCGCTGGTGTCATCGGGCCCACCGTCCCACTGAACTTGGGGGGGGGCGAATCATCCCTGAGGGGCGAGGGTAGTGTCTGCTCTAGACCTCCTGGGTCAATCCAGCACTTCTAGGGTTAATTTGTCAAGACAGAGATATGAAGTAGTTATTACATTCCAAATGGAGTTGATGGTTTTGCTTGTCTTGGGATTTCACGGCTGGAGGGTTAAGGCGGGACAGGCGCTGTCATGGCGGACGATCGGGGTGGTCACCTGTCGCTGATACCTTCGGAGTTCTAACTTATGTTACCCCTTTAATTACTGGCTATAGAGTGATTTCCAAATTCTGGCTCCACATCTGAGGTCAAACTACAACTTTTAATTAAACTGACGGCACTTCCTAACCTGCCAGTCTGATTAGGTTAAACAGCTTTAAATACAATGGGATGCAAACAATAAATATAGGTATATGAACATGCATCACTGCTAAGGAAAAACATGAAAAAATGTGAAAAAATTCAGATACAAAAAGCCAGTTTTATCTGAGCCCAGTAGCCAAATCAAGGTGTACGCTTTACTGTGTCCCTACGGCTGCTTTCACATTGCGATTTTTTTCCTGTCCGTGGGGATCCTATTTTTTGTAGGGCCCCACGTACAGGAAAGCACAGGATCGCATGTGGCATCGTGGTGCCATTTCTGTATCTGTGCCCGTGATTTTCACAGACCCCGACACAGAAAGGGCACTTTGACTTCCGCAATGTATATACATACATGAAATAAAGTAAAAGAAGGGTTAAAAATAAAAAAAATTCATGCTCACCTCTCCGACATGTCCCCAATGCCTCCTTCTAGCTCCCGACAGCAGGACCTGGTGGGGCGGAGCAAGCCGATCAGATAAGTCACATGACCAGCATCAGCTGAGCGGTTTAAATCTTCCGCCCACCAAAAACGATTGGCGGGTTTAAACCGCTCAGCTGATGCCGGTCATGTGACTGATCAGCTGATCGGCTTGCTCCGCCCACCAGGTCCTGCTGTCGGGAGCTACATGGAGGCCTCAGGGGGCACGCTGGATAGGTGAGCATGAATTTTTTTATTTTTAACCCTTCTTTTACGTTATTTCACTTCCGCAGTGTATGTATATACATTGCGGAAGTGAAATTAGAGGGTACAGTGCGGTTTTAGTGTATGCTCAGTACACTGAAATAAGGTCCGAGAAAGGATCCTGTGTTTTCTCGGACCCGTGCTCCTTAGGCCCCCATGTTAAAGGCCGCGGATCGGATCCGATTCGGTCCGATTTAGTCCGCTGTGCCCAAAATCAGAGCAGTCTCCAACACAAATCGGATGCCATTAAGGGCAAATCCGATGTGATCCGATGCCATAGGGACATATGGGGGCTAAATCGGATCTGTGGCTGTCCGTTTTACAACAGCCACGGATCCACAAAATTCGCAATGTGAAAGCACCCTACCTAACTTAAAGCCTCTCTCTGGGTAGAAATAACTCCTATATATGGGCACACAGGGACCTGCTAAAAGAGAATTAGAAACATCTACAGCTACTGCGGAGGGATGTCCAGTCAGAAGGCATAACCCTATAGTCTAAATAAGAAGGCTGACGGTACTTCTTAACAAGTGCATACTGAACATAACATATATGTACTATAATAAAGAGACAGTTACAGTCTACAAATGCTAAGCATGCAAACATTGAATAAAGCAATATGGACATGCATTACTGCTAAGGAAATATATGAAAAATATGAAAAAATTGAGAAACTTGGCAGATAAAAAGGCCAGTTTTATGTGAGCCCAGTAGCCAATGTCAAGGCGTATCTCTTTACTGGGTCCCTACCTAAGTTAAAGCCTACCTCTGACTAAAAATAACTCCTATATACGGGCAGACAGGGACCTGCTAATAGAAAATTAGAAACACCTAGAGCTACTGCGGAGGGGTATACGGTCAGAAGGCATGACCCCATAATCTGCATAAGAAAGCTGAGGGCACTTCTTAAACTGCAAGTGTGAACAGGTGTATACTGAACATGAAATATACTATAATGAAGAGACAGTTGTACTCTGAAATACTGATGGATGCAGACAATGAATATAGGGATATGAACATGCATCACTGCTAAGGACAAACATGAATAAATTGAGATCCTTAGCATATAAAATAGGCCAGTTTTATGAGTCCAGTAGCCAACGTCAAGGCGTATCTCTTCAATGGCTCCCTACCTAAGCTAGTTAGTCTTCAGCCACATGTAAATGATCTCTGAAACTCATCGGTGACATCTAATATATAAAGCTGAGTGTGTGTATGTGTATATGTATCATAGCCACGCCACTCCACATAGCCATGCCCACTCCAGAAAGCCCTGCCCCAGGACTACATGTAGAGGCGAAGCTATATTTAGAGGGCGTGGCTGTATACGGGTGGAGTTATGAAGGGGCAGAGATACCGGGAGGGGTGGAGCTATGATACATATATACATACACACATACATACATTACCATATATGGGTGACAATACCATATATGGGCATTACGACCAAATATGGCATTACATCCGGGCAACACCGGGTTCTAGATCTAGTTCTGAATAAAAGTAGACAACCCCTATAATTTTCTCCTTCTATCCACCTGTAGTGACTCTCTCAGCATCATGCTGGGAGTTGTAGTCTCACACCATCTGGAAAGTCAAACACTGTATCTTGTTGTATTTTCTCCTAGTGCTGGTATAATTATATTTTCTTTCTCTTATGCAGGGGCTTCAGACCTGACCGCATTCAGTGACCCTCGAGTCGGGATCGATCGTCAGTTTTCCACCCTTTCCTCAATTTCTGATCCACGCATGCACTATCCTGGAGCGTTTACGTATACCCCGACCCCGGTGTCCTCAGGCATAGGAATCAGTATGTCGGCCATGACCAGCGCTACCAGATACCACTACCTACCACCTCCATATCCCGGATCTTCTCAAACTCAAGGAAGCCCATTCCAGGCCAGCTCTCCGTCCTACCTCTATTACGGAACGTCGGCCGGGTCCTACCAGTTCCCCATGATGTCTGGAGGAGACCGCTCGCCACCTCGCATCCTCCCTCCTTGCACTAACGCTTCCACAGGGTCGGCTCTTCTCAACCCCAACCTCCCAAACCAAAACGACGTGGTTGAGACCGAAGGAAGCCACAGCAACTCTCCCACCAGTATGGGGACCACGCCAAGGTTGGAAGAAGCCGTATGGAGACCCTACTGAAAAATATTCAGACGTGAAGCTTCGCCAAGTCTACATGTGCGTTCACGTACGGACTAGAAGGGTTCAAAAGAAGGATCAATGCTGTGAAGCCAACTGGATGGAGGTCAACAAATTTCACGTCTTCCTGTTGAGGACCTAGCAAAGAGACATTTCCAATATGGCGTCTGGATGCAGAAACTCACATTCACGTCCAGATACAAACTAAAAAAATTCAGGAACATTTCACTGTATCGATGTAAAGGCCTCGATACATCTCCCATAGTGTATCTGTACATTTCCCATTACTCAGCGGAACGCGCTGGTTTTAATGACTCCATATGCAAAACCGTCGTTGCCCCCCCCCCTCATTTCTGACACCTTGAGCCTTTTCCCCGCTTTCTTTTATTTTTTAGCTTCCAGGTATATTTTACATTTTTTACATAAAATTTTTGTATTGTATTTTATGTTGATTTTGTTTTTGTTTAAATATTGGGCCGTGATATGTAATTATTTTGGTAGCAGCGCCCGCCCCCGAGGAGATCCAGTTTTATTTATGTATAGTATTCAGGGCTTTTTTTATTATTATTTTAATTATTATCCCAGTTACATAAGGATGTTGTTTACATTTTGAAATTTTGGGGGTAATTTTAGTTTTTGGGGTTTTTTTTTAATGTTTTTTTCTTCCCTCAGGTCCAGTTGCTTGATACAATGTTACATTGCTGGATATATGAACTGTGCTGAATTCTGGAGGATGGGATCGATAAAGAGAGACTAATCCCAGGGGAAAAAATAGTCCCAAAGTTTAATCTGTCTTTTCAATCTATTGAAAAGGTGCATGATAAAGACCCTTTTGATGGGTCGAAACGTTGTTATATATATATATATTTATATAATATATAAAGACCTGTTTGATAGGTCGAAACATTGGTAAATATTTATTTGTACATGTATATATCTGATAAAGACCCCTTGGTCGGTCAAAACGTTGTCATATATATATATATATATATATATATATATATATATATATATATATATATACGAAGACCCTTTTGATAGGTGTAGACGTTGCTATATATATATATGATAAAGACCCTTTGATCGGTCAAAACGTCATATATATATATACATATATATATATATATATATATATTTATATAACAACGTCTACACCTATCAAAAGGGTCTTCATCAAATATATATATATATATATACTGTATATATATACCGTATATATATGACAACGTTTTGACCGACCATGGGGTCTTTATCAGATATATACATACACACATAAATATTTACCAATGTTTCGACATTGTATATATATATATATATATATATGATAAAGACCCTTTAATCGGTCAAAACGTTGTTTTATATATATATATATATATATATATATAATTCAGAAAAGCTGCACAGCACTCAGCAGACCAGTGTGAACTGGTGCAAGCATGGGGCACAGAGATTAAACAAACTAAGTAAAAGTCCATGCAGCACACAGCTATCACCAATGATGCACAGTGCTAACAAGCCATATTTGTTTGAGGAAAAAATTCAAAACTTACGTTTTTCAAAAAACTCAATAATCTTTCTTTTAATCTGGAGTTCTTGGTACATACATTGGCCAATGTCTGCTTGCTCATCAACTACGACAAAGTGACTCCAGGTCTGATGAGCCCTATCTGACATCCAAGCCCTCCTTGTCCACCCCCCACCTCGCGGTGGGCGGGCACCATCTAAACCCTCCATCACCTGTAGGTTAATGAGGGTGCACATTGCAGCAATGGAGTCTGCAGCTCCATATAATATATAATTCAGAAAAGCTGCACAGCACTCAGCAGACCAGTGTGAACTGGTGCAAGCATGGGGCACAGAGATTAAACAAACTAAGTAAAAGTCCATGCAGCACACAGCTATCACCAATGATGCACAGTGCTAACAAGCTTTTCTGAATTATATATTATATGGAGCTGCAGACTCCATTGCTGCAATGTGCACCCTCATTAACCTACAGGTGATGGAGGGTTTAGATGGTGCCCGCCCACCGCGAGGTGGGGGGTGGACAAGGAGGGCTTGGATGTCAGATAGGGCTCATCAGACCTGGAGTCACTTTGTCGTAGTTGATGAGCAAGCAGACATTGGCCAATGTATGTACCAAGAACTCCAGATTAAAAGAAAGATTATTGAGTTTTTTGAAAAACGTAAGTTTTGAATTTTTTCCTCAAACAAATATGGCTTGTTAGCACTGTGCATCATTGGTGATAGCTGTGTGCTGCATGGACTTTTACTTAGTTTATATATATATATATATATATATATATTTGATAAAGACCCATTTGATAGGTGGAAACGTTGTTATATATATATAACATTTTGGACTTCTTTTTCTCCCGGAATTTGGACATTGTCTCTTCTTACATATTGGACTTTCTTCAAGTGGGTTCCTTGCTGTTTTTTGGCTTTGTGTATACAGATAGAGTGCTGCAGACTATTTTCCTTGTCCTTGTAAAGAGAGACTGTCATTTGATGATGGTGTGTTCCCCTCCTTCACTTGTGGGTTCTTGGCCCCATCATTGGAGATGGAGATGAGTATACGGCCCACCAGCAAGTCCGCGTCCTGTCATGATAATGGGGTCCAACCATAATTTGTCTCAGAAGGTTGCTTGGTTCGGTCACTGACCACTAGGTCTTCTCTAATTTGGGGGTGAATTTGCAGATTATTTTAGACCTTATTTTATATATCCTATCTTTCCCCTCTGGTGCCCCCCCAGAATGATGCCCTCTGTTGGGTTCCTGTCAAATGCAAAAGAACTCACCTTTTACATCCACCCTTCAAAGGGAACGTGTCATCAAAAAATGACCTATTGTTTATATCAGATTTTTAGTATTAGAACAGTTTGCCAAATATTTTTTCCCATTTTGCAATTTGTGTATTAATCAGAATGATTAAATTAATGTTTCATTAATATAAAATTATTAATGACTATTAAAATTAGAAATCTTGTATTTTCCACACTGGACTCTGGGGCTTTTTTTTTACAGTTTGTTGCTTCCTGAAATAGCACATGTACATTAGCAGCATCTTTTATATTGATGCATCTGATGAGCGTGTGCAGGTTCATTGTGAAAGGAGTATGAGCAGATGAGCTGCGACATCGCCTTCTGTGTTTGGTGGATTCTGTGATATCACCTCTTTACAGATTTGTTACCAGTTATTGTAAAACTGTCTCTGATGATAATGAGACTGCTGAAAACTCTCTAAAATCAGGATATATGAGTGCAAAAAAAGCCCCAAGAAAATTGCAAGATTGCTAATTTTATTTTGTAATAAAGATCGGATATGAAAAAAAAAAACATCTAACCCAAAAACCCATTTTCTGATGACAGCTTCCCTTTAAGGTGTCCATTTCCAAGACTTAGTGTGCATTTTTGTACAGTGTTGGCAAACACATCTGAAGTCTTACCCATGACGGGCCCCAGGACCTCCAAATCCTGAGGGAGAGGTCATGACCTTCCTATAAATGAAGTGTTTACATTGGGAAGATTCCAAATGGACGATTCTATATTTCACATTTAATGGATAATAATATTAAGTAAATATGGTCATTAATAGGAAAAATGAGGCATATTGAAAAGTGCAGACTACTCATTTAGTCACTGACTGTAGCCAAGTGTGTAGCATCCAATGTGCTGACCCCACTGGATTGACATTACAGACCCATCCCCAAGCCAGTTAAGAGTCCACTGGGAGTGTCAATAACTGAATGGCCCCGCCCACTGGACTCTTGAGCATAATAAAGAGTAAAGCTTTACACAACTAGAATATAAATTATACTAAATCTTTTTCAATAAACCCATATGTCAATTCGCTCAGCTGTGGCAGGTTTATAGACGATGCCCTCTGATTGATTGATCATCCAGATCACCGAGGGAAAGATCTTCTTTTTGTCTTATTAGTTAATCCCCAGCTTCGCTGCAGTCATTCTAGCTCCATTTCTTACATTCATTTTATAAAGGTTTCCTTAGCACTGGCTATAAGAAAAGATGGAGGAATATATACAAATATATCTAAAAAAAATAATAAAAAATCCCTTTATTTAACTGTACTTATTGCAGGGCAACTCTGAAGAGTGTCTGAAGTCAGGACTTCAGATCAGTGTTTGATATATAAAAAAAAAATAATTAAAAATAAGAATAAAAATCGAGGCTGCGGGCAGCACACATCCGGCTTATTTAAGACGTTTTGTTTCCTTTGCTTTTTTTTTTACAGGATGGATATAAATAGATATAAATATATTTTTGTTGGCTTGTTTGTATTCTGATGCAGTTGCACTTCGCTCTATAAAAGGTACAGTGAAATAATTAATATTGTGACACGAGCAATGTCAAATCCCCAAATTTGACATTATACGTATTGCTGGATTGCACCTTAATATCGTCATTCACATTAGTGGTCACCAGGTGGCACTAGAAGCTCCTTTTTACAAAATCTAACACTTGCCATACATCTAGTCAGTCACTAGGTGGCAGCAGAGCTGCATCATTCATAGCACATGCCTTGCTGATTTGGATCTTGTCATACACTCAGGTGACCACTAGAGGGCATCATTATTTTATATATCCATTTTTGGATCTTACATGCTGTAATTAATAGACATATTTCACCTGGCATTGGGGTATATAATGCTTACACACAGAGCTGACAGCTATTCTGTGCAATCAGGTGATGTCACCGCTTTAAGATGGCGCCACCTTTTGTCTTCAGGTTGTCTGTGGTATTACAGATTCTAGATCACCCCTCTAAATGAATGCCTCCTCTGTGTGTAGGTGACGGGTTCCTTCCCTTAAGCCATATCAATGCCCATTTCTGGTTTCTTAAAAGGGACGCCCCCTCCACCGGGCTTACGGGCGAGCCCTTTAACCCTTCCTATGACATAAGGCCACGTCAGGTACATTGGGACGGTGAGAGCGTGATCTGCATCTTTTACAATTCCTCGGGTCGCTCATGGATAAATTATCTTCTCTTTGCTGTATAATTAATAATTGTATTTATAGAAGTGTACATAGATTTCAAGTGCTTCCGGCATGAGACCCCCTCCCCCCCCCAGGCTTTTCATTAAACGCTTTACAAAGTTTTAGAAACTTTTTGCCTTGTCTTAAAGAAACACTGAAGTGAGATCTCTCTGTTTTGAGTTGTTTTTTATATACTCTTGTTTTGTTGTTCACTTTTGTATACAGTTTTTGAGGCATGAACGTGTGCGACCCCCTCCTGCTGTATCGCCCCCCCATGCTGGAATAAGGGGCAGGGGTCCGCACACCGCTGTCAGCGTCATTCAGTGTTTACTATCATTCATTTCTCAAATAAACTTCTAAAATAAGATTGTGGAATGCTGCGTTATTACTAGAAATCACTGCTCACATCTATCTATCTATCTATCTATCTATCTATCTATCTATCTATCTATCTATCTATCATCTATCTATCTATCTATCATCTATCTATCTATCTATCTATCTCTAGCTATCTCTCTATATCTGTCTGTCTGTGATGTCTGTTCGAGATTACAAGGTATCTCGGACAGACTAGGAGAAAGCTGCTTCATTAGTTAGAACCCCGAGAAGCCCTGACACCCTTTAACTCTTATACAGGGATCTGGATTTACATTGGGGTCCAGATTGCTGCCTATAGAAGGGCTACAGTCCAGAAACAAGTATAGAAGCCACACAGGGTCAAAGCCTGGAGGTCAGGAATAGGGCAAAATCAGGATCCAGTAGTGTAATCAGGGAGCCGGGTAAATACCATGATGGCAGCACGGTACAAAATCATGAGGCAGGAGAAGTGTCCAAAAACCAGGCTGGTGTAACACAAGAAAAACACAGATACAAGACAGGAATCTAGACAGGGAAATCAAGAGCTATTTCTGGCAGCTTCCAGCAAGAGGCTGCAGTTATTAGTAGGGTGTGATGCTTTCCAATTGGCTGAAGCTAGGAGTTAATGACTTAAAGGGAACCTGACCCCTCCAAATCACCCCCAACCCTATGAATACCTGTCCCTGCACCCTCAGACATCCTTTCTAGCGGTCCTTTTGTGTAAAAAATGATTGGGGAAACATTGACAAAAAGACCATTACACACTTACAATTCTGTGACTTCTTCTCCCTGAATAAGTCGCACAGGGCGTTCCCTGTGCGATCCTAAGCCCGCCTGAGCCGCTCATTATCACGCCCCGATGGGCGTGATAAATAATCCTACTTCTCGCCCTGCTGTATGGGCGCAATAGCCGGTGTGACGCTATTTTCTGACTCCTCTATCACCAGCATCACCTACTGGGTGAATCCGGCGGAGCCTGATAACAGAAGCAGATGTCAATGGGGCAGACTCTGGTGGGGATGTGACATGGTCTTTGTATCTATGTATCTGTCTCTCCATCCCATATTGATCCATCTAATATCTATCTGTTTCAGTCGCAAGGTCCATGTTACCCAGCAACTGTGCCAGAGTCTAAAGCCCCCGTCACACTAAACGAGATCGCTACCAAGATCACTGCTGAGTCACGAATTTTGTGACGCAACAGCAACCTCAACAGCAATCTCGCTTTGTGTGACACTTAGCAGCGACCAGGCCCCCGCTGTGAGATCGCTGCCCGTTACAAACCGTTCTGGGTCATTTTTTGGTCGTTTCGCTCCCACTGGGCAGCGTGCATTGACAAAGACAACGACAAACGATCTCAACACTACACCCGAGATTGACAGAGTCCCAACGACCGCCATATCGTTGCTGCATCGCTGGTGAGATCTGACTGTTTGTCATCTCACCAGCGATCACTGTCTGGATCGCTGGTGCGTCACCAAGTGTGACAGTACCCTAAGTCCACGGTAGTTGTGCCCAGCAGCTATGGCCCTAACCGCACATGTAAAGGGGGTAGTGAAAGGAATAAAGTTTGTTTGTGATGCTAGTTAGGATAATCAGCCTAATGAGGCTGGCACTGCAGAGGATCCCTGGGAGTTAATTGGTAGTAAGCAGTAGAGGAGTCGTACCGTCACACTTGGCGACGCACCAGCGATCCCAACAACGATATGGCCTGGAAGAGATGTCAAACAGTCAGATCTCACCAACGACGCAGCAACGATCCAGAATGATACGGAGGTCGTTGGGACTCTGTTTCTCAGACCTGTAGTATTGAGGTCGTTGGTTGTTGTCCCTGTTAAACACACCGATGCATGCTGCCCAGGGGACCCCAGCGATCAATAAATGGTCCAGGCGACTCTGACACGATCAGCGATCTCACAGCAGGGGCCTGGTCGCTGTTAAGTGTCAAAGATAGCGAGATCGCTGGTGAGGTCGCTGTTCCGTCACCAAACTTGTGACTCAGCAGCGATTTCGCTAGCGATCTCGCTTAGTGTGACGTGGGCTTAACCCTTCCCAACCAGGGCTTGTTCCTGATAGATGATGTGTCAGGTGATGGTGGTGTAGAGGAGAAAGTAAACAGCAGGAGTCAGCCTTTGCTTTACTTTTTTTACTGTAAGTCTCTGTAGCAGGTCCAGGGTATACATCCTACTCTAGGCATGTGGTCTGGCCAGTCTGATGAGAAATGTAGTTCCCCTGCTGGGTTAGCACTATGGCCTTCCTGCTGACTTTCTTTGTGCTTTAGGTTTCCTGATGCTTCTAGTCTTCCAGTACTCCCTCTAAGTTCCTATGGACAACCTCCTGCCAGGCTGATAGTGTGGATCCGTGTCTATAGCAGTTCCCTGATTCTCTGTACTACGGACACTTAAGTTGCTAGTGAGCATAAAACTCACCAGCATACAGTTCTGCCACCAGGCCTTTAAGCCTGGGTGACACAGGGACTGGTAACCTGCGTGCATCTGGCCCCTGCAGCCTCCACTCTGGACCTCTCCTTCATCTACTTAGCCTTCCTACACCCTGACTAACCCCTTCCTCCAACCAGAGGATGAGTCACAGTCCAACCCAGGCCTTCAGTGCTCAACGCCCTAGTTAGAGATCAGGCAGTGTGTGTACACTTCAGACTTCCAGCAAAGTGACCAATTCTCCTCAGACATGGCATTACATAGGTGTTAAAGCAATACCATTTTGTGGCAGCCAGAAGCAGGGGCGCCACATCTCTATCTCTATATCACTGTTTCTGCCATATCTCTATCAACATAGACATGATCTATCAACATAGACAACATAGACATGATCTATCAACATAGACAACATAGACATGATTATTCTATACTGGCCTCAGATAGTAAGACACATGGCTACATAGAGTGGAGGGGAGTGGCCACAAATTAACTGCACCTGAGGATTAAGGCTACAAGAAACAGCTAGCAAGGAAAGAGTCCTTAACTCCTGCAGCACCAAAAGAAAGCAAAATACATTTAAACACTAGTTGAAGTCAATAAGACATTGTTATCTTATGGTTCAAGACTAGCCAGATATTTCTCAAGGTGAGAGACATTCATGACAATATCTATCTATCTATCTATCTATCTATCTATCTATCTATCTATCTATCTATCTATCTGTGCATATATGGCCTTGCCTCCCTTGGGGGGTAGGGTCATACCTGGAAGCAATATAGGGTATCCACAGCAGGTAAGCCCACAGCACACAACACCTCCTGACTCCAGACAAGAAGGGGGAGCTCTGAAACCCGAGTTCAGGGGAGCTTCCCTATAAATTCTGGCCTGGAGGCGGGGTTAGGCAGTCCAGTTCCTAGGAAGACTGGGGAAGACATCCTGCGGACTGGAGCAGTGTCAGGCTCATCTGAGGATACTCACTAACCAGCATGAGGGACCCATAGGAGAGGGTCTAAGGAGAGGAGCCTGTTAACTGAGGTTACGCGGGTGCTCTAAGCCCAGCAGCCAAAATTGGAGGCCAGGAGATTCTAAGTCTCCCAGACCCCAAAACACCTGGAGGCACAGTAGTGTGAAGAGCACAGGGACTTTGGCCAGAGGAAAGTCACCCGGGAAAGGCTCGAGCTTCCTGCCATGCTGGTGATAGACTTTTTAGCAGGAGAACAGGGTCACAGCTTAGCTACAGGCAGCCAGGATCAGCAGAGAGGAGCACAGCAGGGAGGCTGGGTGAGGAGATCCTTAACTTGCTTCCAGGCCACCTGGATTCTTAACAACAACTGTGGACTGTACCCTGGCTTCTACCGCTCCAGTGAAGGTAACAACCCCTGTGTGTCGGATATTAAGCACCCTGAGTCCTGCACCCCAATGGCCTACCACCGCCATAGGCTTTGCCGGTTGCCCCGGGGAGCCACTCCACCCGTGAAGATATCACCACTGCTGCCCCTCCATCATCCCCGGAGACCGTATCACTGGCCCCAATAACCGGCTACCAGGGGTGGCATCACGACAACTATCCACCTAAATCCTACCCCCCTGAACTTTTAAAGACTGATTCCCAGGGTCACAGAGCCGGGTCTCGACCCCTGTGATTCCCTCGGAAATGCCCAAAGCCTGGTTCCGAGTGCTCCACAGCCCTGGGGCGGGTCAGTTTCCAGGTGTCACGAACAGGATATCATGCCCAGTGCCTACGGGTACTGTGTGCCATTGACTTTACTACACTGTGAACAGTCGCAATTGTTGTGCCACGCGGCACCCGGGAAGAGAAGGGGGTGTGCCATTGTGGCACCCCAGAGTCCAGTAGCCACAATGACATTGCCTCCCCTGGCGGGTTCATGTTGGGCTTGGAAGCAGAGGGAGGTTTCCACACCAGGTAAATCTACCACACACAACACTTTCCTGAGCCTAGACCAGAAGGGGGAGCTCTGAAACTCGAGTTCAGGGGAGGTCCCCTATAAATTCTGGCCTGGGGAGGTGGGGTTAGGCAGTTCAGTTCCTGGGAGGACTGTGAAGAGATCCTGTGGACTGGAGCAGAGTAAGGCTCGTCCCGGGACAGAAACTAGCCAGCGTGAGAGACCCATAGGAGAGGGTCTAAGGAAGTAGAGAAGCAGGTCTGGGAAGTGGAGCCAGTTGCCAGGCTCACCCCAGTGAAAGCCAGAAGCGGACACCGGAGTTCGAAGTTGTGAGGGACTCTAGGCCCAGCAGCCAAAACCGGAGGGCAAGAGATTCCAAGTCTCCCGGCCACAACGAAGCCCAGGAGGCACAGCAGCACCAGAGAGCTCAGGGACAGTAGACAGATGGGTGGTACCCGGGAAGGGCTCGAGCTGCCTGCCATATGGGTGAGAGACTTTACGCAGGAGGAGAGGGTCGCAGCTAGCTACAGGCAGCCAGGGTCCGCCTAAAGTAGTGCAACAGGGAGGCCTCAGAACTTGCTGGCTGAGGAGATCCTCAACTTGCTTCCAGGCAACCCAGACTCCCAACATCTCTTGTGAACGGTACCCTGGACTAAAACTGCTACTTCTGTGGTGCCTCTGCGGGTCCAGTCACAGCAGAGGTACTGCATCCCTGTTAGGGTGTAGTATCCGATTCACTGGTAAGGGGGCTACAGACCGGTGCTGGGACACCCAGATCACTCTAGGAATGATTATAGTGGAGTTGGGTGGTGAAGGGAGTTTGTTAGAGGGAGCACTTTGGGAGGAGTGGGACACGTGACAGAGAGTATAAATAGAGCAAAAAACATCTAGAATGTAGGAGACGATAGTGAAAAGGAAGGCAGCTAACAGAGAGAGTTACAGCTCAGGAGAGACCATTGCACACTAAGGTCGAGTTGGAGAGCAGCTAGAGAATATACGCCTGAGAAGTGTCCAGAGGATTGGAGCTGGATTCCTGCCTCCGAGAACCCAATGCTCAGTAGGCTGTGCACAAGGACTGTGAGTAAAAGAACTAAAGACTGCAGCCCACTGTGTCTGTGAACTTTCTTACGCGTCAAAAGCACCAGCAATATGACTACCATCTCACTCCGGTACCTTCAGCTACCCTAGGGGTCAGCCCTACTCGCAGAGGGCTTAAGAACATTGCTGCCTCCCAACCATCTGCCCCTAGAAAGACTGTCGAGCGGTCATCTATAGCCGCAGCCTGCGGGTGGCGTCACATGTAAATTAACAAGTATCCCCAGGTCCAGTCATCCCTGTCCAGTATGAACCCTCCATGCCAGGTCCCTATCCCTAAGAGAGTGAGCCACCCACACCGAACTTTTAATGATACCGCCAGGGTCAAGGAGCCGGGTCTCGGTCCTTGTGATTCCCGTTATGAAGCCTTAACACAGCCTGGTTCAGAGTATCCTAAGGCCCTGGAGGTTATTCAGCACCCTCAGTCCTGCACTCCCCAATGGCCTACCACCGCCATAGACTTTCCCACTTGCCCTGGGGTCTCGCTCCACCTGTGAGTAGAGCTAAACCACCACCACTGCACTTCCATCATCCCCAGAGGTCCTGCACTGCATCCACGGCCACTAATAGCGGCATACCACGGATGACGTCACGACAACCATCCCTAAACCTCTACCCTCAACACTTTTAACTCGACCCCCGGGGCCACGAAGCCGGGTCCTCGACCCCCCATGACTCTCCCAGTGGAACCGCTAGCCCAGTTGCCGAGTACCCCACGGCCCTGGGGCGCATCATAATTCCTGGCGTCATGAACAGGATCTTGTGCCCGATATTAACGTGTACTGTGTGTCGTAGACTTTATTGAACTGTGTACAGTCACCATTGTTATCCAGTGGGAAGACGAGGGGGCGTGCCGTCATGGGCGAAACCTGGAAAGAGGCGCGAAAAGAGACAAAGGCATGCACTCTGACGTCAGCCAACACGACGCAGGAAGTCCTGCGGCGGAAATCCACTGCACGCTAAGCTCCCTGCCCCACCAATAAGGACTGAGAACTGGGCTGCGGTTCACTAAAGTAGAAAGATGTCCAATACGGAGGGAGAGTAACCCATAGTGAATCAAGCTGCAGCCCCTGGCAATGCCGCAGCCGAAGATGAGGCCGAAGCCGTGGCGCCCGCAGCCGAGCCCGTCATACCATTCATGATGCCATACATCCCGGGAGCGACTTGGCTACCGCAGTATTCAGGGGAAGCCGACACCTTAGACGATTTAAAGAGAGACTAAAAAGTTTATTCGGGGTGTACTCGATGATGGAGGAACAGCGAGTGACCATGCTGATAGGCCATTTAACTAGTGTGGCCCAGCGGGAGTTACAGTCCTGGCTAGACATGGACAAACGAACAGTCAAACAAAATATTTGCCAGGTTAAAAGCCGCCTTTTACAGCCCTACGGCCACAGAGCTAAAAGTGAGACAAGGGGTGTAGGACAATATAAGGGACTATGCCTTGAATCTGCAAGAGGCGCTGCAGACCATGAAAATAAGCTGCTGACTGAACAATTTTTTGAGGGGCTCTGGACTCATGGTCACCGGACCCAGCTGCATATCTTGGCCCTGCAGAACCCTGACCTGGACTTTGTGCACTTTAAAGACCAGGCCATATGTGTGCTGAAAGAGTTCCCTGCCAGTTGCCCAGCATCCCCCCAGCGACTGGCCCTTACTTACCTCCCAGAGGTGACACCCTTTTCCCTAGCCACCGTGGAGGCCAGCACACAAACCTTAGAGCCTCTTATCACTGAGACCCTTCAATTGCAAGTGCAGCAGCTGACCAAAGGGATGGCCGATCTGACTAAGGCTGTCCAGTCGATACAAGGATCCAAGCTGTTGGAGAGGATTCTGATGGCCTCCAGCCCTGATGACGTCCTGTGGCTATGTGGAGCCCCACGGGACGTGGGGTACTCGGTACCGGACCGGACGGTGCCGGGGATGTCACAGGTGGCTTGGTCCGGACCGTGTTCCCTGGCTCAGCACAATAAATGGGGGATTATTTACAGGGAAAATGTCACTCGTGACGCCACCCACTTGGTGCGGCCAGTGATGGGGCCGCTGCTGCTGCAGAACCTCCGGGGGTGATGTGAGGGCAGCGGAGATGGTATAGTTCCAGTGGGCAGAACTGTATCCCCTGGGGCAGTAAGGGTTAAAGTCTATTGGGGGAATAGATGGTGGAGAAGGGGTTAAGGACACACACTCACGTTTGGTAGAAACTGATGCAATTCTCTTCTTCTCCTGATGCTGCAGAGCTGACAGGCTGGATCTGTAAGGAGGAATCGTCTCTGTGCTGAATCTGGAGCAAAGGTCGCAATCAATACACAGACTCACAGTTTTGCTGTTTTCCAAAGCTTTACTGCTGATGTTAGTGCAGATTATAGTCCACGGAGTCTGTAATGGGGCTGAGTTCTCTTCCCACCCTGTCCGGGGTCGTCAGCGTCCTTGTGCTGCACTGTGTGTGTGTCCTGGCTGCTGCGTTTAGCTAAACTGCTGGGATTCCTCACATCTCTCTCCCTGTATTCGGCTGGTACCACTTGGCTAGGCAACTTGAGTCCTCTGAGCTGTGCTGACCCCTCCATGTTGCTTTGCACTGGTACTAGGGGCATCTAGAGATCCCACTGTTCCTGGATTCACTGTGCTGTGGGTGCCAGACACAGTACCGGATCCGGTGTCCGTTGTGTGTGCTCTTCTGGGGCAAGTGATGGTATCACTCCAGCTCCCAGACGTGTTCCTCTGTCTGTAGTTCTCCTGTTCCTCTGACCCTTGCTAGGTCTGCACTGAGCTAACTCTGCTCTGTGTCCTCTTCACAGCACTGCACCGTGCTGAACTGAGCTCTCCCTCATGAACTGGAGTATATAAGGAAGCAGGTGGTGCTCCCCCTCCTGGCCCAGAGGTGCTAGTGTTTGTCAGTGTGTAGTGGGGGAGAGAACCCATGTGGTGTTATTGTGGCACATTAACCCATGGGGTGCCACAGCTATGCCAGAGGAGGTACCCCACCGGCTGAGGACGACCTACTGACCGCTACCACGCTTCAGGACAACCCATCTGCCGCCGCTGCAACGAGGTGGGTCACCTTGCCAGATCCTGCACTTTAAACTAGAAACCCCTGGGGCAGCGGGGCAGCAGGCCACCCACCAGGAATGAGCCCGTCTGGCCCGCAGAGCTGGCGCAACAGGTATGTGGGAGGATGACCGATCCTGCCTGTCATGCTGGATGGCATTCCCATCGCTTTATTGGACACCAGCTCACAGGTTGCAACGATGCCTTATATCCTTTACAAGAGGTACTGGGCCGATTCTTACATTACCCGCCGCCCAGATGACAAGTTTACCATATTTGCTAGTAATGGTCAGCCCTTACCACAAGTAGGGTTCAAAGAAGTGTGCTCCATACACCTGCGGCTCTGCTCCATACACCTCATACAGACACAGCTCCATTCTGTACATATGCAGCTGTGCTCTGTACACCCCGTATACACGCGGATCCGCTCCGTACACCCCGTACACATGCAGCTCCGCTCCATTTACCCCGTACACACGCGGCTCCGCTCCATACGCCCCGTACACACGTGGTTCTGCTCCGTGCACACTGTACACATGTGGTTCCGCTCCGTATGCCCCGTACAGTCTCGGCTCTGCTCCGTACACCTAGTACAATCTCAGCTCTGCTACATCCACATTGTAAATCCCTCTCGATCCCACACATTAATTTCACCTCATCCAGCACCATAACAACCAGCAGAGTCCTGCATACACTGAGGAGCTGATCATGTGACCCCTGACTTCTCCCCTACATGTAACATCATCACAGGTCCTGTCAGCACAGAGCAACCGTGGATGTAGTGTGCAGCTCTGACTGCAGGTGGAGAACAATGCAGGGGGGAGCATAATATGCGGCCGGCAGGGCGACTCGACCTCGGCCACTGCAGCAGGAGGCCCGGCGGCGCCCCCCTGCCTTCTGCGCCTGGGGCAAATGCCCTGCCATTCTCCCCCTAGATATGGCCCTGGAGAATGAGACACTGAATGAAGAACTAAAACCAGTGACCAATATGGCAGTAAATGAGAAGCTGATAACAGAGAGCAGGGGCAAGGCTACGTTGACCTGTGGCATATTTACTGCCTCTACACAGTACTATTTTGCCCTGGCATAAATGCAGTAAAAAACAACACCGGATACGCAATCCAGCAAAAGCTATGGCTTTTGCTGAAATGCATTCACACATTGCGTATTTTTGCGCTTTTTTGTGCGCACGCTTTCACTGCAAAGCATACAAGCAAAAAGAATGACCATGTCAATACTTTGCACTTTTTTCAGCACGCTTTTCCCATAGGCCGCATTATAAAATGGGCTCAGGAAAAACGTGCTGAAAAAAGTGCACTGTGTGAATGCAGTTGTGCTTTTTTGCGCAAAATGCGCGCAAAAAAGCGGCAAATACGCTACGTGTTAAAGAAAATAGAGAAAGAGGCTGAGCTGGCTCCCTGAGTACAAGAGTTATATGTCTAACTGTCACTCACTGTGGTCCTGATTCACCGTCTCTCCTGCCTTGATTGACATGACTGACGGTCTCCTCTGTCCTCCACAGTCTGTTCATCTCTCGCACCTGCACAGGAGGGAGCAGGAGCTGCGCAGGCACCACAGACTGGTGAACGCAGGAGATGTTGGCCACGTCGGTCCTGGCACGAGACGTCAGCCTCGTCGGTCCTGGCATGAGACGTCGGCCTCGTCGGTTCCGGCATGAGAAGTCGGCCTCGTTGGTCCCGGCATGATCCCGTTGGTCTGCCGTGACAGGGCAGCACATGATAGTCACTTCTTGCGTCAAGGCGCACACTCCAATGTCAGCTGCCAGCTGTGCATTGTTACAGAGGACACTGGGTGACGCGGGAGGTGAGGAGTGTTGAGTAGAATGCTTTTTTAAATTAGAGACAAAATAGGGACATGTATACTGACGCGCCCACCAGGGCCGTGGGATACTCGGAACCGGGCCGAACAGACCAATTCTCTTTGGGGAATGTCACGGTGGCGTGACCTGGCTCCGTGACCCTGGCGGTGTCATAAAAATGGGGGATATTTATATGGGATTAAATTTGTGACGCCACCTGTGGTATTCGGCTATTGGATGGCCGACACTGCGGTTCAGATCCACTGGGGCCGTTGGTGACGTAGCAGAGATGTTATAGCTCTCCACAGGTAGAGCAGGACCCCAGGGCAGTTAATAAAGTCTATTGATGGTGATCACAGATGTAGCCCAGGGCAGGTGGCGCAGTAAATAAATCAGGGAACACAGCAGGGTGCAGTCTTCACAGTTTACTCGGTACAGTCTTCATAGTTTTTGAAGTATGCCGACCCGCCGGGTGCTGTGTACTCCGAGTCTGGGATCCAGCCACTCCCAGGTAGATTGGTGGCACTTGTGCGGTACCCCCTTCATGTGTACCTTTCCGGGTCATCTCACTGCGCTGGCTCTCGCCCTCTTGCCCCTCACACACAGTGTCCAGAGCCGGCAGCCTCGGGTCCTGTCGGGTGACGTCTCTCTTGTCCCCTTGACCCCTATGCAGCTGCCTTTTCAGCAATTGTGTGTGGATTTGGCTCCTGCACATAAAGATACCGCAGCCTCTGGGTTGCTAGCTGAATCTTAGAATCTTCCACTAGTCTGGGGCCGGTCCCCTCTGCAGCCTAGCTCCTCCAGCAAGTGTAGCAGCCCAGGGTATGGGAACTCGAATGTCTGGGCCCCTTTCTCTCCAAACGGGGAATGTCGCAGGTGGCCTGCCCAGATCCGTGGCCCCAGGGACAGCCCTAAGGGTACCTTTACACGCAGCAACTTTTCTAGGAATTTCACTGGCAACTTACTGGTTGCAGTGAAATCATGGACACATTGTTCTATTGACTCACCGTAGCCGGGGGTACACGTAGCGGGCGTTGCTTCTCCTCCAGTCACGGAACCGCGCCTGCGGTGGTGTAGGCCCGGTGGTCCAGATCAATAGGGGAAATGGCGGAACAGTAGGGGTGATTTGTCTTCGTGACGCCACCTGCGGGTGTTCTGGTAACTTTACCAGCGCTGCGGGTTCTCCGGGGGATGTTAAGCAGCTAGATGGGACGCTCCCCACAGGATGAGCGGGAGTCCACGGAGCCGGGAGCTGCGCAAGATGTTGTGAGGCAGCTGCGGGGTGCTGCGCGCTGAATCCAGGAGTAACGTACAACCACACAAAGTCTCTTTTAGGTACCTTTACTGGGTGGTAATCAGGTACACTCGGACCGGGATAGTGGAGTTGGCACTTCTGGAGTTTAAAGATTCAAAGTGTATAGCATACCATGGCCTTCCTAGGCTGTTTGTGCTGGAATCCAAGCTGGTATCCAGATTAGCCGTGAAGTAAATAGAAAATTCCGCACAGACCGGGTATTCTGATTTAAAACTCCAATTCTTTATTCATCCATACGAATAAAACACAAGTTCTGGGGTACACAAGCCCCCTCCCACGCCTTACGCGTTTCGGTTAGAGCACCTTAATCATAGGCCTATGATTAAGGTGCTCTAACCGAAACGCGTAAGGCGTGGGAGGGGGGCTTGTGTACCCCAGAACTTGTGTTTTATTCGTATGGATGAATAAAGAATTGGAGTTTTAAATCAGAATACCCGGTCTGTGCGGAATTTTCTATTTACTTCACTTCTGGAGTTTCACAGCAAGCAGTGTTAGGCTTCCTTTCTCTAGTTCTGGTGCTAGGGTCGGGTGGATGTGGAATCCAGCCGGACCGGGCAGTGTGTTCGGTGGAACTTGCTTCACCTGGTTGTCAGCACTGAGGGCACTGTAAAAGGGTCTGAGCAGGATCAGTACTCTTCCCTGGGCTCTCGTGGGTAGGTGCATCAGGTGGAACAGGTGGCTAAACCTCCTGTTAGATGTGCTGGTTCTCTGTGGTGGCTGGGTAGCTCTCACAGCTTCGGTTCCAGTAACCGGTTTGTAGGGGAAGAGTTAGGATAACTCTGTGTTCATTGAGAGGTGCTTCTCCTTTCCTAATATCCCAATTGCAGGGATCTCCTCACTGACTGGATGATTGGTTGGGCCTAGTGTGTGTCTCATAAGGCGGAGATCACACACACCCTGCAGCTCTCCTAGCGTCTGCACACTCTGAAGTTTCTCCCTCTAAGACTCTATTTATAGGGGGAACTGGTTCAAAGTCGCCAGTGGAGCTCCCCCTAGAGGCTCGGGGTGAAACCAGGTGTTCTAAGGTGTTGTGGTGTTTTATTTGTTGTTACTTACTCCATTTGTGCCCCAAGGGTTCTGTGGTGCCCAACAGGTCCAGGGTGCCACACTATCTTGTTGCTGTGTAGAAATGGAACAATGTCTCCATGATTTCACTGCAACCAGTAAGTTGCCAGTGAAATTGCTAGAAAAATTGCCGCGTGTAAAGGTACCTTAAAAGAAGGGGGTGTTTTTGGTATTCACATGGGGTTAAAGTCTTTGTCTCGTGACGCCACCTGTAGTACCTGGTGACTAGACACCAGCGCCGCCACAGTCCTCTGGAAGGTGGTGGTATTGCAGCTAGGGTGGAGCAGCTCCCTACAGGTAGAGCTAAACCTCCGGGGCAGTAATGATTGTGAGGAATGGAGCAGGGGTTTGGTCAGGATAGTCTCTGTGGGTAGCTTGGACAGGGGTGAAGAACGCACACACACGCTGTTTAATGTCTCTTTACCTTTTACTGGTGGTATAGCAGGTAAAAGTCCGGAATACGCTGGGCGTGTAGCTCTCCTGCAGATGCAGACCCCGGTGTCCGGTGTGTTGTTTGGGCGAACCAATTCTGGCTCCTCAGTTCCCACTTCTCTTCCTCTTTTCTCTCCTTGCCTTCCATCCCCATTCTTGGGCCTGGCAGGACTGCTCAGAGGCTGTGCAGGGTCACCGGTTCAGGCCTAACACGGCACCGAACACCAGGACGTATTCACAGCTCTCCTAGCGTCTGCACACTCTGACTAACTCCTCCTCAGCATCAGTATTTATAGGGGATCTTGCATAAGTGCCTAAGGGCAGCAAGTGGAGCTCCCCCTACTGTGCTGGGGTGGAAGGTGTTAGTTGTACTGGTGACAGGGTTCTTCCACACAGGGCACTGTGGTGACCCAGAGGTAGTCCCACCTCCCTGGACAGAGCCTCCCTTCAGAGCTCCCTCTCAGTCTCTGAAGATACTCTCCATCCTCTCTGACCCGGGACGAGGTCCTCACAGCTCCAGTCCCCGGGTCCGACTCACTGACTCCTCACTGTGCACTTCCTGTTTCTCTCTGGCTTAACTCCTCCCAATCTCAACTGTCATTGCCTACCTCCCCTCCTAGTCCTCCACTACTTCCTAACTGTTCCACCCACCCCTCTACCTAATCCCCTTCTCTAGCCAGGGATGGGGTCTGCCCATCATGGAGTCTCTTCCGCCTCAGCACCCCTGGCCTAGAGTGGGCTGGTGTTGGATGCGGGTGTGTGGGTATCAGGTAGTGCCCTCTCCTTACCAGGGATGGGGTTACCACACCCCTGGCTAAGGTGCAGTATCTCTGTGGCTACTGGACCCTCAGGGGCACCACATATACCAGGATGGGGACCATATATACCAGGTTGGGGATTATATATACCAGGTTGGGGACCATATATACCAGGATGGAGATATATAGGTTTCATTCAGACTCTGCGTTCCACCATGGCAATGATCAGGCCCACATAATAACATTGCGGGGGTCCAATCAGCAGGGACAGAGGGTGGGCGATCCCACTCTGAATACCCGAACTGCTGCGATCGATATCGAGTAGGGGGTGAAATAGGCAGGGACGGCAGGGATCGTCCTGGGCTGCACAAGACAGCTCCTCCTCAGCCCCATAGATGGAATGAGCCTGGGGAGAGTGATGACAGGCAAAACACACCACCCCTCTGCACAATAATGGGAGTGACCGTGCATCACAGCATGATCACTCCCAATCAGGGCTGCAAGGGGGTGACGCCGCCTTATCAGAGCTCCAGCCTATGGTAGGTGCTGTTGCAGCCCCTGCCGCCATATCAGGATCATAATGATTCAGACAATTTCATTGTCTCAATTATTACAATCACTGTGATTATCTGTTCAGAATAGAACAACCAATCACAGTAATCGTTGTTGCAGGGTGGAAAATCCATGTCGATGAGACCCAATGGCCTGCTGACTGAATCAGCAGGTACCTTAGCGCGATCACCGCTGCTGCTGGTACCAACCCTAGATGTAACGATACATCTAAGGTCATGAAGGGGTTAAAGGGGGTTTCCTACTAACAAAGTTAATTTTAAAGATGATTTTAATCAATAGATCTTGGAATAATAATAATTTCCACAATTGGATCAGTTTATTAATAATGTTCCTGCGCTGAGATAAGCTAGGGTCACATTTGCGGTTGCAATTGCAGATCCTGATGCAGTTTTGAGCATGAAAAATGCTCAAAACCGGATCCGTATCCGCACCCATAGGCAGCAATACAAAAATCGGATCGCCTCAACAGCGTTGCGTTTCCCAGATCCGGTTTTCCGATGTGCGGTAAAAATCATGCAAGCAACGTTTTTCATACAGTTTTCTAATCCGCATCCAGATTTCAACTGGAAACTGCAAATGTGAGTGGAGCCGGGTACAGTAACCAGATCGGGTACCGCAGCCCTCCCCCGCAGGATCCCCCTCCCTCCCCTCTGTTCTCACCCGCAGCATCGCACTGTGTACAGCGACATGTGACAGGGCGTGCTGTGTGACGTCACATCAGCCTGCCCTGTCACGTGACCGCTGCACACGGAGAAGACGGGTCAGAACTGCGGGAGGCATGGAGGGAGGCAGGAAGGAGAGGAGGGAGGTGAGGAGCGAGGCAGGGAGGCGAGGAGGGAGGCAGGGAGGCGAGGAGGGAGGTAGGGAGTCAAGGAGGTGAGGAGGGAGGCAGCGGGTACCGATGCCGCGGCTGAGCTCCGGTCAGTGGTTCGCCAGCTGGGAGATGTCTCAGTACATTTGTCCATTCATCCTTCCCTCCATTATATGAAGTTTGCCAGTGTTGAATGCTGATGAACAGCCCCACACCATGATGTTCCCACCTCCATACTTCACTGTTGGTGTTTTTGGGGATGATTTGCCTTTTGGCCTCCAAACATGGTGTGTGTTATGGCATCCAATGAGTGCTATTTTAGTCTCATCTGACCAAACTATATTCTCCCAGTATTTTACAGGCTTCTCTAAATATATTTGAGAAAACTTTAAACATGCTTGAACCTGCTTCAGTAAGGCTATGTTCACGCATAACATATTTTGCTGCGTATTGCGCTTTTTCCTGCATTTTTTGCCTTTTTCTGCATTTTTTTCCTGCGCTTTTTTATGCTACGTTTTTTGCAGTGAAATGCAATTCTAGATACGCAGCCCAGCTAAACCTATGGGTTTTGCCAATATCCATTCACAAACTGCATATTCCTGCTTTTTTCACGCGCCCACTTTCACTGCAAAAACACGCGCGTAAAAAGAATAGACATGTCAATTCTTTCTGCGTATTTTCCCTACGCTTTCCCATTGCCCACATGATAAAACGGGCTCTGGAAAAACGCAGAGAAAAACGCAGAAAAAAAACGCAGTGTGTGAATGGAGCTGCGTATTCCACAAAATATGTGCGTAAAAATGCGCAGCTGCAGACAAAGCAGAAAAAATATGCTATATGTGAACGTAGCCTAATAGAGATTTGCAAGTTGAGAGTGTATACAAACCATGGAGGTTGATTCGTTACTTGTTTAAATTTTAAACAATTGCACCTGCAATAATGTTTAAAAAGTCTTGAGGCAGCTCACTAGTTTTACCCATCATGAGGAGTTTCTTGTGTGGCACTTTGGTAATGAGACAGCTTTTTATAGGCCATCAATTGAACCTGCTAATATTATTATATATATTATGCCCTCCGATCCTGTGTGCAGCACACGCAGCCGCTGACAGGTCAGGACCGCGGTGCCCACAGTCCTCACCTATCAGCAGCAGGAACTGCGTGCGCTGCACGCAGGATCGGAGGGCATAATAGCCCCCCAGTCCTGTGTGCTGATCCAGTCCGCGGCTGTCTGCCTCAAGCGGACAGCCACGGATCGGATCACACACGCAGTGAGAAGCCAGCCTGAGCATCAAGACAAGTACATTAGAGTCTCTAGTTTGATAAATCAACACCTCATCACAGCTTCTCATCTGGCAGCTTCATTGAATAGTACCCACCAAAGGTCTGCAATGCTGGAACTGCTGCAAAGGAGCATTCTGTGACGAAAGCAAAGTTTTAAGGAGAAAATTATTTTTGAAAATAAAAATCATTATTTCTAACCTTGTCAATATCTGGACTATAATTTCTATTCATTTTGCAACTCATTTGATAAATAAAAGTATGAGTTTTCATGGAAAACCAAAATTGTCTGGGTGACCCCAAACTTTTGAACAGTAGTGTACCTCACCCGCTGTAAGTGTATATTATGATGCAGACGCTTGCTGCATTGCAAGTATGTATGTTGGGACTTGTCGTTCAGTAAGTTTAAGTAATGCATTATGCTGGGACTTGAGATTACACAGGTTCAAGTAATGCATTACAAGTGTTAAACTGCATGTGAGCTAAAAGACAGGGGAGTGTCTCGCTAAAATTGATTCCTCACACACCTGGGGGTCTATGGGAATATAATTTGTGTTAATGGGATTAATTTGTCTCTGTGTGTTTGGACAGCAGGAGCTGTCAAGCTGTCATGCTTAGGAGCAGGTTTCTTCTTTGAAATCCTGAGTTTAAGGGACCATGGGACCCCCCTCTTGCTTGGGACCAGCTGGGGCCCTGTAAGGATCAATGTGGGCTCGCTTTTGGTATTTGGCGCAACCATTGTCCTGGAATGCACCTGCCATGGAAGCATGGAATCGGCCGGCGTTCTGGAAGGTACGTGATTAGGAGACCACAGGGGTATTCAGACATCCACAGTCCTGCTGAGGATCTGGAACTGACAGGTGTTGGTGATCCCACAGAGGCACTTTCCTGAATGATGGACTGGCAGAAGTTAGTGAACGGAGCTGGAAATAGCTCCTGAAGGTAACCATGTGTCTAAAAGGGTCTATGTATATAATGCCAGGTGGGCGTACCCACTCTTGGAACAGACTGGTATATCCCTAATGTTCCATTTAACTATGAAGTAAATGCCAGGCGGGTGTGTCCGCCATTGGGACAGATGGGTATGTCAATGTTCCGTTTGATGCATTGTTAATGAATTGTGCACTTTATGCTGTTTATGATGTGTTAATAAACTGCTGGACTTTATTTTATGGAAAAATGTGCCTGTTTTGCCTCAGTCCCACTACCATTTGAGTGTTCCCCAACACGCTCAGTGACCAAGTCGCCACAATATATATAAATAAATATAATTTTTTTCTTGTTTGTAGTTACAGTATTTAAAAAAAAAAGTAATGAAATAATCTCCTAATGGCCGCACGTTCCATTTATCAAATATTTTATGTTAGGTTGGACATTTACTATGCCAACTGCTGGCGTCACTGGCATCTCTGCAATGTCCTTTATAATTAGCCCCTTATTATCATGCACTTCCGAGACAATGAACATCTTCAGATATTTTGTGCCATCCAGATAGCTGAATCAGAAAGTTCCTCCGCACAGTTTGTGCACACATCTGGGGGACCCTGTACAAGCAACGATAACACACATTTAATGTGTTTGCACAGGGAGAGAAAAGGCCTCTGACGTTGGCGCTCGTATTACCAGTGCCCAAGACACAATGCAAACCACACAATGCAGACGAGGACGGGACACCAAATGTCACCAATGTGACTTAGTAAAAGTGGAATTTGATTGAGGTCTCAGTCAATGTCGGGAGGGGGGGGACAGGTTTATAAGAGCCTGAGCTTCTCGCGGAGGGTCAAAGAACCCGCACCCACTGGACAAGCCTTATCCAAAGGCGCTCAGAGATAACGAATTAGGGGGGCAAGGATGGAGGTCATAGTGATGATTAGTGTGATCGCTACCGCGCTGTACTCTACCACACAAGTGGTCAAATGCGCTCCGCTGGGGGACGAAACGCAACTGCAACTCAGAGACGGTACGTACAGTTACACATACATAATTATACACACATTATACATATATATACAAAAATATATATACATAGACGGTATACATGTGCATGTTCATGACACAAGCGATTGTCAAGTGTGATGATATATCTGTATTATACTTCTTTAAAATGGTAAAAGATCTGGTTTAAACTGTAAACACTTATTACAAAAACATATAGATACAATTATATTCTGGATGTATATACAGTATATATATATATTATATGGATAGATAGGTAGATAGACAGATCTACAGGGGCATCTCAATGAAAAGTTCATTTATTTCAGTAATTCAATACATAAAGTGAGACACATATATTATATAGAGCCATTACACACAGAGGGATCTATTTCATGTGTTTATTTCTGTTAATGTTGATGATTATGAAAACCGAAAGGTCATTATCTCAGAAAAGTAAAGTAGGGAGAATGAAGGGTCTGAGAGATAAAATATGACCTAAATAGGTATCAGAGGCTTCACCTTGTGTGGTTGTGAGAGTCACAACCACTATAAAAGCAGATCACGGCTGCTGCTGTCCCCAGCGTGGTACATATAGAGTAGGGAGGATTAAAAACCGCGCTGCCGTATTCCACCAGACATCAAAGGGGGAATATAATATTGATTTATTAGTCAATGTGTTTCTGGTCTATCTGGCCCGTTCCTCAGGACAAATCAGTATCATATTGCCATCATTAATAAATAAATCCATATTATATTACTCCTTTGTGTCTTGTGGAACATGGCAGCGCAGTTTTGAACCTTTCATCCTCCCTACTTTAATTTTCTGAGATAATGACCTTTGGGTTTTCATCGGCTGTAAGTCATAATCATCAACATTAACAGAAATAAACACATGAAATAGATCCCTCTGTGTGTGATGACTCTATGTAATATATGGGGGTCACATTATGTATTGAATTCTCATACACTGTGAGCCCTCACGGACAGGGTCCTCTCCCCTCCTGTACCTGTGTGACTTGGTTGTCGATATATATTGTACTTGTCCACCATTCCACTTGTAAAGCGCCATGGAATTTAATGGCGCTATATAAATAAATAATAATATTCTAATTCATTGAGATGCACCTGTATACAGTATATATATATAGATGTTCAAGGCACAAGTAATTATCAAGTGCAATGATATATCTTTTTTATACTTCACTAATATGTTAAAATGGAAAAGACCCAGGTTTAAATTCTACAAATGTATTGCAAAAACATATAAATACATTGATTATATTATATATATTCATGTATTTATAATATACTTATACATTTATATAATATTTATATTGCTTCATTAGGTTGTTTTTATTATTCACATTATTATGACTTTATATAAACTTTTTTTATTATTGATATTATTATTATGACTTTATATAAACTTTTTCTTATTAAACTTATACATTTATTAATTTATGTATTTAGGGATATTAACTTCATCAAAGGTTAAAAAGTTTATTTCCTGAGACTATGTCTCCCATTATCCTGAACGTTTTCAGATCCAAATGCCTCATCTCAATTTACATTATTATTATTATTATTATTATTAGGTTCTGTCCAATTCTTTTGGCTTTTCTTTCATCTAATAATTAGTTTTAATCTAATCATTATGAATTAATCTCTCAGAATCATTCATCTTTTTCATAGAATGCTGAGTTTTCTTTTAGAATTATCATTTTTTTCAATCTCAGTATTACAGTGTTTCTCATTTTTTTATCTTAGAATTCCGAATTTTTATTGAAAGGGAAATTATCCATTTTTTATTACACTAGTGCACCCATAGAGGCGTACCACTACTTCCATATACAGGAGCATTTCAATTAATTAGAATATCATCAAAAAGTTAATTTATTTCAGTAATTCAATGCATAAAGTGACACACACACATCATTACACACAGAGGGATCTATTTCATGTGTTTATTTCTGTTAATGTTGATGATTATGACTTACAGCCAATGAAAACCCAAAGGTCATTATCTCAGAAAATAAAAGTAGGGAGGATGAAGAGTTAAACACCGTGCTGCTGTATTTGATGAGACATCAAAGGGTGAATATAATATTGATTAATTAGTCAACACGTTTCAGGGCTTCCAGAAGCATGGCAATATGATATTGATTTGTCCTGAGGAAGGGGCCAGGGAGCCCTGAAACGCGTTAACTTAATAAATCCATATTATATGTACCCTTTGATGTCTCGTGGTATACGGCAGTGCGGTGTTTAACCCTTCATCCTCCCTACTTTAATTTTCTGAGCTAATGACCTTTGGGTTTTCATTGGCTGTAAGCCATAATCATCAACATTACCAGAAATAAATACATTAAATAGATCCCTCTGTGTGTAATGATTCTATACAATATATGCGTTTCACTTAATTTATTGAATTACTGAAAATAATTAACTTTTTGATGATATTCTAATTCATTGAGATGCACTTGTGTATGGAAGTAGTGGTACTAGGGATGGGCGAATCTACTCGCTAGGACTCGTTACTCTGCGAGTAGTAAGGGACTCGCAGGACTCGGTACTCTGCGAGTTTCCCAGCGTTTACTCGCACAGTAACGAGTCCAATGCAAATCAATGGCAATCCTAGTTTTGTCAGAGACTCTGACAAAAAAAACACAACACAGAGAAAATTTTTTATTAGAAATTTAAAAAAAAAGCCATTAGGGACTGCATCTTAATTTAAAAAATCCTCTTCCGTCCGACGTAGTCCAAAACGCGATGTCCTCTCTGCTACATCCCTGTGCATAGATATAGATGTCTATGCACAGGGAATGAGCAGACTGAGAACAATCTCAGCTCTGCTACATCAGGCAGCAGGCGGGCTCTAGGACCCTGGAGCTGCACAGAGCAGACAGCTCTTACTCTGCGAGTTTCCCTGCTATCACTGGCACAGTAGCGAGTCCAATGTAAGTCAATGGCAATCCTAGTTTTGTCAGAGTCTCTGACAAAACTAGGATTGCCATTGATTTGCATTGGGCTGGTTACTGTGTGAGTAAATGCTGGGAAACTCGCAGAGTAACGAGTCCTAGCAGATAGAGCCTGAAGCTTCTGAGACACATCTGCAATTTGTAAATCGCACATTACTCGCTATTACTCGCTTCCCCATTCATTAACATTGGACTCGCTAGACTCGCAACGAGTAGCGAGTCCCGGGCTCGGACTCGCTAGAGTCAAGCGATTCCGAGTAATTTAGGACTCGCCCATCACTAAGTGGTACGCCTCTATGGGGGCTGTTGTGACCCAGAAATTACACCTTTTTTTCAATGTGCCAGTCACAAGAAGTGTAGTGTAGAAGTGATATGCAGAACCCCTCTGCTATTTCCCAGTTATTTTGACGGACGGCTTGTTACATCAATCAGATGCTGAAATATTCTATCAGTTGAACACTTACATGGTGCACGATGCACACACCAGATGTTCACAGGTAACAGCATAAATACTCATCACCAGTCGCAGCAGCTGCATTTACATATAATGTTCATTAATATGATATTCTTATTTCTTAGAAGAAACTGAACAGACACAACAAGAGCATCTTGCGGCAGAGAATACGGACGGCGTTGTGGCATTTCTAGCTTTACTGGAGAAAGCAAAAAAAATTGCCAGTTCCAGGTTTGCAGCAAAAATCACCGGTATAAGAGGTAAATGCAACGTATAAATACATACTACACTGACCGGCATACATGCAAGTACACACATATCCCACCATACATATAGAAAACACATATACAATACATATTAGACACACATGTAGTGGGGGACTGTTGGAATATGCTTAGTGCAACAACTCCATTCCTGTGTATGTACAGTAAGTGCTCTATTACTAGGTTTGTGCATTGTCTATAAAGTCAGATAAAAAAAAACACTCCCAGAGACTCACACACAGGAAAGACCATGTGACTGTAACCAGTTTCCTGTGTCTGTGCATGAGAGGAGAAGCAGCTTGCTGATGCTGCACAGAGACACTAAAGATATGTTCCTGATTCCACAAATCCTGTCATATCTGTACTTGTTTGTTGCTAATTAAAGCTAATTAAAGCTCTATTCTGTTGTCAACACACTTGAGAGTATCCTGAATGATCTGCTGCCAACAGTGACATAAGTATTGAAGACATCACAATATTTTTCTAAAGGACCTACTGACATGAATTTCTCACCGGAAGTCAGTAACAACCCATCCAATTCACACGGGCAAAGAAATCAAACCAGAGATGTCCATAAAATAGGTTATGTGTGATAATGAGAAATGACACAGGGACACCTATTGAACACTTAGTGAAATGTATTTAGTACTTCGTACAGAATCCTATGTTGGTGATGAAGCTCCGGACGCCTCCTGTATGGAGACAGTAGTCCCTGCATTGCTCAGGTGGACTTTGCAGGTTCCGTGGATTCTTCTATGAACTCTGAGCTTTACTTCCTTCCAGACATTTTCTATTAGATTCAGCTCCGGTGATCGGCTACACCATTCTAGAAACTTTATTTTCTTTCTCTGAGAGTTTCCCTGTCTGTGTTTTGTTTGGGGTCATTGTCTTGTGAAATGTCCACCATTGTTTCATCTTCATCATCCTGGCAGACGGCAGCAGATTTTTATCCAACATGTCTCGATACATTCATCCATTCATCCTTCCTTAAATTATATGAAGTTTGCCAGTGCCATATGCTGAAAATCAGCCCTACACCATGATGTTCTCACCTCCAAACTTCACTGGTGTTTTTGGGGTGATTTGCCTTTTGGTGTATATTTTGGCATCCATAAAGTTCAGTTTTGGTCTCATGTGACCAGACTATATTGTCCCAGTATTTCACAGGCTTGTCTCAATGTTGTTGAGCAAACTTTAAACTTCTTGAACATGCTTTTGTCACATGTGTGTCGGAGTATACCTCGTGACAGTGTCGCATGGACCAACGGGTGTCCGGTGCACTAAACAACACACAAGGGAACACAATAACAACAGGGGCCTTGTCGGTAGGGAATGGGGAAAGGGACACCTCTTACACTCACCTGAGGATGTACCCTGATCTCCCTACCCTCCCTATATGGGTTCTTTTCTTTCCCCCCGTCACAGAGCAGAATACCTAGTCCCTCGCTAGCCCTGCTCTTATTACTCACTGGGAAGCTAGCAAGCGAGAGCGCTAGTCCAGCCACTGAACTAATACAACATGAAGTGAATGAAAGACATACGGGGAAACACCAAATGATAAAATCAACTTCACAGCGGCAGCCAAACTCCTAGCTAGCAGATGGCTTGGCACCGGTCAGTCCACCAACAGCTCCTTCCATCCACGTTGATTTCAATGAATGAGATTTAATCAACGAATGAGATTTAATCACCAGCAGTAGTTGATGGGTCATGTGACTATATGAAGGAGATGAATCACCGAAGTAGGACATAATACTATAAAGAAAAAAACTCACCGAAATTTAGCCAGATAAAATATCCATTGCACCTAGCAGAGGGCTGCCAGCTCTACTGGTAGGCAACACAAGTGTAACAACACCGATGCTCAGTACCCTGCAACCCAAGCATGGGGGCGGCTGTGGCGCCTGCGTCCAGCCATGCTGACAAAGAGGAGACTGGTGGCATTCATGGACACAAGGTTACCAACAGGACGTCAGCCACACAGGTATAAGTGAAGCAAAGTGACAGAGCTCAGTCTGTTGGTCACGCCCAACTATTAGATCAGGTGGGCTGCACCGCACCTTGTATATGCAGCATGGCTGGACGCAGGCACCACAGCTGCCCCCATGCTTGGGTTGTAGGGGATTGAGCACCGGTATTCTTAGACTTGTGTTGCCTACCAGTGGAGCTTCTATATGAAGGAGATGGGAGTGGTCACAGAGTAGCCACACCTGAACAGATCACCAAGGAGTTTGCTAGCAACAAAGCAGCTAGCAGCAAAATGGACATTAACCCAAGCAGCACCAAAGGAAAGGGAAGTATGTTTATTCTGAAGAATCTCACCAAGGAAATGAGACTCAGGTCAAAAACCTGTCACAAGTCTCCAAGGCACGAGCGACTATCGTGGCAGCTTTTTGTTCAGCAATGGAGTCTTGCGTGGTGCTTGCGCAAACAGGAGGTTGCATACAGGCCACGGAGGAGGAATGCATTACTTATTGTTTTCTTGAAACAAATTGTGCCTGCTGATTCCAGGTCTTTCTGTAGCTCTCCCTAGGTGGTTCTTGAGTCTTGTGCAACTCTACTGTTAATTCTTCTCACTCCTCTGACATCTTGAAGGGAGCTCCTGGTCATGGCCGATTATGTTCTTCCCATTTCCGGATTATGGCCCCAACAGTGCTCAGTGGAACTTTCAGTAGTTTAGAAATTCTTCTGTAACTACAAATTTGCACTTCAGTAAGGAAGTGGAATAACTCCAGTGCCACCTTTAAGTAGCTCCTCAAAGTCATAATCACTTTCCAGCAAGCTAAATATGACTAAGGGATTTGTGCCAGATCAGAACCCCAAACTGCAGACGCTGCATTTCGGGGTAACTGCCCCTCATCAGTGTAGTGTGTGGGATATTCTGATCTGGCTGTGTGAGTGGGCTAAGACAAGGTCTGGGAACTTGCTATCTACCTTATGGAGAGACGTTTTCTGCAACCATAAGAAGACAGTTAAGTAGGCGAGGAGATTGTAGCCACATCCCTCCTCTAGGAAATATGCAAATTTGCACTTCAGTAAGGAAGTGGAAAAACTCCAGCGCCACCTTTAAGCAGCTCCTCAAAGTCATAATCGCTTTCCAACAAGCTTTTAATATAACTAAGGGATTTGTGCCAGATCAGAACCCCAAACTACAGACCTTATCTTAGCCAACTCACACAGCCAGATCAGAATATCCCACACACTACACTGATGAGGGGCAGTTACCCCGAAACGCAGCGTCTGTAGTTTGGGGTTCTGATCTGACACAAATCCCTTAGGGCCCCTTTACACGCGGCTACATTTCTTGGGTGGCTACAGGTAACTTACTGGTTGCAGTGAAATCATGGAGAGATTATTCCATTTGTACACAGCAACAAGATAGAACCTTGTCTCCATGATTTCACTGCAACCAGTGAGTTACCTGTAGCCACCCAAGAAATGTAGCCGCGTGTAAAGGGGCCCTTAGGGTACCGTCACACGTGGTGACGGTACCGTCGATTTGTTAGGCGATGCAGGGGCGTGGCCTATGGGCACTGATATCACCCTTGCGTCACCTAATGGCGACGCCTTTTACTGATCGCCTGGTTTCAGAGCAGTGCAGGCGGCCAATCTGGGGCGATGTGTACACATCACACCATGTAAACGGCCACCGGCGACCTGACAGGCGATGGGAGCCATAGGCTCCCATTGTACTGCATCGCCGCTGGGGTTTTGAGACACCCCGGCGGCGATGCCGCCTGGCAGCTCGCCGATGCATTGCCGGAGGTGTCTCCCCATGTAAATGAGGGGTGGCAATGCTGGTGGGGCGCCAAAAGCGTGCACACTCCCGTCAGTCGCCACCGACATCTCCGGCGAGGTGGCACCATGTGACGGGCCCCTTAATCATATTTAAAAGCTTGTTGGAAAGCAATTATGACTTTTAGGAGCTGCTTAAAGGTGGCACTGGAGTTATTCCACTTCCTTACTGAAGTGCAAATTTGCATATTTCTTAGAGGGGGGATGTACCTACAATCTCCTCACCTACTTAACTGTCTTCTTATGGTTGCAGAAAGCGTGTCTCCATAAGGTAGATAGGAAGTTCCCAGACTCTGTAACTACAGTAATTCTATCAGTATGATTTACAATAAGGTTGTGAAGGTCTTGAGAAATCCCACTGATTTTACCCATTATGAGATGTTTCTTGTGTGGCACCTGAATAATAAGACAGCTTTTTAGAAACCATCAGTTGAACCAGCAGATGTTTGCGCCTCTTTTTCTTCATGTGTTCAATGCTTTTTTCCTGTGTCATTTCCCTTTATTATGCATAATTTAATTTATGGACATCAATGGTTTGATTTCCTTGCCTGTGGGTATTGGATCGGTTGTTACCGACATCTGGTGAGAAATTCATGTCAATAGCACCTTTAGAAATATATTTACTTGGAAAATTGGTTACGTGTTCAATACTTATTTCACATGCACACCCCAGACAAACATCGGCATAAAACACTTCTCATACATATAAACCAGAAATTTACATAAATGTAAATGTGGCGCCCCGCCAATGCAGGCGTCACAGAGTGGTACTGCACCCGTAAAAGAGGTGCAGATGCTCCAGCTGCAAGTGGACTCTAGGATGGTGGGTGGGACCCATTCCCAGCACTCCCACATTAGATGAAGGTGGGAGGTTACCCAGGAGGGGATAAATTCTCCTCTAGGGGGAACAAGGAGGTCTTTGGCTGTTGGTCTCTGACCGAAAATGAAGGAAGAGGAGAGGTTCTAGGTGAGAATAGCTAAGTGGAACAAGGCGGAAGGTCACACCGGGTCGGTTATAATCCGCACCGGAGGACAGAAGAAGGGACCTTGAGGAGGTCCTGAAAGGGGGCACCCGACGGGGAAGTCTGGGCCCTAGAGAGAAAGGGAGATCCTCAGCGTGGAGCGTCCATACTCTAGGGGATACTCCAGTCCAAGCAGGGGAACGCCGGGACCTAGGAACTGGCCAAGTCCAGCTTGCAGTCGGCAGCCGGCTGCTGTGGCTTGTTCATCAGCCGCAGCACCCTGCCATCGAAGAGGTCTGCCTGCTTCCTCACCATCGAGGGAGGGGACTCCCGGTACTACCTACATAAAATTTAGAGAGAGGGGGGGCGCACTAAGGCGGTAAATGAGGGACACCATTGTGTTTTTAACAAAGGTAATCCACTCACCTGGTATGGTTGTGAGAGTCACAACCACCTGTAGAAGTTTTGGCCGCTGCAGATCCCGGGATGCAGCTACATACAGTAAAGGAGAAAAAAGCCGGGGTTTGTCCGCGCTAGACCACAGGGAAATGAGGATGCAAGCAAACCTTTATACACACTCAAGCCAACGCTGCCATGATGAAGTGGCCAGGTGGCCACGAAACGCATTGGCTTGAGCGTGAATAAAGGTTTGCTTGCATCCTCATTTTTTCCCCTGTGGTCTAGCGCCGACAAACCCCGGCTTATTTCTCCTTTACTGTGGTACTACCTACAAGGAGCTACTGGGTATAGATCGATCCAAAGAGGGCAAGAACGGACACGGGTTAGTTAACGCAGGTACACCAAGGGTTCCACCATACCACTTGGGATCCACTTGCAGCCACCCGTTAAGCTACCTGTCTTTGTAACACCAAAAGTGCTGACCTGTGAACTGTAACCACTGCTGCTACAACTAACAGTAAAGTACCCGGGAGAAAGTGACTTTGCTTTTGCCTGTGTTTCTCCTGCATGAACTTGTTCCCTTCTCAGGAGTGCTGCCCCGGAGGTCCAGCCCTACCTGTAGAGGACTTTGCCAACTAGCCGCATTACCATCTACCTCCGGTGGACTGTGGCGGCGCTGGTGACCTATCACCAGAAACTACAGGTGGCGTCACGGCAACTGTACATAGATAATCCCCTGTAAATAATACCCCTTTTCAAAGAAGTCCCCCAGGACACGGGATCAGGCGTGGCCACCACTCCCCGTGACATAGGAGCGTTAACCCCTTGGAGCCTGATACCCGAGTACCCCAAAGCCTGGGGCTCGACATAAACATAACATATAAATCAACACACACTAGCTGTAATGGTAATTTAAATCTACAGCAGTTTTACTGAAATAATCTGAATTACCAGGTTGGAAGATGCCATAGAGCATGTATGTATGTATGTATTTAGATGTATCAAATTAGCAAAAATGTTCTAGAATACACCATAAATTATATGTTAAAAATAAATTCAGGCCCATGCTGCAGGTGAGATCAAGAGGTGTGCCGAGGGTGTGGACCCTGTGGGCTCCAGGATCACCTTACATTCCTGCCCACTCACCCTTCTGTATGAACAGGTGGCGTGGCCGCCTGCCTCATGGTCGCACTACAATCCAGCCCCTGATATACCATCCTATGTAATCTAAGAACAGGGGTGTTCTCCCTTCAAATAGCAATCATGTGATCTTTTGCTGTACAGTGATATGATGGTGCATAATGTGTACTGTCATGTATCAGGCTAGGAGCAGAGGCAGAGCGCTACATTGATTGATTCAGCACTGCCATGGTCTCCCCTCCCCATATTAACTTGGTAGGTTCCTGTCTCCTGAAACTGTAGCACGATGTATGAGTGAATTTCTCTGTCCCCGAAGGGAGAGGTGAGAGCTGAGGAGCAGATATAATTTAATTGATTTATAAGCGATCTATAGATTCTAGAACAGTAGTGCCCAGATCTACTTCATCATGTAGGAGGGCACGGACAGTACCAACATTTTTTATCTCCCTGGAGTTCCCCTTTAACTAATTTATGATCTCAGAAGCCAGATGTCTCGGAGTTTGGAGGCCTGACCTCTACATATAAGTTCCATTATATTACTGACGCGCACCCAGGGCTCGGGTACTCAGCTCTCAGGCGGTTTCAGTCTCTTGGGATGTCATGGGTGGCTGCCCAAGGCCGTGGCCCTGGTGGTCAATTAAATGAGGGGTTATTTACAAGGGACTATTTACAAAGTTGTCATCGTGACGCCACCTGCTGAGTCTGGTGATGACCACCAGCGCCGCCACAGTCCTCCGGTGGTCGGTGGTATTGCGGCTTGGATGGAATAGTCCCTGCAGGCGGGACTGGACCACCGGGGCAGCAATGCTGTAAAGCAAACAGTTTGTAATGGAAAGTATGCAGCAGAGTCAGAACTTCACTTCACAGGGTAACTTTACTTGAACTCTTTCAGTCAGCTTTACAGTTCAACAGTTAGGCAGATGGTAAACTGGCGAATGCTTCAGGCTGCAATTGGGATTTCTGGCTTGAGATGGAACCCTCCTTTATGTTCCTTTCCTTTCCTTCTTTCCTGTTCCCAGTGTGAAGCCTGATCTCCCACAGATGATCTGGCCTCCTGCTGCTTCTTATTCTGTCTCCTCTCCCTTTTGTACCCGTCGGGTTAACCTTTTCCTGAATGCCGCAGCCGCCTACTGCGGTTCTGGTTCCCCTCTTGTGGGCTCTTGGGAGTCAGGGCCGTATATACAATATTCCTGTCTAGCGGATTTTCTGTGAGCCTTGAAGGATCTCACAGGCGCGGGCTCCGGTACCCGGGTTACTTCCTATGAGGCAAACGCTTTCCGTTACTCACTTCCCCACTCAAGTTAACTCTGCGTTTCCTTGCTTTCTTTCTCTTTTTCTTTTGGGATCTTTTCTTTCTCAGGGCCCCTCAGCCGAGATGGCCCTCTTGGTTCTTTCAGGCTGGCTGCCTGGTTCCCTCCACCTTTCACCTCCGACTCCTCTAAACGACTACAACTCCTCCCGACTGGCTGACTCACTGAGCTCTCTAGTTCCCCCTAGAGGTTACTATCTACCCTCCCGGGGTCCCTCCCACTTACTATCCTAGTGGGTGGGTGTCAGCTCTAGGGTTCCACCCAGTGACCATAGTTCCAACTGCAGTGGGGTGACTACACCTCTTTTCTGGGTGCAGTACCCCTCTTGTGGCACCTACGTAGTGGGGCATCACATTACTATTAATACTAGGAGGACGAAACAGCGCATTGGGTTTTATCGGAGAAAAAAATAGAAAAAGAAATTATCATATGTGGTCACCTCGATGAAATAAGGCATATGTAAATGACCGATGCAGCAGATCCACAGGCTCAGGAGCCAATCAATAGGAGAGAAGAACGATGAGTGGTTATTCTGCCCTCCGGTCAATAATGATGTTGTGCGTTATTAAAAAAATGTGGTTTATTGATTCAACTCGCTTTGAAGCTGCTTTGCTTTTTTGTTAGGTAAAAGAAAAACCACCTGATGAAGCGAAGCAGGTTCGAAACGCGTGGAATCAATAAAATATGTTTTTTTTAAATTACGCACAGCATCATTGACAGGCAGCGCAGAATAACCACTAATAGTCCTTCTCTCATATTGTGGCGCCCCTGCAACCAGGGTGGCCACATAGGGAACTGCAGCCAGGCAGGAAGCTAGACAGTTTGTGCAACAAACACCCTCACAGCACACACACACCCACAGTAGCACAGCACCCAACCCGGAGCCTGGGACTCTAGGCGGGAAAGGGGTGGTGGGTTTAGAGAGCAACTGGGTGGAGAATGTAGGTCAGGTGACAGATAGTATAAAGAGAGGAAAAGAGGAGGAAGGAGTGAGTAGGCCAGAGTAGGCTGAGCTGTAAAGACGACCAGAAAGACAGTGACACATCCCGGTGGGATTGGGCTCCCTGGAGACGCAGAATCTGTGGCGCCCTGCTCACACAGGTAGCCACAGACTTTTCTAATGCACAGCTGGGTTTTCACAGCAGATACCTACTAAACAACACCTTCCACCCCGACACAGTAGGGGGAGCACAACTTGCTGCCCTTAGGCAAGAACCCCTATAAATACTGCTGCTGGGGGAGGAGTTAGTCAGGAGTTAGTCAGAGTGTGCAGACGCTAGGAGAGCTGCGAAGACGTCCTGGTGGTTGGTGCTGCTATTAGGCCCGAACCAGTGACCCTCAGTGGCCCTTCTGCATCCCGCAAGCCTAAGTGGGACTGAAGGCAAGGAGCAGACAGCCCAGAGGGAGTGAGGAACTTGAGGGAGTTCACCCAAAGAGAACCACCGGATATTGGGGATCCGCACCTGTGGGACACTATAGGACCACAGAAAACCCTGTTACACCGTGGAGGCTTCGGCTACCCTTTTTCCTATGTGAGCCAAGAGAGGGAGCCAGACACAGCAGGGCAACGCCGCAGTGATCAGAGAAGGTAACCCGGAGACCGCACAGGAGGAGAGACAGACACTACAGTCAGGAAGAGAGGAGGCCAGTCTGGCTGCAAGCAGGCTGTGCTTCAATAATAATAATAATAATTTATTCATTTATATAGCGCTATTAATTCCATAGCACTTTACATACATTCAATCATCATTACAGAACAGAGGAGGCCTTATACCCACTTGCTGTGGGAACCCACTGTGCAACCTGTCCACCCGTCAGTGCCCTGGACCATTTTACCTGCTCAACATCAGTAAAAGGTAAAAGAGGCTTCTTCTGTGTGTGTGCATCATTCCTCTCCATCGTCGTCCCCACACATAGACTGTTCCAGCACTCCCTATACCATCACAGCTCCCTCCAAACTGCCCCTTTACACTACGCTTCCCCAGAGGTCCAGTCCTACCTGTGGAGGACTTTACCACACTAGCCCAAATACCATCTACCTCCGGCGGACTGTGGCGGCGCTGGTGCAAAACACCAGAAACTACAGGTGGCGTCATGACAACAAATTCTGTAAATAGTCCCCTGTAAATATCACCCCTTTTTCAAAAGATACCATGGGACACGGGGTCAGGCGCGGCCGCCATTCCCCGTGACACAGTTAACGCCTTTGCCGCCTGACACCCGAGTACCCCAAAGCCCCAAAGCCTGGGCGCTACAAATCCACAGAGTCACAGAAAACATGGAGAGAAAGCTCGTCCATAGCCGGCATCCCAGGGGAGTGTGAGGACAGAGACCGGACTGGTATCACCGGGTCCGTGGAACACGGCAGCACTGACTAACTACAGGTGGAGTAGTTTTCCCTGATTTGTGCTAGAATCACCCGGGTTAGAAGGAGCCTGGTAACACCTTGGAAGATAGGGTTACTGCAGGCTAGGCACACACCAGAGTGTCAGCTCTGAGGAGGACTGACGTTTCACACCGGCTTCCAGAAAAACTTACGGGGAGCTTGAATTCCAGGTTGGAGTTCCCACTACAGGGTGGAAGGCACAGCAGCAACCACGAGGACCCGGCTTACCACCCGTGCACACTTAGGGGGAAGCTGTATAAAAGGGGCCGAGCTGCCACCATGCCACCCGCGGAGAGAACAGAGAGGGAGAGAACAGCCTGAAAGGACATTAGAAGGAGTGAGGGGTCTCAGAGCGTTAGCCTGGCTGCAGTGGGTTCAAAGTGTCCGGGGTTAACTGAACTGTGTTGAGAACTGTACTGTGACTGGCTGTGAATTGCTTGAAGAATTTAAAAGTAAACCCGGTGAACCCTGCCTGAGTGTCCGTGTCTGATTCCAGGTATACAGAACTGTTACTGAACTTCTTACCTTGCCAGGAGCAGCCGACCTGCGGTGGGCTCATCCATCCAGCTGCACCCCATGCATCCCTCCATCCTCCTGGCAGAGCTGTGCTACAGGGGTGGTCCCATTACTGACCACAACCCGTGGGTGGCGTCACGACGAACTAATCCCTGTAAATATCCTTTTACTTGTGAGAACCCGGGACACGGTCCGGACCAGGACCTCCGTATCATCCCCAGCAGTACCCCGATCGGTACCGAGTACCCCGTCCCAGTGGGCTCCACAATATTATATTATTATATAGCCCAGTGCATTTTATAACAGTGCAAGATCCCTCATATCTAATAACGGGGTGACTTCAGTCTAAGCTTGGGAGTTACAGACAAGTGGCACCTCCGGAGATGGGAGATAGCCCACCTCATGGTGTCACCATCAGCTCCAGATGCCTTAGTGCCTGGATACTGAATCAGTAAATAGGAGGAATGTGACAGTGTGTACTCTGGGGGTCCGCAAATTCTGGAGGGCGACTAAATGTTATTCCGAATACCAACAAAAATGTAAACATTAGAGACAGTAAAAAATACATTTCCACCTTCCATTGTGCCAACATGTAGGGAAAGGTCAGACTGCTCACTGCTAATGCCCTGGTCACATCATGTGGAGAAGATATATTTTCCGTCGTCCACCTTGGGGAACATTTTTTTAAATTTATTTTAACTTAAATGCATGTATTTTTGGCTAAAAATAATTTCTGCAATTGGGTTTTATTAAGGAATGTTGCACCTTGTGCCTTCTACAGCCTTTGTGTCACACTGTCTTTTGCTGGCTCTAGAAAGAGCTTACTGAGAGTCCATCAGTGAGCTCACCCTGAGCTAACCGGAGAGTTTATAACTATTTTTGAGCTTATTTACGACAAAGCCAATGATGCATGAATTGCAGGAATACCAACATGTCTGATTTCCCTTTTTCTTTCTTATGGAGAAGTATTAAGATCAATAGTGACTTGTGGTCAGTGGCGTAACTTGAAGCTCAGGGGCCCCATGCAAAAGCTCCAACGGGGCACCCAACCAATGCAAATCATTAATAGTATTAGCCTTTATCTATAGGCCAAAAGGACTTTTGGGGCCCCCTAGGCTCCAAAGCCCGGGTACAATTGCAACCAGTGCACCTATTGTAGCTACGCCCCTGCTTGTGTTAATGCCACAAGGGGCCATGTTTTGTCATGAAGCTCTATAAATACCACGATTTCACTCTGCGACTGTCTTCCATGTAAGTGAAGGGGTTAATGAGATTTCGAAAAAGAGCCTATTCTTTTTTTTCCCCCCACAAAATACAGGCCGTGTCAGAAATTGCTGCTCAGCTTGCAGAATAAGACTGAGTTGTAATACCAGACACAGCCTATGGACAAGTGTGGCGCTGTTGGCCTGGAAAAAAACATGGAAAAAATGTTGTGATTTGTGATATATTTTCAGTTTGTACATTATTTCAGACTTTTCATTTGAGATTTTTTCTTTTTCTTCCTGTAGCCAACAAGTTATTTGGAAAAAAGAGCCGACTGGTAAGTGGCCTATTATTCGTCAACACTTATTCCCCAGAGAAAATGATCCATGGCGCTACAGTGGTCGGATACATTGTTTATGGAAATCCCCTCCTTGTATTTTTTATTTATTAAAACCTAATTTCTGTCATTGTATTTTCTGATTGAATAATATAAGATAATGATAAAACTCTCCAAAAATTCAAAATGTCTTTGTTGCCCATGAACAATTAAGAGAGTGAAGGAAGTGAAGCACTCACCCTACGCCTTAGACCGATCCACAGGTGCCACTTTGTTGCCTAGCAACCAGTCACAGCGCAGTGAACATTCCATATACTGTTTTTGAAATAGAATCTAAAGGCCACGTTACACGTGGCGACATCGTCACCGATTACATAGGCGATGTAGGGGCGTGGCCTATTGGCGGCGACATCGCCCCTACGTCGCCTCATGTAAAGGGGCGATGTCGGCGCTGCTGGGAGGTCGCCTGGTTTCAGAGCACTGAGCAGGTACCGTCACACGAGGCGACAGCACTGTAGATGTCGTCGGCGACTGGCGGAGACGCGCAAGTTTTTGATGCCCCGCCAGGTTCGGCGTCCTCCATTTACATGGGGCGACACCTACAGCGCCGCGCGATCTGACCGGCGGCATCACCGCTGGGGTTTCTCAAAACCCCAGCGGCGATGCAGGACAATGGGAGCCTATGGCTCCCATAGCCTGTCAGGTTGCCGCCGGCCGGTTACATGGGGCGATGTGTGCACATGCCCCAGATCGGTTGCCTGGTTTCAGAGCACTGCTCTGAAACCAGGCGACCTCCTGGCGGCGCCGACATCACCCCTTTACATGAGGCGACGTAGGGGTGATGTCGCCACATGTAACGTGGCCTTTATGGGTCCTGAATTTTTAGAAACAATCCTCCCGATGAGAAAAAAATAGGTGATGTATATCTAAACTCCTCTCCAATGCTGACAATTTTATCCAGTTCTGACCATTGTCTCCTATTTTAACAAATATGATGTTGATATTATGATGAACTTATCGCAGTTGTACAACTACTGTTAAATGATTTGTGGGAGAGGGATTAGAGCCACCATTAGCGGGAGCTCACCTCAAAAAAAAACAACACACAGTTGCACCCATCAGTAGGGGGCACTTACCACATAATCATTTATAGAGCCCCCACAAAGTTTGGTTATAGCTGTATACACACATATACACTTGATTCCCCATTGCAGTGACAGTATGACTTCAGAGTACTCTCATACACACATACATGCATACCACTCACTGTGTCATAAGGACGCTGTGAGTGGCAGCTCACAATAGATGGCAGGGGCATGCTGGACTGTCAGGATTCTGAATGACAGCAAGGCCATCCAATCCGGTACTGGTGCAGGCTGGGCCATGCAAGTTGTGGATTGCTTTTCAGCCTTATTACGGGCTGGAGTATTTGGGATTCCTCCAGGTGTCCCCCTTTAGGGTGATTACCTGACTATTTAGCCGGCTTGCAATGGTCAGATAACTGCCAGTTGTAGCTTTAAGCTCAGTGGTGTTTGCGTGCCTTGTTCCTGAGCTCAGTCTCTGATCTGTTGTTGACCTCGCTTCTAACTACCCATTTGCCCAACCCCTTTGTATTGATGCACTGCCTTCATTTAATTTTGATCTTGGACCGTGACCTGGTGTCTGACCCCGGACCTCTTCACTACCCAGCCTCACATTTAACTGTGAGTATCTACTAGTGTCACATTACAATTGACCGTTACTATTTTTTTTCGCCAACATGCATCCAGTTCACATACTTTGTTATCATGTGGACAATCTGACGCAAGTGATTCAGGTTCTGACCATGGAATATCGAAATCTTAAATCGTTGCAATCATAGTTTCAGGGACAGGTTTCTAGTTTTATGACGGCTCTCTATAGCGCTCTGTTGCCAGCTGTGACTATAATATCTTAATATCTGCACTCCCGATGTGCAGTTGGACTCTCCCAAGCCTGTAGTTGCCCTTCCTGAAAAATTTTCAGTTGAAAAAAGTGAGTTTAGGAGAGCTCTAAATTTATTTTTGACCCTATGGCCATGGTGTTCAGGGGACAAATCCCAGCAGGTAGGAATAATTATGTCCTTCCTGTGGGGGAGCCGTTAAATCTAGGCTTTCTCTTTAGTTTCTCAATCCCTGAACGGGTTTCTGTCAAAGAACATGAACCTGACTCAGGGAAGCCGTGCCATTGAGGATTATTGTGCCGAATCCGGCAATGGTTCACTGAGGTTCAGTGGAATGAAGCAGACCTCAGGTGTCAATTCCAGATGGACCTTTCAAAAGCTCTTAAGGATGCTCTGGCTCGCTCTCCATGCTCCCTCGGTTCCTTGTTGGAGTCCATGACCCAGATGATCCAGGTCGTACAGACAAATCACAGAGTTCCGGAGCGAAGTAGTAAGTTGTAGGAAGCCACTTACCGTATATTCCCCCGGGGCTTGTCTGTCTACTTGAGGTGGAGCCAATGGAGGTTGGAGCAACGAGCTCTTGTGCTGTGCAAAAGAGACATCGGCACCATCTGGAACTCTGTCTCTACTGTGGGTTTACTGGGCATGTTGTAAAAGACTGCCCTACTTATCCCAAGGCAAGCAAGTCGGTGGGAAAAATGCGTAGGCTGGATGATATTCAAGGATACCAGCAGACTTCCAGGAACCCTTTTTTCTTCTCATATTAAATACTGCTTAATTTGGTTTTGTACTTCAAGAACCATTCTTTGTCACTGTGGTCACCAACCAGAAGAATTTAGCTTATAATGAATCAGCTATACAACTAACTCCTAGACAGGCCAGATGGATCTTGTATTTTGCTAGATTCAATTTTTCTATCACATTCAGGCCGGTCCAAGAATGTGACGGCTGAGACATTATCACACAGCCTTGATTCAGGTTTCTCCTCAATAACCTTCATTCTCCAATTTCCCAAAGATCTATAGAGGCCAGTCATTGGCGCCTTCTGCCGCTCCAGGGTCAAAATTATTTGTACCGTATACCTAAGTTTGTGCCTCTTGCAGGAGCTTTATGATTCCGTCTTGAGTGGACATCCGGGGGTCATGGCTTCACAGAGAACTATTGCTAGACTCTTTTGGTGGTCATCTGTGAACAATGTATAAGAGAACTTATATTCGTTTGTTTGGCGTATGCGCTAAAGTATGTCACTCATGGCCAGTCGGGGAATTGTCTTGGGACCATGGACCCATGCATCCATGGATTTCATCACTGATTTGTCTTTGTCTGGAGGGAAATTGGTTATTTGCGTGTTTTTTAACGATTAAGCAATCAGGCTCATCTTAGTCCTTTGTCAGGGTTACCTAATGAAGAGACAGTCTCAGGTTGTAGATTTGTCATCTTGTCAGATTACATTGTGTCGAATGGGGGTGGCAATTTGTCTCCAAATTCAGGAAAGCATTTGTAAGAAACAGGAAACTGACTTGTTATTTCACTCTGTCTCCCACCCACAAACCAATAGTCAGACAGAAAGGACAAACCAATCTTTGGAACAAATTGTGGGGTATTTTTCCGCAGCTCAGCAGGAGAACTGGTCCTCATTTTTACCTCTTGCTGAGGTTTTAAACTGGTCCTATCTTTAAATTAGGCAATAAAGTTTGGTTGTCATTCAAGAATATTAAACTTAAAGTGCCATGGTGACATTGGGTCTGAAATTCATTGGTCCTACACGCCTCTGGAAGTGGTCAATCTGGGGGCTTTTACATTGAAACTTCCCCCTTCACACTCAATCCCTAACGTGTCCCATGGATCTCTATTAATTGAGTTCATCTCTTTGATCTTATCTCCCTTGTCCTGGCCTCCTCTGGTGTCAATCAATGGAGATCTGGGTTAAGAGCTACAGAGGATCATGGATTCTAAAAAGGTCCAAAATGCCCTCCAGTATCTTGTGCATTGGAGGGGATATGGACCGCAGGAGAGATCATATGTTCCAGCTTGAGATGTGAAGGCTGAACATTTAGTCAGGGCCTTCTATTTCAAGGTTTCCTCAACCTGGTGGTCCGGTGACCCCCTAGAAACAGAGGGTACTCTCCCAAATCATCTACTCACTGTGTCATAAGAACTCTGCAATTGACAGCTCAGCTGTCCAAAAGATGGCAGCAGTGTGCTGAGCTGTCAAGTTCCTGAATGGCAGCAAAACCACCCAATCTGGGACTGGATTGGCCTGGGTCTGTTGACCTCCCACCAGGTGACTATTTAGCAGGCTGACAGTGGACAGATCACTGACAGTTGTAGCTTTAAGCTAGGTGGTGTCTGCGTGCCTTATCCTGTGCTCTGTCTGATCTATTGTTGCCTATCCTCTGACCAAGCTTCTGACTACCTGTTTGCCCAGCCCTTTTGTCTTGATCTGCCACACTCCTGGAACTTTGACCTTGGATCTTGACCTGACCTTTGTCTGACTTCATTTGATATTATGAGCCCTTCGGTATCTGACTCTGGACCGCTTGACTACTGTCAACATCACACACACACACATGAGATATTCCAGATTTGCTTAAAAGACTGTCAATTTTTGGAGATGTGCCCTGGTATTTTTCACATAGCGTTCCTCTTTAACAACTCTTCTTTTGTGCAGGATGAAGCGCGAGAGGAGCACCCAAGCCCTTCGTTCCATCTAGAAGAGAATGTAGATCATACTGATGAAATAGCAGACAATACCCCTGTGAGGGGCAGACACTTTAGGAAAATTTCTCAGAATTTACCCAGGAAAAGCAAGAAACGAGGTAAAAAAAACGATTAGAGTCTTTATATTAGTTCCCATATGATTTGGTACTTATGGGACAGCATGTAAAGAGAACCACTCATCATATATATTTTTTGCCTGTTAAATTGTTCGTTGTTCTCCTAAATCTGAAGTTGTTTTTCTTTGATTTCTGCTCCTCTGTGTTCTTGATATACGGCTCAGTCTTCACTGCATATACATCTAGTCTTTAAAGCCAGGTGGGAGTGCTCGTCATCTCTTCATGTTCTTGATGGCCACACTTTGTTGGATAAAAAGACTTTAGTTATAACTAAGAAAATAAGAGAGGAGAGTTATATCTTAACAGGTTTTGTGACGTAACAGCGACCTACCCAACGATGTCGCTATGTGTGTGACGTAGCAGCGATCAGGCCCCTCCTGTGAGGTTGCTGATCACTGCACATGGTTTAGGACCATTTTTGGGTCCTTGGTCTCCCGCTGGACAGTACGCATCGCTGTGTGTGACAGAGAGAGATCAGCGACCTCACAGGCTGGTAACAATGGTAAACACTGGGTATCTAGGCAGCGCTCGCTGCCTAGATACCCGGTGTTTATCATGGTTACCAGCGCCAGCGTCCTCCCTGCTTAGCACAGTCTGTAAGCAGGGAGGACGCTGGTAAATATGATAAACAGCAGGTATCTAGGCAGCGCATACTGCCTAGATACCCGAAGTTTATCATAATTACCAGCTTCCTGCCTGCTTAGTGCAGCCTGTAAGCAGGGAGGACGCTGGTAACTATGATAAACACGGGGTAACTAAGCAGCACGCACTGCCTAGATACCCGGTATTTATCATAGTTACCAGTGTCCTCCAGCGTCCAGCGATGTGGAGGTGGCTCCCTGGTCACTGGTCGCTGAGGAGATCTCCCTGTTTGACAGCTCCCTAGCGACCTGGTAGTGACGCTCCAGCGATCCTGGGCAGGTCGTTATCGCTGTCGGGATCGCTGGAGCGTTGCTCAGTGTGACGGGGCCCTAAGGAACACAGAGGCGCAGGAACAAAAGACAAGGAACACCAAATTCAGTAAAGCATGCACGCAAGAGACTGGTTCTCTTTAATGGTACCTTTACACGCCACAACTTTTGGCGGCGATCGGAGGCAACCTAACGTGCATGTGCACGTTTTTCATGGTTGCCTCCGAAGGCGCTTTTAGACACCGCAATTTCGCCCTCAACCTAAGGTGACGTGTCTCCCCGGAAGTTCCCACACAAACTGAGGGAAACATCCGGTAGACTCCCGTCGCCGCTTCACACCGCAATCCCCAAAGGAATGTGGGCGTACATGTTCAGCGCCGCAAGAACATAGGCGTAACAGACTGGTGTATTCCGCGCCCCAAACACGCTGATTAGACAACGCAATAGCGTTATGATTGGCCAGCCTGCGCAGGAAGGCTGGCTAATACATGACGCCATTGCCATAGTGTAGTGTGAATGGACAGCTGTTCAAATATGGCGCCCTGTGAAAGGACAAGCCAATGGTGACACAGTAGCCACCACCAATCATCGCTGACGGGGCGCGGTGTCCAGCACGCTGTGGCACGCTCCAGGAATTCAGTGAGCGACGCTGATTCCATCCCTATCGCCCCTTCACATGCCAAAAGCAGGGAAAATCACCATCATAGTTGCGTCTGGTTTTCAAGCAGTGCAGTGAAATCCCAACCGGGCACAACTTTCAAAACCACCACCGGGTTCCCCAAATATACGCCGCAATTTCTAGCAATTTCATGATGACGGTGACAGGGCTCGGATTGCCTCAGTTTTCATACCCCAGTTGCGGCATGTAAAGGTACCCTTAGGGGTTTCTTGGCTTAGGTATTCGCATGCCTTTCAATATTTGAGTCCTTATTTAAAGATTAGCTTCTTATCCAAAAGAGGCATCCAAAAAGAATCTCCCAGAATGGCAATTTTACCAGTCACAACCTCCTCCTTTTTAGTGTTTTGGTGGATCCAATCACAAGGATCGCTGCCAATCAGATAAACTTAAGGAATGAGGACTCTTCAGATTTTTTTCTACATGAGATTAATCCCTTTAGACCCTGTGCATTGAAATCTAATTATTTGAGTCAAATTAATAGGGTTGAATTGCAAGATCAGGAACACCGAGCTGGGCAAGAGTCGAAAGGATTACCAGACACATAATGGTGGCATTGTATAGGACACATATATAGGGTGGTATGTGGGCACTATATGGCAATATTATCAATAAATTCAGCCAGGTAATGAAAGAAACCATAGAGAAGGCATGTCAAATGTGACATTATAACCCATAACATATACACTGGTGTGAAAAAGTGTTTGTCCCTTCCTGATTTCCTATCCTTTTGCATGTTTGTCTCACTTAAATATTTAAACAAATTTAAATATTTCCGAAAGATAACACAGTTTATAAATGAAGACTTTAGTATTAAGGGAAAAAGAAATCTAAACCTAAAGGGCCCTGTGTGGAAAAGTAATTCCCCGCACTAAACCTAATAACTGGTTGGGCCCTTGCAATGAGTCTTTTACAATGCTCTGGAGGAATTGTGTCCACTAATCTCTGCAGAATTGTTGCAATTCAGCCACATCGGAGCGTATCCAAGCTTGAACTGCCCTTTCAAGGTCCAGCCACAGCAACTCAATCAGATTACGGTCAGGACTGTGACTGGGCCACTCCTAAATCTTAATTTTATTTCCTTTAGCCATTCAAAATTGACTTGCTCATGTGTTTTGGATCATTCTTCGCTGCTTAATCCAAGTGCTCTTCAGCTTGAGGTCATGAACAGATGCGGGACAATCTCCTTCACGATTTTGTGGTTGACAGCAGAATACATGGTTTCCATTTACCACAGCAAGTCTTCCAGGTCCTGAACCAGCAAAACAGTCCCAGACTATCACACTACTACCACCATATTTTACTGTTGGTATGATGTTCTTTTCTGAAATGCTGTGTTACTTCTACACCACATGTAATGGGACATTCACCTTCCAAAAAGTTCATCTTTGTTTTGTCAGTTCCAGAGTATTCTCACAAATATCTTGGGGATCATCAAGTTGTTTTCTGGCAAAACTGAGATGAGCCTTTATGTTCTTTTTGCTCAGCAGTGGTTTCCATCTTGGATCTCTGCCATGCAGCCATTTTTGCACAGTCTCTTTCTTATGGTGGAGTCATAAACACTGGCCTTAACTGAAACAACTGAGGCCTGCAGATCTTTGGATGCTGTCGTGGAATCTTTTGTGACCTCTTGGATGAGTGGTCAATGAGCTCTTGGGGTAATTTTGGTCATTTGGCCACTCCTGGGAAGGTTCACCACTGTTCCATGTTTTCGCCATTTGTGGATAACGGATCTCACTGTGGTTTGCTGGAGTCCCAAAGCTTTAGAAATGGCTTTATAATCTTTTGTAGATTTATTGATCTCAAGTACAGTACTTTATTTCTCATTTGTTCCTGAATACCTGTGAATCGCAGCATGATGTCTAGCTTTTGAGGATATTTTGGTCTACTTCACTTTGTCAGGCAGGTCCTATTTAACTCATTTCATGATTGAGAACAGGAGCGGCACATTTGCATAAGTGCAGCAGAACGTTACTATGAGGTGCTGGGTTTCTTCTATTACTCCCCAGTTTGCTCTAAGCCAAACCCTCCTCCCTCCCCTCTCATCCTCTCTCTCTTCCTCCCCTCTCCCTCCCTGTCACTATATAGTAGGCACATTACATCTGACATCGTGCATGGTGACAGCACAATGTCAGGCTCCTGTGTGCTATAGATCATCACACATTCCACCCTTCCTGCGTCTCCGTCTTCTGTTCTCACTGCTTCTTCTCTGGCTGTGTGTGATTGGGCAGCCACAATGCAGGAGAAGGCCCTGGCCCCTCCAATCTCTGCACATCCTGAGCTGTCTTCTCACAGACCTGTGACTGTGAGGAGACAGCTGAGAACTAGAAGCCAAAGACACAGGCAGGCAGGATTGAGTGATGACGCCTGACAATGTGGTATCCCCATGCACACTGTCAGACATAATGTGTCTGGTATACAGTGACAAGGATGGAGAGGGGAGGAAGAGAGGGAGGGGGGAGGGTTTAGCTTAGAGCAAACAGGGGAGTAATAGAAAGAAACCCTGCCCCTCTTATGCTAGTGTTCTGCACTGATTTTCTGATGTTTGATAACAGATTTCTCTGCAATCATACATGTAATCATTGAAGTAAAGGTATGATTGTACTCAGTATCCCAGAGCCTGTAAGGCACCGGCTTCACTTTATAGCTCTAAGTCGTGCTGGTTGGTTCACTTTAATTTATGTTTTAAGGGGGAATCAATCATTTTTTCACACAGGGCCCTGCAGGTTTGGATTTCTTTTTCCCTTAATAATAAAGTCCTTTATTTATAAATTGCGTTGTGCAGTTACTTGTGTTATATTTGTCTAATATTTACATTTGTTTGCTTGAACATGATCTGAACATTTAAGTGTGACAAATATGCATAAGAATAAGAAACCAGGAAGGGTGTGAACACTTTTTCACACCACTCTATTCTGACCATCTCTTTTCTTCCCTTGCAGCCTGTTTCTGGAAATACTGCATTCAAAACAAGTGACTGAAACGACCATGCGCCGCCATCACGGAGATCCTGGCCTGAACGACAGTGAAACTTTCACTATGAAAACATTAGCAAAACTAGCGACAAGGAACATTCTTATGTTCCAGCATTTAATAACTTAAGAAAAAAATGAACTAAAAGAAATAAAGTCTAAATCGGTAACTCTGTAGCTGGTGTGGAGCTTTACATCCCAGCATCAGGTGCACTGTCATACAGTGCTGAGACTTGTAGTATCAATACAGCTGAACATCCACTAGTTTATGGTGTAAAGCGAAGACAAAGAGACACTTCAACTGTATAGTAAAAAAATATATATTGTATGCACCAAATGTATGTTTTCGAAACCTTGTTACTCTTATATCCACATTGTCTAAAAAGAGTGAGGCTCACGGTGGGTTTACACAAGGATATCCTGAACGATATCCTTACAAAAGTCACGTGACAGACATTGTACGATCAATATGTATATATCGTTCATGCGTTGTCACACACAAGGATATCGTTAACGATATTCATTCTGGTTCTGCGCCAGAATCGTTAGCAAATCTGTCAATCCGACACTGAACAATAATGTGCAATCGCTGTGACAGCAGCACTGGCACATTATTGCGTGTAAAAATATTAAATACACTTTTATTGACAATGTCCCTGCCTGATTTTACATTTAAACACGCTCCTGCAGCTCTGAGGCACCTGCCGACACAGTGCTGCAGGAGCGCATAAAAAGCGGTGTTTATGGGGTTTATTAAACTGAGAGAGGCCACACTGCCCCTAACATTAGCAGCCCAGGGGTTAACTGTGCCAGGTAGCAGAAGTCGCAGTAATGCGGCTCTGCTACAATCATTCTTTAAAAACCGGTGGGTACTGTCTGCTCACAGTGCGCCGTGAAAAGTTACTACCCTGTTTTGTGAATAGGGAGCTGTCCTCTGCTCTGTTGCTGAAGACAACACAGGGCTTCAGCACCTAAGCGATCATCAATACAGCAGAGAACAGCTCCTCTTATACTGTAATGAGGAGATGCGGCTCTGTTATGTACGCAATTTGCGTACACATCCTCATTACAGTATAAGAGGAGCTGTTCTCTGCTGTATTGATGATCGCTTAATTGCTGAAGCCCTGTGTTGTCTTCAGCACCAGAGCAGAGGACAGCTCCCTATTCACAAAACAGGGTAGTAGCTTTTCACGGAGCACTGTGAACAGACAGTACCCGCCGGCTTTTTAAGAATGAATGAAGCAGAGCCGACATAGTGAGGCTTCTGCAAACTGCCTTGGTTAACCCCTGAGCTGACAATGGTTTGGGCTACATGGCTCCAGGGGAGTGTGGGCACTCTCTGGGGCCATGTAGCTCAATAAGATTAACCCATGAAACACCGGCTTCAGACACGCTGGTTTTTAATGAATGTATCCATCAGAGCCGACATTGTGCGGCTTCTGCTAAATACATGATTTAACCCCTGCGCTGCCAATGTTATGTGCTACATGGCTTCAGGGGAGTGTGGCCACTCTCTGGGGCCATGTAGCACTATAACATTAACCCCTTCTGCACCGGCTTCATACCCGCTCCTGCAGCACGGTGCCGACATGTAGCACTGTGCGGCAGGAGCTGGTTAAAATGAAGAATTAAGTTCAAAAATAAAGATTTTCTGCAATTTTAAAATTAAAATGACAGCTCCAGGAATAGAAGGTCTTTTGAACGATATCGGCACATCGTTAAGAGGTTAATTGAACGACGAACGATAGATTTGGGGTCAGGATCTCAAATCTAGAATGAACAATCCAACCATCTTTTCATCCTAGATCTTATGTTTACACGCAAGGATGTACAAAGAATATCGTTCAAAAGATTTCAATCACGTGACTTTTGAACGATATCCTGAACAATATCCTTGTGTGTAACACCACCATCAGGCTATATTCACACTGGACAGTTGTGATCTATTTTTGACTGCTGCATTAGTGATGCAGAATGCGGATCCAGAAGATAATGAGCGTTAATTATTGCTCCCTTTCTCTGCTGCGCTTTCTACATCCAATTACTTAGGCTAGGGCCACACTTGGGAGCCTGCATCCGCTAACTGGATCCGTTAATGGATCCGGTTTTGTGTCTCATCATTTTGTAGGTATTTTTAGCCGTTGCATTAACACATGCGTTATCACATGGTACCTATATGTACCATGCGTTAATACATAAGTTTTTTAAAACGCTCCAAAAAACGTTGCAGACCCTATCAAAAACGGATTTCTCAAAAACGCAATGCGTTAAACGGATTGCACTTTAGCACACTTTAGCAATGCTTTTTTGCATTGGAGTGTATGGGTGCGATAACGGATGCGTTTTTACACATTTCCACATGTCAAAAACGGATCCAGTTAGCGGATGCATGACGCAAGTGTGGCCCTGGCTTTACTCTCCTGGTGATCCCACGGTGAGCCGCAGTGATGTCTTCCTCCCAGGCATTGGCAGAACCTGTGGGTAGTCGGGTACAGTACTGACAGGACCTACCACCATGCGACTGAGCCTGAGAGTCACATGGTGCAAGGTCCTGCCAGTACTCGTACTGCTCATAGACCCTGCCAGTGCCCGGAAGGAAGACATCACAGGCCTCACCGCGGGATCGCAGTGAGGATAAGAAACACTGTCTTTTGCTCCCCTAAAAACGGAGCAAAAAAGCAGCACAAACGGATGATGCGTTTATGATGCTTTTTTTTCAAAAAGTGATCCGTTTGTGGTGCAGAAACTGCAACAAAAACGATCAACAAAAAATGGAGTACAATTGTCTGTCTTCAGCAAACAGATGGGTTATTGGGAAAAAAACACTATATATATTATATATATATATATATATATATATATATACTAATGGGCCCGATGCTCTCGCATCAGGTGGGTGGTGACATCATGATGGGGCGGGGCCTTGTGGCACTGAGGGCGCTAGCTGTCTCTCCCCTGTCGCTGCTTTTTACCTCCTACTCTCCACCCCGCACTGTGCTGTCTTTCTGCCCCATCCTGTGCACACTCTTGAGCTTAGCCCTGGGTCGCTCTCCACCCCCCGTGCTGATTCTCTGCCTCCCCCTTTTGTCCCTTTCTGCCCTCCACACATGCTCTTGGTCCCCCTGACTGCAAGCTCTTGGGCCCCCCTGTGGTTGCTCTCTGGCATAGTTCCTCATGGTGGACAGTCGCTGCGTGCCGAGTGGTGAGCGCATTTGGGTAGCGAGTGCGTGAGGAGGGTGAGCGAGTAGGGTCAGGGAGGGTGAGTGAGTGCGGGCTGGGTGGGTGGGTGCAGGTGTAGGGGGTGTGAGTGAGTGCGGGCTGTGGGTGGGTGAGTGCAGGCTGTAGGGGTGGGAGAGTGCAAACTGTAGGGGTTGTGATGCAGGTTGAGGGGGTGAGTGAGTGCAGGCTGTGGGAGTGCAAGGTGTGGGGGTGTGTGAGGATGCAGGCTGTTGCGGGGGTGAGTGAGTGAGGCTGTGGGGGGTGAGAGGGTGCAGGCTGTGGGGGTCTGTGAGTGCAGGCGGTGGGGGTTGTGAGTGCAGGCTGTGGGGGGGGTGAGTGCAGGCAGTGGGAGTGTGTAAGTGAAGGCAGTGGGGGGGTGTGAGTGAGGCTGTGGGGGGGATGTGAGTGAGGCTGTGGGGTGTGTGAGTGCAGGCTGTGGGGGGTGTGTGAGTGCAGGCAGTGGGGGTGTGTAAGTGAAGGCTGTGGGGGTGTGAGTTGCAGGCTGTGGATGTGAGTACAGCCTGTAGTGGGTGTGAATGAGTGCAGGCTGTGGGGGGTGTAAGTGAGTGCAGGCTGTGGGGGGGTGAGTGCAGGCTGTGGGGGTTGTGAGTGAGTGCAAGCAAGGGGTGTGATGAGGTGGGGTGTGAGTGCAGGCTGAGGGGTGGATTGAGTGCAGGCTGGTGGAGTGATTGAAGGCTTAGGGGTGGTGTGAGTGAGTGCAGGCTATGGGGGGTGTGAGTGCAGGCTGGGGTGGGTGTGAGTACAGGCTTAGGGGTTATGTGAGAGTGCAGGCTGTGAGGGGGTGAGTGCAGGTTATGAGGGGTGAGTACAGGCTGTCGGGGGGTATGAATGAGTGCAGATTGTGGGGGGTGTGAGTGCAGGTGGTGAGGGGTGAGTGTAGGGGCTGTTTTGTGGGTGTGTGGGGGCTGAGTGCTGGAAGAGTACCTGGCTGCTCTGTGCTGACAGGACCTGTGGTGATGTCAGAGTTATGTGATCAGTCATATTATTGTGACATCACCGCAGGCCCTGGCAGGTCGGTATCGCAGCGGGGGCATCTGGGGAACGTGCAGGAGGCTTCTTAAGCGCAGGGGAAGGCGGCTTGGTGGCTGGCGTTGCAGGGATCTGCGGGTGAGCAGCGTTGGCTTTTGTTGTGGGTGCCCCTGCCAGCCTCTGCCAGACACCATATTCATAGACCCAATACCTGGGTGTACTGCCTTGTTGCTACCGGCGGAAGGAAATTCATTCAAAGGGACGAATTGGAAGACACAATAATTTGTATGTATGTATATATATATATATTATATATATATATATATATATATATATATATAAAAGAAGAGCAGCACAAAGGAACAAACATATATTTCCAGTTCAGTGCAAAGTCCTTAGCAATGTTCAGTTGCTTGCATTATAGTTACCAAAAAATGGAGAGCACTTTGTCAGATACAATATACTTCACGTGTTTATTGGCCCACATCGACCGCAACGTTTCAGTTCAAGGAGAACCTTCCTCCAGCAGTGTCTGGAGGAAGGTTCTGCTTGAAATGAATCGTATTGACAAGGTGCGTATGGGCCAATAAACATGTGAAGTATATTGTATCTGCGAGTGCTGTCCATTTTTAAGTAAACTTATATATTATATATATATATATAATATATATATATATATAGTATGTTAGGTGACTTTAAATACAGTGCCTTAAAATTAATACATACACCCACAAGCTGAAATGTATTTTATTGGGATTTTATGTGATATACCAGCATGGAGTAGGAAACATTTGTTTCTTACAGATGCCATTGACATGACACAGCGAGCATGTGGAAGAAGGTGCTCTGGGCAGATGAGAACAAAGTAGAACTTTTTGGGCTAAATTCAGAACACTATGTGGAGGAAAAATAACATCATCCCCACTGTCACACATGGTGGTGGCAGTATCATGCTGTGGGGAGGCTTTTCTTCAGCAGGGGCAGGGAAGCTGGTCAGAGATGATAGAAAGATAGATGGGCAATCCTGGAGGAAAATCTGTTAGAGGTTGCAAAAGACTTGAGACAGGGGAGTAGGTTTACCTTCCAGCAAGAAGACAACCCTAAACATCCTCTCAGATCTACAATGGATGGTTTACATCAAAACATATTCATGTGTGTGAATGGACAAGTCACAGTCCAGACCTAAATCCAATTGAGAATCCGTGACAAGATGTAAACATTAGAGATGTCTTCATCCAATCTGCGTAGAAAAGAGATTGGGCAAATATGTCAATTCAAAAAAGTATTTTAATAAATCAAATTTAATTGCCGACAACGTACCTATGTAGTAATGTTTGTATCAGTTGAACCACATCTAAGAACAAAGTCCGGGTTGGACTGTAATTACTAATGACCTCTTTCATTGTATGAGGAGGCAAATACTTCTGACAAAGTCAATGCTTGTTTTTTTGGCTACAATGTATAGTTACATTTGGTGCTGAAATTAAAGGTAAAAGCAATTGTACAAGTGTGTGAGTGATGATTGGCTCACAACCATGGAGTCCAGGGTCATTGCTAATTTTCAGGTGTTTTAAGGAGGATCTGTCACTTTTCATAAATAGCTTTCTTTTTTTACCTGGTGTGAATGCCGCCGTTCTCCTGAATTCGGCGTTGTTTCTCTTTGCCTCCTGTTCCTCTCCGTTCCTGAGATAAGGCGCCATCTTCCCTATATACAGTATATTTCTAGTCTTCATTTAGCCAAATGGGCGTTGTCATGTACTCTAGGATTCTTGTGGAGCACACCCAGTTGTCTAAAAGACTAAATTACATGCATGAAAGATGGAGCCATATCTCAGAAATGGAAAATGCAGGAACACAAGAAAAACATTGCCGGATTCAGGAGAACTTCAGAACTCATAATAGGTAAAATAAAAATGATGGTCCTTTTTAGATTCCTTAATTAATGACACATTATGTGATAAGTTTGAGTGAAGAATTTTTATTAACACAGATGACACACCCACCAGGGCTGTGGGGTACTCAAAACCGAATCGGGCAGTTCTCTGGTAAGGTCAAGGGTTGTGACCCGGCTCCATGTCATAAAAATGGGGAACGTTTTATATGAGATTTAACGTGACGCCACCCGTGGGTTACTTTCGGCAATTGGGGATAGATAGCCAACGCTGCAGTCAGATCCTATGGGGCTGTTGGTAACGCAGCTAGATGGTCTGCTCTCCACAAGTAGAGCGGGAGGCTCAGGGCAGTTGAAAGGTTATGTAGGAAATAGGGAACTGTGGGGTGCAGGGCTGAGGACATAGGAAATCAATGGAGGACACAGCAAGATGTAGTCTTTAGGTTCTACTCACAGTTCAGACAAGTCTCCAGGTGTTTCCAGCTACCAGCGGGGTGCTGTGCCCTCCAGGTCAGGGTTCCAGCTAACTCTCGGATAACTCAGGAACACGCTACCGGGATCCCCCTTCTAGTGTTCCTTCCTGGGTCGTCTCTCTGCGCTGGTTCTCACCCTCCTGCCCAGTGCCTTACACTCAGTGTCCCATGCCAGCAACCTCAGGTCCTGTCGGGCAATGCCGTCCTGGTCACTTTGACCCTATGTGGCTGCCTTTTCAATGAATAAGTGTGGCTTGGGCTGCTGCACTTGAAGTCACCGCAGCCCCCAGTTAGCTAGATTAGTCCTTCCGTCACTCCACTAGTTAAGGGCTGGTCCCCTTTCTGTGGCTCGGTCCCTCCACCCGACTCTGATCGGCCTGGATACTTCCCGTGCCCCTGTGACCCCTTCTGACCCTCTAGAGCCCTTCACTGGCTGCGCTATCGAGCTATCGACTAGCTCCTTTTTTGGTCCAGTCCCGAGGACACCTCTCTCCGTTCCTCCTCTCGTGTCAGACTCCTGACACCTATGAATGAATCAGGTTATGACGGCATCACCACTTTAAGCGTAGGTGCAGGCAGAAAATAATGTACTTACAATTACGGTCATCTGCCGCGACACTACTATATATGATAAATGAAATAAATGAAATAATGAGTGGCACTGGAAACATGAGGATCAAGTGAATGTATGAATTGCAGAAACTGCTCTAAGGTAAATAGGATAAAATGGAGATCTTAGTTCCCGTTAATGGCCACTAGTGGTTAAGCTTGGCATCCACTTACAAGGAGCTCTCCATTGCCAAGTCCTAACACTATGCCCTAGTGAATTGTGAGTGTGAATAGGTTTATATGCCAAAGGTTTAATTGGGAATGATGAAAAGGTGTGTGTAGGGCTCTGACAGTGTTGTCCATGTGTGGACACCAAACTAGGGAAAGGGGGGAAGGGAAAATAATATAGTGGGAGCTCAGTCAAAAATAAGCAATATATGAATCAGGTTATGACGGCATCACCACTTTAAGCGTAGGTGCAGGCAGAAAATAATGTACTTACAATTACGGTCATCTGCCGCGACACTACTATATATGATAAATGAAATAATGAGTGGCACTGGAAACATGAGGATCAAGTGAATGTATGAATTGCAGAAACTGCTCTAAGGTAAATAGGATAAAATGGAGATCTTAGTTCCCGTTAATGGCCACTAGCGGTTAAGCTTGGCATCCACTTACAAGGAGCTCTCCACTGCCAAGTCCTAACACTATGCCCTAGTGCATTGTGAGTGTGAATAGGTTTATATGCCAAAGGTTTAATTGGGAATGATGAAATTTTGACTGAGCTCCCACTATATTATTTTCCCTTCCCCCCTTTCCCTAGTTTGGAGTCCACACATGGACAACACTGTCAGAGCCCTACACACACCTTTTCATCATTCCCAATTAAACCTTTGGCATATAAACCTATTCACACTCACAATTCACTAGGGCATAGTGTTAGGACTTGGCAGTGGAGAGCTCCTTGTAAGTGGATGCCAAGCTTAATCGCTAGTGGCCATTAACGGGAACTAAGATCTCCATTTTATCCTATTTACCTTAGAGCAGTTTCTGCAATTCATACATTCACTTGATCCTCATGTTTCCAGTGCCACTCATTATTTCATTTATTTCATTTATCATATATAGTAGTGTCGCGGCAGACTCCTGACACCAACCTCACCTCGACTCTCTCTTTCCCTCTATTTTCTCTCTACATCTCCCCAATGTCAGTCACGTCCTCTACATACTTTGTTGTTCCTCCTTCCTCACTACTTCCAAGTGTACTCCCCTAACTACTTCCTCCACCGACACCCTCTACCCGGTTCCTCTCCAGCTTGGGATGGGGCCTTCCATAAACAGGGTCCGCCCAAATCCCAGGAATTGGGATGGTGTGGTGTTGGATGCTGGTGCGTGGGTGTCGGTGGTGTCCCCTCCTTACCTGAGAGTGGGGTACCACACCTCTGGCTGAGGTGCAGTACCTCTGTGGCGGATGGACCCTCAGGGGTGCCATACAGATGTCTACCCCGTACACTTATTAGCTCCCCCTAGTTGTGGCTGTGGGCGAATAAAATCTTAATCTATAGAAAAAGGGCATTTGGAGTGTGCAGTACTTACTGACATTGATTCTATCTAATCAGTGAAGAAGGTGTTATGTTTACCGCAAGGGCAATAAAAAATGAAAGAGTGGCGCCCCTGTGGACTGGTGGCCACAGTATGCTACTGCAGCTGGGACAGATAAGCTGAGCACCCCACATCAACATCCAACACATCCCAATTCCTAGACCTAGAACTTCATGTAAGGCAGGGGATATTGGGGAAGCTGAGTGGTGGGTGGAGTGTAGTAAAGGCAACCTGGCAAAAGGGTGGAGGAACTAGAATAAACTCTAGGAAGATTAAGTATGGGAAGGTCTTTCGGAGGGTTGTGGAGTAGGAAGGACACCCAAGCAGTAACACCCATGCAGCCCAGGCACTGACACACTTGCCAGGAAGAACACGGACCAGGTGGCCTGTGCCACTGTAAGGCCAGTCCGGGTGCAGGGCTACTGATCAAGAAAGTAGCAGAAGGGGTCTAAGGTGGACCTGAGAAGACAGGTACACCGAGGGTCCAGGTCGACACCAGGGGGCCGACCCTGTTGATTTGACCAGGGAAGCTTCAAGCCCGTAACCACGAATTAACCGGCTGGGTGCGGGGTCTTCATGTCCAGTACCCCACCCTCGGCACAACGAAGGAAAGGAAGTCAAATAGGGCTAGGAGTCCCGAGCTGGATGTCCACCGGAAAGTCCCCGATTTCTGGCCCGGAGTATGTGCGCGGGATTGAAGAGGCCCAAAAGGTACAAGCGAGAGAGTGCCTCTGGCGAGCCGACACAGCTGCAGACCGGCAACCGGAACTGAAAGCACACTGCTGTGAACTGTACTGTGTAAATTAAGAGCATTGCAGTGAGTAAAATACCAGTCAAACTCAGGACTCTGTGTGAAAGACTTATTCTTGTGGTGATTAGCCAGGGCGCGCCTGCACCTGCGGAGCAGCAAACTGCATTTGCTGCACAGGCAGAGACAGTCTGCAGGAAAGGATAAGATTGCATCCGGACAGGAGCCGCGGGAGCTCAAGAGATGCCAGTAAGTGACACCACGGAACCTTCACACACACCGTACCATCACACATAGACTATATACTGGCCCAGGGGATAACCAGCCCTGCCCGTGGAGGGCTTAACACCTCGCTGACCCTTGCCATTGTGGCACCCTGGCACCTGCTGGGCACCACAGAAATCCTTAGGTACAAATGGAGTAAGTAACAGCACAGCAAAACCACAACACAAACAACACTCAGAACACCTGGTTTCACCCCGAGCCTCTAGGGGGAGCTACACTGGTGACTTTGAACCAGTTCCCCCTATAAAAAGAGTCTTGGAGGGAGAAACTTCAGAGTGTGGTAGACGCTACAAGAGCTGCCTGCCTGTGTGAAACCTCCACCCTATGAGGAACACACTAGGCCCTGCTAGCCTGTTAGCCAGTGGAGATCCCTGCAATTGGGATAATAGGAAGAAGGAGATCACCTCTCAGGAATACAGAGTTAATCCAACTCTTTCCAAATCATCCGGTTACTGGAACCGAAGCTGTGGAAGCTACAAAGCCCTCACAGAGAACCAGTACATCCAACAGGAGGTTTAGCCACCTGTTCCACCTGATGCACCCACCCACGAGAGCCCAGGGAAGAGTACTGATCCTGCTCAGACCCTTTTACAGTGCCCTCAGTGCTGATAACCAGGTGAAGCAAGTTCCATTGAACACCCTGCCCGGTCCGGCTGGATTCCACATCCACCCGACCTTAGCACCAGAAGTAGAGAAAGGAAGCCTAACACTGCTTGCTGTGAAACTCCATAAGTGCCAACTTCACTATCCCGGTCCGAGTGTACCTGACTACCATCCAGTAAAGGTACCTAAAAGAGACTTTGTGTGGTTGTGCATTACTCCTGGATTCAGCGCAGCGTCCCGCAGCTGCCTCACAACATCTTGCGCAGCTCCCGGCTCCGGGGATTCCCGCTCATCCTGTGGGGAGCGTTCCATCTCGCTGTGTACCATCCCCCGGAGACCCGAACAGCGCTGGTAAAGTTACCAGAACACCCGCAGGTGGCGTCACGAAGACAAATCACCCCCACTGTTCCGCCATTCCCCTATTGATCTGGACCACCGGGCCTACACCACCGCAGGCGCGGTTCCGTGACTGGAGGAGAAACAACGCCCGCTACGTGTACCCCCCGGCTACGGTGAGTCAGAATTTGGCGTCACGAACAGGATACGAGCAGGCCCGTTATCACGGGTATTGTGTGCTATTTATTGACTGTAAATATCGAACTGTACATTTGGTCCGCCATTGCTGCGCGAAAAGGCGGGAAAAGAAGGGGCGTGACTGTGCAGAGGGCGCGAAGATTGGCCCCACCCCCACGCTCTGACGACTTCCTCCGTACGCAGCAGGAACCGGAAACTCCCGTGGTGCCTCAATCCTCACCGCGAGGCCGACACTTCCGTTTGCAACCGAGGGAAAGGCTACGCTTATCTAAGGGGGAGCGACCATGAGTAACCCGGCTCCCGATCACGCGGTGCCCCCGCTAGACCAAGCGGCACCTCAAAATATACAACTTGATGGACAGCAACAAGTCGGCGGTATGCTACCGCAACCCGCTCCGATTATGCCGATGTCTCTACCCTACGTTCCTAGTGCGACCTGGTTACCCAAGTACAGCGGCGTACCCAGCACCTTGGAAAACTTCCAGAGGAAGATATGCCAAGCCCTGGACATGTACCCGATGACCGGTAAGCAAAGAGCTTCAGTTATTATGGGACAATTAACCGGTGCAGCCGAACTGCAGAGCCGCAGCTGGCCTGTAGAAGTTCAGGAATCTGTGGAGCAGATATTCGCTAGATTAACCCGGGTCTTTGAGTGCCATACCGAAGCTGGATTAAGACTGTCATTCTATCGTTGTAACCAAGGGGCACAAGAAAGTGTCCTTGATTATTCACTGCGCTTGCAAGAAGCATACAGACTGTTAAAACAAGTCGATCCTGACAGTGCTCGAGATGAGAACAAAGCGTTAATTGGACAATTTATTGTGGGCCTTAAACTATCTGAGGATAGGAAGCAAGCAAGCTGGTGGTCCATACAAAACCCAGGCGCAGAGTTTGATACCTTGAGAGACTTAACAGTTTGGGGACAGCGACTCGCTGAAGTACCTGATCCCGCTTCGCAGCAGCAGCAGTACGCTGACACCCCTTCCGTGCCGGCAGCAACATCTCCAGTCCCTGCGATTCAGTCCAGCGCACAGACTGTAACACCTGACCGGTTTGATCAACTGTGTGCTAATGTCGAGCAGCTGATGAAAGACGTGGCCAAGCTACAAGCTGGGAGAAGACCCAAGACAGATGCAAGGCCATCGGACAAGATTCAACTCGCCGACAGCCCGGATGACGTCCCCTGGATGAGGAGAAAGACACAGCCGTCGCGAGGAAAACCTGCAGACCGCCACAGTCCTGACAGACGCCGCAACAGTCAGCAGAACGACTTAGGAGGACGCAACCTGCAATCCCGTCCTTTAAACGAGCGACCCCTGGGCGAGAAGGGCCAACCCCAGGAGTAGACTGTGCAGGCCCTACGTCCAGCTGGGAACACAAGTATGTGGGAGACTGTCCATACTTACCAATCGTCATCGATGGCATCGCTATCTCCACCTTGATAGACACTGGATCCCAGGTGACATCCATCCCCAGTACCCTTTACAAGCAGTTCTGGCCAGATGTTAAGCTAGAGCCCCCAAATCCCGAGATGAACCTTGAAGCCACTAATGGTATTCCGGTTACCATAGAGGGACAGTGGGAAGCTACAGTAAAGGTGGGGAGGGTGCAGTTGAAAGACCAGGGTATCTTAGTGGTTCAGGATAAGCCTAACCACAAGGATCCATATGTCATATTGGGTACCAATGTCATGATCAAATGCCTCGATGAAGTGTTGTTTTTGCTCCAACAGAGTGCTGAAGCCGGTAAACCCAGAGAAAAGAGGGCTATCCAAAAGCAGATCAGAGCTCTGGTGTATCAACAACAGGTAACCTTGTCAAATGGTGAGATTGGCAGAGTAAGGGTCACAGATCCCATTCCAATTGTGGTACCACCCAGAAGTGAAATGATGATCTGGTGTCGAGCAGCCATAGGCCTCAGAGGGCAGGACTACCAAGCTGTAGTAGAACCTGTAATGTCCGACAGTAGTCCTACGCTCTTGACAGCCAGAGGGTTAGTCGATGTAAGAAAGGGGAGAGTCCCCGTACGCATATTGAATTATGGTGATGACGAAGTCAGACTACCTAGATATGCAACTGTTGCAAAATTGTACCAAGTAAAAGATGATGCTGTGATTGATGTAAAATCCTCAAACCAAATAGTCACTGATGAACCCCCTCACTCCAAAGATCAGTTAGAGAAATGGTGTCAGGACCTCAGTGTAGGAACTGACAATACACCCTCTCACCAGAAAAATGGAGTATACCGGGTGGTTCGGGAGTATGAGCAAGTGTTCAGCAAACACCCACTTGACTTTGGGAGGATTAAAGGGGTACAACATCATATCCCCACAAACAACCATGCACCTATCAAAGAAAGGTACAGGCCTATACCACCCACTCACTACCAGAAGGCAAAAGAGATGCTTCAGGACATGAAGAGTGCAGGAGTCATTAGGGATAGCTGTAGTCCCTGGGCCGCACCACTAGTCCTGGTTAAAAAGAAAGATGGTAGTATGAGGTTGTGTGTAGATTATAGGCAAATCAACAAAGTCACACACAAGGATGCATACCCGTTACCACGCATAGAAGAGTCACTAGCTGCACTCAAATCTGCCAACTACTTCTCCACATTAGATCTTACTAGTGGGTACTGGCAGGTTGCCGTTGCAGAGGAGGATCGTGAGAAGACAGCCTTCACTACTCCCATGGGCTTATGCGAGTTCAACAGTATGCCATTCGGTTTGTGCAATGCCCCAGGAACATTTCAGAGACTTATGGAGTGTTGTTTGGGCCACAAGAACTTTGAGACTGTCTTGTTATACCTTGATGATGTAATTGTCTACTCTCAGACCTATGAAGACCACCTCCAACACCTGAGTGAAGTGTTTGAGTCACTGTCCAAGTACGGGATGAAACTGAAACCGTCCAAGTGCCACCTGCTGAAACCCAAGGTCCAATACCTAGGACATGTGGTCAGCGCCGAAGGCGTAGCACCGGATCCGGATAAAGTAACCGTCATCAAGGACTGGCCAGCACCCATCAACCACAAAGAGGTACGTCAATTCCTAGGACTGGTCGGGTACTACCGACGATTTATCAAAGGCTATACCAAGATAGCCGCCCCCATGCAAGATCTCTTAGTAGGTCAATCCAAAAACGGCAAGATCAGGGGACCCCCGTTCCACTGGGGCCCAGAGCAGGACAAATCCTTCCAAACGTTAAAAGATGCTTTAACTGGAGAAGAAATCCTGGCCTACCCTGACTACAATCTACCGTTTTTATTGTACACCGATGCAAGCAATGAAGGTTTAGGAGCAGTCCTATCTCAACGTCAGCAGGGCAAGGAGAAGGTGATAGCCTACGCAAGCAGAAAGCTCCGTCCCACAGAAAGGAACCCGGAAAACTACAGCTCCTTCAAGCTGGAGTTCCTGGCCCTGGTCTGGGCGATCACAGAGCGTTTCAAGCACTACCTGGCATCCGCCCCGTTCACAGCTTTCACAGACAACAATCCTCTAACCCATTTAGAGACTGCAAAGCTGGGAGCCCTAGAACAGCGTTGGGTAGCAAGACTCGCTAACTACGACTTCACTGTAAAGTACCGGGCAGGTCACAAGAACGGCAATGCTGATGCCCTGTCCCGAATGCCCCATCTTCCCGAAGATGGAGAAGACATAGATGACCTAGAAGAGATTGAACTACCTGCTTTCCACCGTTCAGGTACAGCAACATGTCATCAGAGAAACCAGACACGTGTAGAGAGGACCGTGAACCCGTTACCTCACCATGACTGGAAGGAGGCTCAAGCCAACGACCCAGATGTCAGCCTGGTAAGGGATCTCATCACTCAAGAACACGCCAATATGGACTCTGATGCCTCACCAAATGCTAAACGCCTGTGGAAGGAGAAAGGAAGGTTGTTCGTCTACCAAGGTAAACTATGCAGAAGATACCTCAATCCAAGAACCCATGAACTCATCTGGCAGATCGTAGTTCCCAAGACTGAAGTCCAAATGATCCTTGAAGCATACCATGACGATGCCGGACACTTTGGATGGAAGAAGCTGGAGAGACTCCTGAAGGATCGGTTCTACTGGGTCGGTATGAGAGGTTCCATTGACAAATGGTGTAAAAACTGTGGACCTTGTCACCTTCGAAGAAAAGACCACTTAACTCAGAAAGCTCCGTTGCAACCAATTGTTACCACCAAACCTCTGGAAATAGTTGCTCTCGACCACGTGAAGCTTACCCCAAGTCGAACCGGGTACACCTACGCTCTCACCATCGTCGATCACTACTCAAGATTCCTGGTAGTCGTTCCAGTTAAGGATTTAACTGCAGAGGTAGCAGCCAAAGCGTTCCAGAGTTACTTCTGTTGCCCCCATGGGTATCCAGACCAGGTCTTAACTGACCAAGGGCCAGCCTTCGAATCAGCTCTGTTCCAAGAATTCTTAGGGCTGTATGGGTGTAAGAAAATCCGCACAACACCTTATCACCCTCAGACGAACGGTTTATGTGAGAAGATGAACCACATAGTCATTGACATGCTCAAAACCTTACCAGTTGAAGAGAGAAATCAATGGCCAGAGAAACTTCCAGATCTCGTGGACATCTATAACCACATACCCGTCAGTTCGACAAATTACACACCTGCTTACTTGATGAGAGCAAGACCAGGTAAACTGCCTATTGATTTGCAGATGGGAACCGTTGAACCCACAGAAGACTCTTCTGATGAAGACTGGGTCAGCCAACGCCAAGAAAAGTACAGGAAAGTACAAGAGAGTGTTGAAAGGAACCTTGAAATCAGTAGGACAAAACAAGAGAAAGACTTTAACAAGCACGCCTCAGCTGAACCCCTAGCTATAGGTGACTTAGTGCTGAAAAGAAAAAGAAAAACCAACAAATTGGATAACAGTTGGGAATCCGTACCCTACACCGTTATGCCGTCACACTTTGATAACTCAAAAACTTGCGTTATTAGCAAAGACAATGGGAATACTATTGCGACTGTCTCAAGGGATCATTTGAAGAAATGTCCGCCACAGTTAATCCCACAAGCAACCAGTTACCCTGCAGTAACTACAGATGAAGAAACAAAAGAAAATCTCGTCCTTACAGAAATTGGATACTTACCAGCTGATTGGCCACAAATAGGTGATGCATTCCTCATACCAGTTATGCACTTCTACCAGCCTACAGAAGGTCAGCCAAAACCAAATCCAATTCCACAAGTCCAACAAGAAGAAGTCCAAGTGCAAGAATTGCAGCCTGTTATCATGGAACCTGAGATTCCTGTAATCGGTCAGCCTGCTAGTCCCACAGTAAGAGAAGCCTTTCCTAATCAACTACCTACAGAGGTCAGTCCAGTTGATAGACTCCGCACTTACTATGGTCTTACACAAAGCAGACATAGAGAAGTACCAACCACTTCGTACACTACACCAACAGCTTTGGAAACACCCACACTACGCAGATCCACACGTAGTACATTAGGTCAACCCCCACATAAACTTGGAGAATGGGTTTAAAATGTAGTGGAAAATGTAACCTGTAAGTGTTGTAAATATTAACCAGTTTTCAAAAACCTGTAAAAAGTAGTGTACAGAAGGGTGGAGGAACTGGGCTATGTCCCAAGTATACTAAGTTGGGAACAGAAAGCGCCTGGTAAGGTATAGAAGGTTAGTACCGGCCTCCCAAGCAGAGACACCCGTAGGGAATGTATAAAGTTTACCGTGTATCCCTGGACTTTACCTTTTTCCCTTTCCATAAACTTTGAACAATTGTCACAGGACTTGTGTGACCACTAACTTTACCTTTTTCCAGCCTGCGGCAGATGGACTAGTGCCGTACGGACTGCTTTTCACCTTTTCCACATTTTTCACACCTTTTCAGTGATTTTTGTGTTTTCTTTAAGACTTTGTAAATTGACTGTTATAAATGCTTAGTGTTAAGTTGTAAAAAGAACCTTTTGCTCAGCCGGGAGAACTGAGGTTAACTAAGGGGGAATGTGGCACCCTGGCACCTGCTGGGCACCACAGAAATCCTTAGGTACAAATGGAGTAAGTAACAGCACAGCAAAACCACAACACAAACAACACTCAGAACACCTGGTTTCACCCCGAGCCTCTAGGGGGAGCTACACTGGTGACTTTGAACCAGTTCCCCCTATAAAAAGAGTCTTGGAGGGAGAAACTTCAGAGTGTGGTAGACGCTACAAGAGCTGCCTGCCTGTGTGAAACCTCCACCCTATGAGGAACACACTAGGCCCTGCTAGCCTGTTAGCCAGTGGAGATCCCTGCAATTGGGATAATAGGAAGAAGGAGATCACCTCTCAGGAATACAGAGTTAATCCAACTCTTTCCAAATCATCCGGTTACTGGAACCGAAGCTGTGGAAGCTACAAAGCCCTCACAGAGAACCAGTACATCCAACAGGAGGTTTAGCCACCTGTTCCACCTGATGCACCCACCCACGAGAGCCCAGGGAAGAGTACTGATCCTGCTCAGACCCTTTTACAGTGCCCTCAGTGCTGCTAACCAGGTGAAGCAAGTTCCATTGAACATCCTGCCCGGTCCGGCTGGATTCCACATCCACCCGACCTTAGCACCAGAAGTAGAGAAAGGAAGCCTAACACTGCTTGCTGTGAAACTCCATAAGTGCCAACTTCACTATCCCGGTCCGAGTGTACCTGACTACCATCCAGTAAAGGTACCTAAAAGAGACTTTGTGTGGTTGTGCATTACTCCTGGATTCAGCGCAGCGTCCCGCAGCTGCCTCACAACATCTTGCGCAGCTCCCGGCTCCGGGGATTCCCGCTCATCCTGTGGGGAGCGTTCCATCTCGCTGTGTACCATCCCCCGGAGACCCGAACAGCGCTGGTAAAGTTACCAGAACACCCGCAGGTGGCGTTACGAAGACAAATCACCCCCACTGTTCCGCCATTCCCCTATTGATCTGGACCACCGGGCCTACACCACCGCAGGCGCGGTTCCGTGACTGGAGGAGAAACAACGCCCGCTACGTGTACCCCCCGGCTACGGTGAGTCACCATTGTCCCCTTGACTGTGACAAGCATCGGTGGCTCATATTGGCCACAAACCACAGGTGGCGTCACATCCATGACCAACTCTTTCCCTTTTCCCGTTTTTATTTTATCTCCCCTTTTATTGACGTCGCCCAGGGACATGGAACCCGGTCCGCGGCCACCACCGTGACATCCCCAGGCAACAGAGACTGAAATGGGACCAGTCCCGAGTACCCCACGGCCCTGGCGGGCAACTAAAAAGCCTAGCTCTGAGTAATTTAAACATTTACAGAAAGAATAAATAACGAATGCTACAGACTGATAAGAAAAGAATGATTCAGGAAAATTAAATAGGTACTACACGTATTTAGTAAAACGGACATGTCAGAAGAGAGGTTCTCTGTAAAAGGACATGGAAGAAAAGAAAATTGAGAACAATTCCAGCTCTTACGTCCCTATTTTTCTCCTTTTCTCCTTTTTTTTGTCTCATTGTAAACATGAAATTGAGACATACATTAAGAAATGTTCTCTGTATCCAAGTACTTCAACTATTTCTGACTCCTCCTTTTCACGGTCTTGTGTCTGGCCCTAGGACAACTGGCTGCAGCAGGAGCCTTCCCCTTTGTCCAAGAGAAAATTGTTAAGTGAAATCCCTAACTAAACTCTCCACTCGTCTTGAGTGTTTCCTGCCCTTGGGAGACCGTTGACAAGCCTGGGACCTGAAGGTCATGACGCTGTATGGATCACAGGTCAATAACTCGTACATAAATGGCTATACTTTCTTTTGGTGGTGCAGGGGGTTAAGGACTCTTACATATCTAGTTGTTCTTTGTAAGCCTTAATCTTAGGTGCGGATTTTGGTGACCATTCCCCTCTGCTATAAAGAGTCATGTGTCTGACCAACTGACACCCATGACAGAATCCCTTTCTATGATGACCACTTTGGAACGAGCCAGTCTCTGGAAGAAGCTGGAATCATAACGTTTGCAACTGTGGTGTTTTCCTGCAATTGTGGAGTTTTTGTCTTTTTATGTCTATTTTCCCACTCTCTGTCTTCCTTTTCTTGTTTTGAATTATTGTAGTGGGGAGACTAGTGTCCTCGCCTGTCTGCACAGTAATCAGAGAGTGTGTCCAGGGCAAGCAAGAGGCTAGGCACGTGATGGCGGGGGGAAGGACCCTTCTAGGGATGTCAGGGAGCTTAGGATGCAGACATATGTCAGTGTCAGGAGATGACTCCTCTCCCTATTGCCAGGGTCTTACTTCCATACTCTCTCTGTTGTCACCCTTGTGTAGCACCGCTTGCTGGGGGTCCGTAAGCTCCAGTGTGACACCACTGTGCCAATCAATTATTTTGTTTCTCAAATAATAATGATAATACGAGAATAATATTAATAATAATAAGAGGGGCAAAAAATGAAGAAAAGACAAAACTTCATGTAATAGTAAAGATAATGTTTAATACAAATATTAGTATATGCATAGTAACTATTTCCAATAACATACATTAAATAGTTTTTCTTGTGAAATGCACACAACTTTCTTAAATTGCATTAATTGACAAAATCAAGTCATAGGCTCGGAAGCAGCATGATATACAGGGAGAGAGCGAACCCCCAAAAAGTGGAAGAAATGTCACATGATGCTTGAAATGAACTAATGGAGCACAGCTGAAATAAATGATGGATTCTCTGGAGTATTCTGCTCATTTATTACCCTTCAAAATAGTGTGGGCTATAGGAGACCTGATGGTCATATTTGACCCCACCATTCTATCTTATGTAGAGGAGAATGTGCCCCTCCTTTACTTTATACCTCTGAGGAGGAGGAACCAGGAGGACGACCCCTGAGGAATGAGGGCGGGGCATACTCCTTGGTAAAAAGATTTCTTATCTATGGGGTCCAGAAATAATATATGTATGATAAGTCCAGAAACATAGCTAAGCTTTCAATCAGAATAGAGAATCAGAATAGATAATAATTTGTCCATTACTTTGGCTTCCACCACCGGGACCTCTGCCGATCTCAAGACTTGTGCTTTGTATTATCCTGCCGGAATACAATGCTGACCAAGTATGGATGCCACCGCGTCCTGCGTCTTGGAAATTGTCTCTAGCAGTCCAATAGACAATAGGTCTGGCATTGTTGCACACAGGATCTCAGTAGAGGTGGGGTCCCAGTTGTAGGATCCCCAGTGATCGGTAACATATCGCCTATCCTGTGGATAGAAACCCTCCTTGCTCAATTGGTTTGCCATATATACAAATACCCAGATGGCAGTAGATTGGCTTGTTTGCCCCCTACTGGAACCAAACACCCTGCTCTGCTCCAGACCTACAACCTACACATCTGGACATGTCTGATTTATGTTTGTAGTAAAAAAAAATCATTTAAAGGGAATGTGTAATTAGAAAATAACCAATTTTTGAAATCAGATTTTTATGTTAAAATATTTTTTATAGCATGTAGAGAATTTTTTTTTAAATTTTCCATATCACCATCTATAAAATATAATATGAAAGTTTCCAATTTTAAATTGACCACTGGGCCTTATATAAGACTCACAAGTCCTGTTCTGTACAGAAGACATATCAGCAGTCTCATCATCAACACAAACAGAATTAGATAACAACTCTATGTAAAGTAGGCACCATGGGATCCACAATAGCAGTCACACAAAAATATATCACAGCTCACCTCCTCTTTCTCCTGTACAATGACTGATAACACCTCTATATATAGTAGATAATACATATTGTGAATGGTGGATCCTGTATTATCTACTGTATATAGTAGTGTTATCAGTCATTGTACAGGAGGAGGAGGTGAGCTGTGATATCACCTATTGTGAATGGTGGATCCTGTGTTATCTACTGTATATAGAGGTGTTATCAGTCATTGTACAGGAGGAGGTGAGCTGTGATATCACCTATTGTGAATGGTGGATCCTGTGTTATCTACTGTATATGAAGGTGTTATCAGTCATTGTACAGGAGGAGGAGGTGAGCTGTGATATCACCTATTGTGAATGGTGGATCATGTGTTTTCTCCTGTATATCGAGGTGTTATCAGTCATTGTACAGGAGGAAGAGGTGAGCTGTGATATCACCTATTGTGAATGGTGGATCCTGTGTTATCTCCTGTATATCGAGGTGTTATCAGTTATTGTACAGGAGGAGGAGGAGGTGAGCTGTGATAACACAGGATCCACCATTCACAGTAGGTGATATCACAGCTCACCTCCTCTTCCTGTACAATGACTGATAACACCTTCATATACAGTAGATAACACAGGATCCACCATTCACAATAGGTGATATCACAGCTCACCTCCTCCTGTACAATGACTGATAACACCTCTATATATAGTAGATAACCCAGGATCCACCATTCACAATAGGTGATGTCACAGCTCACCTCCTCCTGTACAATGACTGATAACACCTCTATATACAGTAGATAACACAGGATCCGCCATTCACAATAGGTGATATCACAGCTCACCTCCTCCTCCTGTACAATGACTGATAACACCTCTATATACAGTAGATAACACAGGATTCACCATTCACAATAGGTGATATCACAGCTTACTTCCTCCTCCTCCGGTACAATGACTGATAACACCTCTATATACAGTAGATAACACAGGATCCACCATTCACAATAGATGATATCACAGCTCACCTCCTCCTCCAGTACAATGACTGATAACATCTCTATATACAGTAGATAACACAGGATCCACCATTCACAATAGGTGATGTCACAGCTCACCTCCTCCTGTACAATGACTGATAACACCTCTATATACAGTAGATAACACAGGATCCACCATTCACAATAGGTGATATCACAGCTCACCTCCTCCTCCTGTACAATGACTGATAGCACCTCTATATACAGTAGATAACACAGGATCCACCATTCACAATAGATGATGTCACAGCTCACCTCCTCCTGTACAATGACTGATAACACCTCTATATACAGTAGATAACACAGGATCCACCATTCACAATAAGTGATATCACAGCTCACCTCCTCCTCCTGTACAATGACTGATAGCACCTCTATATACAGTAGATAACACAGGATCCACCATTCACAATAGAGGATATCACAGCTCACCTCCTCCTCCTCCTGTACAATAACCTTTGTCCTGTTTAGAGGATACTCAGAAAATACTTCTACATAAATAAGCTCAGAGTCAGTCTATTGCTGATGAAATCCATGTACCCAATTGGAAGTAAAAGTCTAATATTAGGACAAGTGGACAGTGTGAGATTTGCAAAACTTTAATTTATTATTTTTTTTTTATATAGATAATAATGTGAAAAATGTAAAAATATATGCAATTAGAAAAAATATATTAACATAAAACCTGATTTAAACCACAGATGATTTTTTGAAGCCACCATCTTATTAAGTGTTAATCGTATAGTTTGATTATATAATTAACTAGCTGTACTACCCGGCTACGCCTGGGTTAATAAGTAACTGCTGTTAGCTATAACAACATAGAATTTTAATATGTCATATTAATGACCTGCAGGAAAATAGAAGCTGAGCTGTGATTGGTTGCTATAGGCAGCCTGATAAATCTCCAGCGAACAGTAAACCCTCCCCCCGGCCGGGTAGTATATGTTACCTCACACATACACATAATAGACAGCTCATGTGACTGACATCTGCCTTAATTCCCTATATGGCACATGTGTTGCACATTGGCTGTTTTTAATGTTTATGTTTGGAAATTAAAGATAGCAAACGTATGAGGCGAGTTTTGTGAGGCAATTTGTGCACATCTGTGTCTGTCTGTGTTGTGTGTGGGTCCCTGCTGTGTGTGTGTCCCTGTGGGGTGAGTGCATGTGTCCCTATAGGGTGTGTATGTGTGTGTGTCCCTGTGCGGGGGTCTGTGTGGTGTGTGTGTCTCTTCGTCGTGTGTGTGTGTCCATGTGGAGTGAGTGCATCTGTCCCTATAGGGTGTGTATGTGTGTGTCCCTGCGGGGGGTGTCTGTGTGGTGTGTGTGTGTCCCTGTGGGGTGAGTGCATGTGTCGCAATAGGGTGTATGTGTGTCCCCGTGGGGTGTGTGTGTGTCTCTGTGTTGTGTGTGTCTCTGTGTGGTGTGCGTGTGTGTTCGGGTACGTGGTGAGTATCCAATGTTGGGGGCTGCACCTTAACGACTATACACTTGCTGTTACTCTTTGTGTGCGTGTGGTGTGTATACATGTTCCCGTGCGTGGTGAATATTCCATGTTGGGGCCCCACCTTAGTGACTATATGCTGGTATATACTGTTAGTCTTTGGCGCTGTCATTAAGCCCCTCTCATTCACAACTGTCAACTGGTAACTTTCACTTTTTCCCCATTATGTAGATAGGGGCAAAATTGTTTGGTGAATTGGAACGCGTGGGTTAAAATTTCGCCTCACAACATAGCCTATTACGCTCTCGGGGTCCAGACATGTGACTGTGCAAAATTTTGTGGCTGTAGCTGGCAGCTGTCAATTTTCCTCCAACACTTTTCCTTTCACTTTATCTCCATTATATAGATAGGGGCAAAATTGTTTGATGAATTGGAACGTGCGGGGTTAAAATTTCGCCTCACACAACATAGCCTATGACGCTCTCGGGGTCCAGATGTGTGACTGTGCAAAATTTTGTGGCTGTAGTTGCGACGATGTAGATGCCAATCCCGGATATACACACATACATACACATTCAGCTTTATATATTAGATACCGTAATTGACTTTTATAATTGCAATAGTGGAAAGGGATATACTGTACAGTTAAATCAGCAGCCGGTCAGGGAGAAATCCAATGGAGATGATAGTGATGAAAAATGAATAGTTTTATTAATCTATACTGTAGATTAAAGTCTTTCCCTGATGAAGGAGTTTATCTAACTCTGAAGCATGTAGATCGTCTCCATTGGATTTCTTCCTGACCGCCAGCACCGCAGATTCATCTATATATCCCTTTCCACTGTTCTATTCACTGCTGGTCTTATTCTCAGCTGGAGCTTTTCGTCAGTTTTTGGCTATTCCATCACTTTATAGTGAACATTTATCGCTCTTTTTACACTTTTAATGTCTGAGACCAAAGAAGAAAAGTCCTGCTTTATCTTAATAAAGTATCAAGATCAGCCAAGGAAATAAATCTGACAAAGCTTTAGTATAGAAATATCACAAAAACACGCAATTTATCTAAAATCCCTCAGGTAATTCACTATATGGCTTATTGGCACTTTCACATTTATGAAATCTTTATCTTTTATATTTCGGGTTCCATTAACCTAAACCTACAAAAAACATTTTGTTTTATCATTTAAATCAATGTTGCACTGAATTTTGACACCTTAAAGGGGAACTCCGGGGAGATAAAAATGTTTGTACTGTCCCTGCTTTCCTACAAGATGAAGCTGAGCTGGACACTACAGTTCTACTAGGATCTGTAGATCACTTCTAAATCAATAAAATCATATCTGATCCTCAGCTCTCACCCTTCCCTTTAGGGACAGAGACATTCAGTCATGCATAGTGCTAAAGTTTCAGGGGACAGGGTCCTACCAAGTTGATATGGGGGAGGGGAGACCATGGCAGTTCTGGCTCAACCAATGCAGTGCTCTGCCTCTGCTCCTAGCCTGATACATGACAGTACACATTATTCACTATTATATCATTGTACAGCAGAGGATTACAGTGCATATTTATATCTGCTTGGTGACATGATTGCTATTTGAAGGGAGAACATCCCTGTTCATATATTACATAGCATGTATAACAGGGTCAGTATGTACTTTGACCATGTGGCCAGCAGCATGCCCCCTGTTTATATACAAGTATGAAGGGGCAGAAATGTAAGATGATCCTGGAACCCCCAGGGTCCACACCCCTGACACCTCCTGGTCTCTGCTGCAGCATGAGGCTGAATTTCACTATTCCCCAAGGGAGGGGTGAGAGCTGAGGAGCAGATTTTATTGATTTATAAGAGATCTATAGATCCTAAAACTGCAGTGTAAAGCTCTGCATCATCATGTAGGAGGGCAGGGACAGTACAAAATCAGTTATCTCCCTGGAGTTTCCCTTTAAAACTTCATGGTTTTAAAAGATAAAGATTCACTTTTGGATACATTCACATTTACCATTTTTGCTGCTGATTTGCTGTAGACCCTTAGCCGGCAAAGACTTGCCATAGCCACTTTTTTGTGACCCTCATTCCCAGCCCTTGTACACCTGTCCCCCAACCTCTCCCAGACCCTTGATTCTTTCAACCAAAAAATATCCTGGAAAAGCTGATTTCTTGCAAAACTATAGATCAGTTCCGATCAATGGGACCAAAGAGATTTTCTGTTTCCTTCAGTCGTCCAGGAGGTCTCCACTCATTCCAGTTGGCGATCATGTTCTGCAGGGGCGTAACTACAACAGATGCAAGGGTTGCAATGGCACCCGGGCCCTGGAGCCTAGAAGACCCCAAAGGTCCCTTTGGCCTATTGTAAAAAACTATTGCTAATAAAGATTTGCAATAATTGAGGGCCCCGTTGGAGCTTTCACATCGGGGCCCCTGAGCTTCAAGTTACACCACTGGTGTTCGGAATCAACTTTGCTGCTATTGTGAATCTGCAGTATATCCTCCATATGTGAACCTAACCTTACACTGTATACAGGGGGCATAGCCACACATTGCCTAGAATTAATTAATCAAGACATTCAAGGCCAATCATTTAGATTCGTCCTTCTGTAACAACAAATTTCTAGTAAATAAGATAAATTACATTTTCAATAAAATCAGATTGACACTTTTTGAACCAGTACTGCATATGGAACATTTAAGAAATTGGCAGAAAATTCTCTTATTTATTCATCTGTTTGGCAACTCCGAAATAGGCAAATTCGATCTCATTGTCGGCCGGACAGGTGTTGGTGAATTCATCTCTGGTGTAGGCATTTTTGAGGTATCTCCAGATTCCGGTCATTTCTGCTGGGAATTCAAAATTCCGGTATTTTTTGCAAACCACCTAAATAATATAATAATAATAATAAAAATATTATATTAGATAACTACAACTTCATGTTAAACAATTATTCCGCCAAACATAATGTAGTCATTGTTTCTGACCATACAGAATTAATCATTTGTGCCAGCACAACCTATTAAATCTGAACCGAGACCTCCCCAGGTCTCCTGTCCTCCAGTAGTTCAAATGTTGCCGGTCAATTAAGCTCAGACGCCTTTAATGACCCTGTGCAATAAAACATCGGACAGCCAAGTGGAAGCACAGCCCAGCTATGCTATGCTGAAGATCCCACTAATACCAGCTGCATTTTTTGCCTAGTGACCCTATCTAATTCTTGAAAAACATATATACCTAATGACCCTGTGTAATGAAACATCTTACAGGACTTCGTTGGAATCAGTGGACTACATTAAACCTGCGTAGGATAAAAAAAAAGTAGTGAACAAGAACACGTGTCATATTTTATTTCTTTGTGTTCTTATGTATGTTTGTTTTTCCTCAAGCTTCTAGTTGTGGACTTCGTTGGATTCAGTGGACTACGTCGGACCTGTGTGGGATTTTTTAAGTGGTGGATGAGGGACAGAATCAGGTAGTATATATTTCAATAAAAAAAACAGCTAACATCAAGCCCTGGGGTTTGTAAAGGGCCCCGTTACACACAACGATATCATGAATGATATCATTGCAACGTCACTGGTTTGGTGAACAATATCGATGTGTGTGACACGTATCAACGATCTACAATACGTCGTGGATCGTTGATCGCAGATTTATGGACAGGACCATAAAACTGTCGTTGGTCTCGCTGGGCGCCCAGCATCGACGCGTGTTACAGCGGGAGACCAACGATGAACGAGCTCCCAGTGCTGAACAGCAAGTGCCGGGAGCTAATAACCATGGTAAACAGCGGGTAACAAAGCAGAGCACGGCAGAGCACGGCGCTTAGTTACCCGCTGTTTACCATGGTTACCAGCGTTCTCGCTGCTCCTGATCACTGGCGAGTCTGCCTGTGTGACACCTCACCAACGATCAGTTCACGACGTGGCAGCGATCTACATTGCTTGTCGGTTCGCTGCCACATCGCAGCGTGTAAACTGGCCTTAATGGAAATGGGTCTATCAGATGCCCCATTAGCAACCCAGTCATTGTAAAGTTAAAAAAACATATAGCTTGATTAAAGACTCCTACACACTGTCATTCATTCACCAATTTATTTAGTAAAAAAAATCAATTAAGATCCAACATAATCCATGGTGTAGTGGTCCTATGAAGTCTGCCAAATCGGATCGCCATCCTATGGAGCCTCGTTCAGAGAACAAAGCTTTATAGGTCACTCCTGTTCAGCACCAGACCCAGAGTTTTTTACGTGTGGTACCGTCTCCAACTTGGTGACGTCACCGCTCATGAGATAATCCAGGTCTGCCACTGACCAACGAGTGACCTATGAAGCCTGTTCTCTGAACAAGGCTCTATAGGTACGCATAGGTATTCTGTGGCTGTCATAGGACCATTACGCCATGGATTATGTTGAATCTTAATGGCTTAATGGCACATTAATGTCAATTTTAGTGTGAGAGGGGCCCCTCACACTGCCTGTGGGATCTATGGGTACATCATATTGTGTATAGAGGCCATCATACTATGTAGAGGGTTGCAAGGATCCTTCAAACTACATGCTGGAGCTGTAGGGGACTTCATATAGTGTGTGGGGGCCCTCAAAAATTGTAGGGGAGGCTCTTGGGGACATCACACTGTGTGTGGGGCCTTTAGGGACTATCATACTGTGTATATGGAGGCTGTTGGGCCTTCATGCTATATATAGGGGAGCTTTGGGGTCATCCTACTGTGTGTGGGGGGGCACTTTGGAGCATCATGCTATAGGAGGACTTATATAGCATTGTGGTTAATGTTGGCTGCATCGTAGTTTGTTGGAGGCACTGTGACGTCATCATATTGTGCATGAGGGGACTAAAAGGGTAAAATTAGGCATTTTGGGGAAGACATTTCTTAGGGCAGTGAGAACACTGAGGGGCTTCAGTATTGTCTTAATTACTGTGTACCTGCCATTATACGTGTCCTTGAACCACGTTTTAAAACTTGGGAACCATGACCCGATCAAGTTTGCCTTGATAAAGGGGGGGGGGGGGTAGGTATTAAGACTTGCTATGGCATCCTTTGATTTGTATGTATACCCCTGCTTGTATGAGGAATAAATCAAGGATAGGAAAAGCTACTGCATGAACATGACATGTAGAAAAGATCAGTATCTGTCACTCAGAGTTCATATTACATGTTATCTGCCGAGTAGCAAACCTTTATTATGTGGAGCTTATGGTAACAGGTTACAGTCCGCCAGGGTCAGTTTATTCCCATCCAAAAATTTCCTTTTGGAGACGGTGATCTCTGCTGTGGAATAGGCGTCGATCTCATCCGGCAGCGGGGAGTTCAGGAAGTCATTCAGCTTATTCAACGATCTCAACAGGTTTTTCTCTAAACCTGAAGAAGAAAACAAGAGTCGCACATGGCAATCTGTTTGTCCTAGGCTGCATTTTGTGCCTCCTGTGCTCCTGAACGTTTTTTGGACTTAGTCATTTTCTCTTAAAAAACGCTATGCGTTAACGGATGATGCCTTTATGTACCATGCATTAACGGATGCGTTTCCCATAGGGCCCCATTTTAAAAGAAGGCATGCGTTTTTTAAAAAAAATGCACACACATGCATTAACGATATGCTAATTTGGACTTAGAAAAAAATGTCCAAAATGTTCCCAAAAATGGATTTAAGGCAAAAACGAGTTCTGTGCTGAAAAATGGCTATAAATTAATCATAGTAAGGACTAGGGGGCTGCAAAAGTCAACAAAATGGGGGCAATTGCTCTGCAAACAAATGCAGATAGGGAATAAATAAAAAAAAACACTATATACTCCACCCTATTTTTGATAGTTGGCCAAGGTAAAGGAGTCATCTGGGGGCTGGCATTATCAGGGTGGGCGGCGCCATGGTTTTGTAGCCCTTCCCAGCCTAAATATACCAGCCTGCAGCCACCCCAGAAGAGGCACTTTACCCAGTTCTGATGATTTACCCGGCTCTAAATGGGGTTACTGTCAGCTGTGAATTGATACCTGGCATTAAGCCCTATGTTAGTAATGGCCAAGTAAAGGAGACATCTGGGGCTGGCATTATCAGGGTGGGCGGGCCATGGTTTTGTAGCCCTTCCCAGCCTAAATATACAGCCTGCAGCCACCCCAGAAGAGGCACTTTACCCAGTTCTGATGATTTACCCGGCTCTAAATGGGGTTACTGTCAGCTGTGAATTGATACTGGCATTAAGCCCTATGTTAGTAATGGCCAAGGTAAAGGAGACATCTGGGGGCTGGCATTATCAGGGTGGGCGAGGCCATGCTTTTGTAGCCCTTCCCAGCCTAAATATACCAGCCTCAGTCACCCCAGAAGGGGCTCTTTACCCAGTTCTGATGATTTACCAGCTCTAAATGGCATTAAGCCCTGAGTTAGTAATGGAGAGGAGTCTATCAGACACCCCCATTTCTAACCCAGCTGGTATAGCATCAAAAAGACACAGACACAGGGGAAAAAGGTTTATTGCAATAAAGACTCTCCCACATGCCATCATTCACCAATTTATTACTTCAAAATAAATCCGGAAGGTTAAGATGTAATCCAAAGAGTAATGTCCCAATGATGATTTCTATGGAGCTTTGTTCTGGGAAAGTTCTCAGAAGATGGTCCAGAGTTAAGATTTGGTCAGCGCCAGGCACAAGGTGAGAACTTCCGTATAGGGATGGGCGAATCTACTCGCTAGGACTCGTTACTCGGCGAGTAGTAAGGGACTCGGTACTCTGCGAGTTTCCCAGCGTTTACTCGCACGAGTCCAATGCAAATCAATGGCAATCCTAGTTTTGTCAGAGACTCTGACAAAACTAGGATTGCCATTGTCTTGCATTGGACTCGCTACTGTGCCAGTGATAGCAGGGAAACTCGCACAGTAAGAGCTGTCTGCTCTGTGCAGCTCCAGGGACCTAGAGCCCGCCTGCTGCCTGATGTAGCAGAGCTGAGATTGTTCTCAGTCTGCTCATTCCCTGTGCATAGACATCTATATCTATGCACAGGGGATGTAGCAGAGAGGACATCGCGTTTTGGACTACGTCGGACGGAAGAGGATTTTTTAAATTAAAGATGGAGTCCCTAATGGCTTTTTTTTTTTATTTCTAATAAAAAATTTCTCTGTGTGGTGTTTTTTTTAACCCTTTATTGGAGATTCTTAGTCGCCGGGTCAAACCTGGCCTGACATTAAGAATCCCGGGCTTAATACCAGCTTGTATAACAAAGGTGGTATTAACCCCTTTATCACCCAGCGTGCCACCGCCACCAGGGCCGCTGGAAGAGGGGGTTCAGCGCCAGAGGATGGCGCTTCAATGAACGCGCCATCTTCTGGGGTGGCTGCGGGCTGCAATTTGCAGCGGGGGGTGCCCAGAAAGCTTGGGCCTCCCTGCGCTGCGGATTCCAGCCCCCAGCTGCTTAGCTGTACCTGGCTAGACATAGAAATTGCGCGGAGCCCCACGCATTTTTTTTTTATTATTTCATGAAATAATAAAAAAAATGGGCTCCCATATATTCTTGGGTCTGGCCAGGTACAAATAGGCACCTGGGGGTTGGGGGCAGCCCGTCGCTGCCTGCTGGATCCGGCTGGTTCCAGAAATACGGCGAAGCCCACGTCAAATTTTTTTCTGACAAATCCATAAAACAATGTAAATAAAAGGGACTGCATCTTTATTAACCCCTGGACCATGGGCGAGGGGTTAATAAAGATGCAGTCCCTTTTTTAGGATTGTTTTATTGATTTTTCAGAAAAAAAATGACGTAGGCTTCGCCGTATTTCTGGAACCAGCCGGATCCAGCAGGCAGCGACGGGCTGCCCCCAACCCCCAGGTGCCTATTTGTACCTGGCTGGACACAAGAATATAAGCGAGCCCTCTTTTTTTATTATTTCATGAATTTCATGAAATAATTAAAAAAAAAATGCGTGGGGCTCCACGCAATTTCTATGTCTAGCCAGGTACAGCTAAGCAGCTGGGGGCTGGAATCCGCAGCGCAGGGAGGCCCAAGCTTTCTGGGCACCCCCGCTGCATATTGCAGCCCGCAGCCGCCCCAGAAGATGGCGCTTCATTGAAGCGCCATCCTCTGGCGCTGAACCCCGCTCTTTCAGCGGCCCTGGTGGCGGTGGCACGCTGGGTAATAAAGGGGTTAATACCAGCTTTGTTATACAAGCTGGTATTAAGCCCAAGATTCTTAATGTCAGGCCAGGTTTGACCGGCCACTAAGAATCTCCAATAAAGGGTTAAAAAAAACACAACACAGAGAAAATGTTTTTATTAGAAATAAAAAAAAAAGCCATTAGGGACTCCATCTTTAATTAAAAAAATCCTCTTCCGTCCGACGTAGTCCAAAACGCGATGCCCTCTCTGCTACATCCCCTGTGCATAGATATAGATGTCTATGCACAGGGAATGAGCAGACTGAGAACAATCTCAGCTCTGCTACATCAGGCAGCAGGCGGGCTCTAGGACCCTGGAGCTGCACAGAGCAGACAGCTCCTACTCTGCGAGTTTCCCTGCTATCACTGGCACAGTAGCGAGTCCAATGCAAGACAATGGCAATCCTAGTTTTGTCAGAGTCTCTGACAAAATAGGATTGCCATTGATTTGCATTGGGCTGGTGCGAGTAAACGCTGGGAAACTCGCAGAGTAACGAGTCCTAGCAGATAGAGCCTGAAGCTTCCGAGACACATCTGCAATTTGTAAATCGCACATTACTCGCTATTACTCGCTTCCCCATTCATTAACATTGGACTCGCTAGACTCGCAACGAGTAGCGAGTCCCGGGCTCGGACTCGCTAGAGTCAAGCAATTCCGAGTAATTTAGGACTCGCCCATCACTACTTCCGTACCTATCCTTGCATAGAGTGTTGTGAACAAGTTCTGACAATGAAACCTTATAGAAATGGATGGACATCATGGGACATTACTCTTTGGATTACATCAGAACTTCCAGGATTTATAATGTAATAAATTGGTGAATGAGGGTGTGTTGGGGAGTCTTTACTCAAACAACCTTTCTTTTTCTCTTTTGCATGTGTCTTTTTAACTTTATATTTGGTGGGTTAGTAATGGCTGTGTCTGATTGACCCCTCTCCATTGCTAACACCAGGGCTTGATGCCAGCTGACAATTCACAGTTGACATCAACCCCATTAACCATTACATTGTTTGCAAATGCACCAGGGCAATCAGGAAAAGCTGGCTAAAGCATCTGAATTGATGCATGTAATGTGAAGCAACAATTCTTGGGGCGGCTATGGCTTAACATACTTAACCTGGAAAGGGCCAACTAACCATGGCCCTTCCTACCCTGATAATACTAGCCTGTGGTTGTCTGCTTTACCTTGGCTGGTTGTCAAAAATAGGGTGGCGCCCACACCATTTTCTTTTTAATTATTGATATAAATAATTTTAAAAAACAGTGTGGATTATCTATTTTTGATAAACAGCCAAGGTAAAGCAGACAGCCAAAGGTTGTAGCCTGTAGCTGTCTGTTTTGCAGCCACTGCTTATCAAAAATAGGTGGGAACCCACGTTGGTTTTTTTTGTTTGTTCTTTTATTCATTATTCACAGCAGAGTACAGTCATGTTCCGCATGCAGTAAAGTCTGTTGATTGGCTGTGCTGCAACCTTTCAACAAATTTTATTAATATAGGAACAATACCCGATCAATGAACTCGGACACAGCTTTTTTTAAGTTTGTGTTAGACAGAGTCTGAGCCCCAGACACCCGGTGTTCGATACATACCCCAAACTGGACAGTTCGGGGTCACTGATCTTTAGCCATATATAATAATGTGCTTGTAGGTTCTATTAAAAAAGTCGTCAATATTTACATTTCCATATTACAGTCACTAGACAAACTCTTCACTTACCTTCATTTAGATCTTTCCGGGGATTTTTTATGTAGGCTGAAAATTTAGCAAACACGTCGTTTCCTGCTGAGTTGGATTCAGGGTTTTTTGTTACAAGTTTTGGAAACCTGAAATAACAGAATAAATGCAGAAGATACAATAATATGAGATGCCGCACAAGGACAGGAGACCGGATGGCAGAGTCACCGTGTGATAACCAAAGCTCCACAATACATTCAATCCCAGTTAGTGTTGTGGTTCGGGGTCTGCTGCGGTTGTTATTCTTATGAGGGTTATCGTTGTTATCACTTTTTTATGAGGTCATAGTGGCAATCATGGTCCTGAAGGATATCTTAGCATGCATTGCTATGGGATGGCAGTAGCTACCAATGTTATGGGGGCACCGTGTCTGTTAATTTTATAAGGCTGTATGGCTTTCACGGTTATACGGCATTTGCTGTTTACAATCTTGCTTTTTAATCCAGGTTTGATCATTCTCAAATTTCTCAATTCATGGGGAAAATCTACATTAATTGAAGACAGAGTGACAGAATTTCCACACTTGCCACTGACTTGTACAAGAAGTCTTGTAGATTAAGGTATCACTTATACATAGTAGATAACAGGTCACCATTCCAATAGGTGATATCATAGCTCACCTCCTGTACAATGACTGATAACCCTATATACAGTAGATAACACAGGATCCATCATTCACAATAGGTGATATCACAGCTCACCTCTCCTCCTGTACAATGACTAATAACACCTCTATATACAGTAGATAACACAGGATCCACCATTCACAATAGATGATATCACAGCTCACCTCCTCCTGTACAATGACTGATAACACCTCTATATACAGTAGATAACACAGGATCCACCATTCACAATAGGTGATGTCACAGCTCACCTCCTCCTCCTGTACAATGACTGATAACACCTCTATATACAGTAGATAACACAGGATCCACCATTCACAATAGGTGATGTCACAGCTCACCTCCCTCCTCCTGTACAATGACTGATAACACCTCTATATACAGTAGATAACACAGGATCCACCATTCACAATAGGTGATTCACAGCTCACCTCCTCCTGTACAATGACTGATAACACCTCTATATACAGTAGATAACACAGCATCCACCATTCACAATAGGTGATATCACAGCTCACCTCCTCCTCCTTCTCCTGTACAATGACAGATAACACCTCTATATACAGTAGATATCACAAGGATCCACCATTCACAATAGGTGATATCACAGATCACCTCCTCTCTGTACAATGACTGATAACACCTTATATACAGTAGATACACAGGATCCACCATTCACAATAGGTGATGTCACAGCTCACCTCCTCCTCCTGTACAATGACTGATAACACCTCTATATACAGTAGATAACACAGGATCCACCATTCACAATAGGTGATATCACAGCTCATCTCCTCCTCCTGTACAATGACTGATAACACCTCTATATACAGTAGATAACACAGGATCCACCATTCACAATAGGTGATGTCACAGCTCACCTCCTCCTCCTGTACAATGACTGATAACACCTCTATATACAGTAGATAACACAGGATCCACCATTCACAATAGGTGATATCACAGCTCACCTCCTCCTCCTGTACAATGACTGATAAACCTCTATATACAGTAGATAACACAGGATCCACCATTCACAATAGGTGATATACAGTACCTCTCCTGTACAATGGATAATACCTCTATATACAGAAAATAACACAGGATCCACCATTCGCAAAATAAAAAAAATTGATTTATATAATAGTTGATGTTCTGATGACAGATTCATTTAAAGTGTAACTGCTGTTTTAATTTTTATTCAAATTTAATAATGTAGAGCAAGTGATTATGTTAAACTTTGTAATATAGTTCATTAGAAAATTCTGACTGGTTACCATTCATAGACCTTCCACAAGGTGTCCCCACTACTCTGTGTGTGAAGCTGATTCTGTGTCAGAGCCGTCTTCACAGTGAATACGGACATGTAAAGAGATAATGGAGAGGGGGCGTGGCCTAAACTGCTGACTGCAGCTCACAAGGAGACAATGTATCAGACTACAGCACTGAGCTGAGAATGTCAGGATAGAAACTCCTCTATACAAGATTCTCTGTCATCTGTCTCCACACAGCAATCTCTGTTAACCCTTGTCTGCTGGCTCCCCACACAGCTCACTACCAGCCTGCTCTCACACACACTGCTGGCAGTCTCTGGCTCTCACACGGACAGAAAATGCACAAAAATATGATAAAATCAGTCATATGTCACGAAAAAAGCATTATCTCAGCTGCTGTGTCCCATCATTAACAACTAGTGCAGGAGGGCCTTTAAGAACACTTCAGCAGTTGCTGAGTTTTTGGAGGATAAACTAGGTTCAACTTTCACTACACAATTTTTATGTAGGCTGGTTTCCACATGTATTTTTTGTCCAGCGTTCTAATCCGGCGATAACCATATACTACCTAATCAGTCCTGTCTCTATAGACTTTGATTGGGGGCGCAGGCACATCAGGTGGCATCAGGTTTATGTCGGATCCTTACAAATGCGTCCTTTTTGCCCTCCTCCCCGGATGCAACATGTTGCGATTTTGTGGCTGGTTAAAAGGCCTGATGTCATCGGATGCGGCGCACTGCGGCCAAAAACAGAATGGGTACAATGGGGCCCACTTTCACACTGAGCATGCCCAGAGCCCCTCCCAACACTCTCCCATTAGGTGTCCTATGTAAAGTTTTCAACTTTCTGATAGATCAGGCAAAAGAAAGTGGATGCAACTGCAGCAAATTTTTGCCGGATCCGACACTCAGATCAGGCACATTACCGCTGCGGCTGCATGCTGTTGCACAAACAAACCCGGATGAGGTCAGATGCGTTTGCAGCCTGATTGTCATATTGCCGTCAGACTCAGTAACTGTTATTCTTGCCTGAGCCACTATGCGGCACTGGATTCCTTTGGCTAGTGGTGCCGGTGATGGGGACGTCATGTCCTCATCGGGACCTGCTTAATTGGTTCCTGCGTCTGTTGCTGGGCATCGCCATGCTCCTCCTGAGGGGGATGCTGATTACAGGAGAGAGGTCCCTGCACAGGCATCTGGTGGGCTCAGTCTTCTGGCCTGGTTGTAGGGGCGGTCCGGGTGAGGTCATAAGGCTGTGAGCTCCAGCCTATGAGATGGGACCACGCCCTTCAAATACCTTTCCTGCAAACTGCCAGATATATTCTTGGTTTTCCCAGGTATCTAGTTTGTGCTCTATTATTTTGACTCCGATCTTTGCCTGGATTTTGACCATCCTACCGCCTGGCGATTTTGTACCTTTGCTGCCCTCCCGGTTTTTGTCGCTGCCTTCTGACTACACTTTTGGATCCTGATTTTGTCAACTCCTGACCTCCTAGTCTTGTCCCTTCCTGGCGACCTCCCTGCTCCGGTCTGCCGCTCACCCATAGGCAATCACTGTATAAAGATAAAGGGTCTCGCAGTTTCTCAGGGTGCTGCTCAACCTTTGCAGCAGACGGTAGTCACAGTGATGCTGCCTGAACGCAAGTGTGAAACCAGTCTAAAGTGAATTGTAAGTTTGGAAAAATGCCCAAATCCACCAGGAGTGGCGCTGCAGTGAAAGTGATTAGATTCTTGGATTCCCATAAAAATTATAGGGTATTGCTAGAGATCAATTTAATTTGGGGGGAAGAATTCCTAAAGAAAGAAATGATAACTTCCCATGTTCTCACAAATATAATAAAAAACATGAATACAAAACCTACTTTGGCACTGTTAATTTTTCCTCCAAGAATTCTTCAATCTTATTCACATCGGTTTTCACTTCCCCATCGAATGTCATGAACGGCGGGTTCGTTCCGGGGGCCAGGTTATGCAGATCGGCCGGCTTCCTGCACGGGAAAGGTTGATTTTCAGTTTAGATCCGGTAGAGAGGAGTGAAGATCTCTAGTGATCTCTAGTGATCAGGTAAGGTTTCCCCTTCTGAACTGCAAACTTAGAAAAGCTTCAAGACCGTCCCAGAGCGAGTCGTGTTAGTGGCCAAATTATATGTAAGATGGCTTATCCCAAAATTGACATTAGGAAGATGAGTATAAAGTTGTGTCATTTACACATCAGATTTATTTATCAGTTTGCATCTACATCTTGGGCAGAATATTGCCAAAATCCCATAAAGTTCCATTAACTTTTGTGTTCTCTGTTTTTTTCACTTCATTTGCCAAGGAGGCATGATGTAAAATGCCTGAAGTCATTGCTGAAGTGTTACACAAGACTACAGATGAGACAAGTGTAGACACTGATACATTTAGTGCACATTCACCTGTCAAGGCTGAGATCCCACTGTCTACATAATGGACAGGATTACTATATCCGCCTCAATGACTCAAGGGCAAATTTACCAATTGTGAACAATATTGTGCTTTTTTAGACACCTGTGTCTGAGAGCGTTCTTTACCACCAGCCATGTTTTCACATGTTAGTAAAGGAAGAAAGCAGGGTGAAGGGCCGGAGGTTATACACCATACACCAGGGGACCAGGGGATGAGGGGCCGGAGGTTATACACCATACACCAGGGGACCAGGGGATGAGGGGCCGGAGGTTATACACCATACACCAGGGGACCAGGGGATGAGGGGCCGGAGGTTATACACCATACACCAGGGGACCAGGGGATGAAGGGCCGGAGGTTATACACCATACACCAGGGGACCAGGGGATGAGGGGCCGGAGGTTATACACCATACACCAGGGGACCAGGGGATGAGGGGCCGGAGGTTATACACCATACACCAGGGGATGAGGGGCCGGAGGTTATACACCATACACCAGGGGACCAGGGGATGAGGGGCCGGAGGTTATACAACATACACCAGGGGACCAGGGGATGAGGGGCCGGAGGTTATACACCATACACCAGGGGATGAGGGGCCGGAGGTTATACACCATACACCAGGGGACCAGGGGATAAGGGGCTGGAGGTTACACACCATACACCAGGGGACCAGGGGATGAGGGGCCGGAGGTTATACACCATACACCAGGGGACCAGGGGATGAGGGGCCGGAGGTTATACACCATACACCAGGGGATGAGGGGCCGGAGGTTATACACCATACACCAGGGGACCAGGGGATGAGGGGCCGGAGGTTATACACCATACACCAGGGGACCAGGGGATGAGGGGCCGGAGGTTATACACCATACACCAGGGGACCAGGGGATGAGGGGCCGGAGGTTATACACCATACACCAGGGGACCAGGGGATGAGGGGCCGGAGGTTATACACCATACACCAGGGGACCAGGGGATGAAGGGCCGGAGGTTATACACCATACACCAGGGGACCAGGGGATGAGGGGCCGGAGGTTATACACCATACACCAGGGGACCAGGGGATGAGGGGCCGGAGGTTATACACCATACACCAGGGGATGAGGGGCCGGAGGTTATACACCATACACCAGGGGACCAGGGGATGAGGGGCCGGAGGTTATACAACATACACCAGGGGACCAGGGGATGAGGGGCCGGAGGTTATACACCATACACCAGGGGATGAGGGGCCGGAGGTTATACACCATACACCAGGGGACCAGGGGATAAGGGGCTGGAGGTTACACACCATACACCAGGGGACCAGGGGATGAGGGGCCGGAGGTTATACACCATACACCAGGGGACCAGGGGATGAGGGGCCGGAGGTTATACACCATACACCAGGGGATGAGGGGCCGGAGGTTATACACCATACACCAGGGGACCAGGGGATGAGGGGCCGGAGGTTATACACCATACACCAGGGGACCAGGGGATGAGGGGCCGGAGGTTATACACCATACACCAGGGGATGAGGGGCCGGAGGTTATACACCATACACCAGGGGACCAGGGGATAAGGGGCTGGAGGTTACACACCATACACCAGGGGACCAGGGGATGAGGGGCCGGAGGTTATACACCATACACCAGGGAATGAGGGGCCGGAGGTTATACACCATACACCAGGGGGCCAGGGGATGAGGGGCCGGAGGTTATACACCATACACCAGGGGACCAGGGGATGAGGGGCCGGAGGTTATACATCATACACCAGGGAATGAGGGGCCGGAGGTTATACACCATACACCAGGGGACCAGGGGATGAGGGGCCGGAGGTTATACACCATACACCAGGGGACCAGGGGATGAGGGGCCGGAGGTTATACACCATACACCATGGGACCAGGGGATGAGGGGCCGGAGGTTATACACCATACACCAGGGGACCAGGGGATGAGGGGCCGGAGGTTATACACCATACACCAGGGGATGAGGGGCCGGAGGTTATACACCATACACCAGGGGACCAGGGGACCAGGGGATGAGGGGCTGGGGGTTATACACCATACACCAGGGGACCAGGGGATGAGGGGTCGGAGGTTATACACCATACACCAGGGAATGAGGGGCCGGAGGTTATACACCATACACCAGGGGACCAGGGGACCAGGGGATGAGGGGCTGGGGGTTATACACCATACACCAGGGGACCAGGCCATGAGGGGCCGGAGGTTATACACCATACACCAGGGGACCAGGGGATGAGGGGCCGGAGGTTATACATCATACACCAGGGGACCAGGGGATGAGGGGCTGGAGGTTATACACCATACACCAGGGGACCAGGGGACCAGGGGATGAGGGGCCGGAGGTTATACACCATACACCAGGGGATGAGGGGCCGGAGGTTATACACCATACACCAGGGGACCAGGGGATGAGGGGCTGGGGGTTATACACCATACACCAGGGGACCAGGCCATGAGGGGCCGGAGGTTATACACCATACACCAGGGGACCAGGGGATGAGGGGCCGGAGGTTATACATCATACACCAGGGGACCAGGGGATGAGGGGCTGGAGGTTATACACCATACACCAGGGGACCAGGGGATGAGGGGCCGGAGGTTATACACCATACACCAGGGAATGAGGGGCCGGAGGTTATACACCATACACCAGGGGACCAGGGGATGAGGGGCCGGAGGTTATACACCATACACCAGGGGACCAGGGGATGAGGGGTCGGAGGTTATACACCATACACCAGGGGACCAGGCCATGAGGGGCCGGAGGTTATACACCATACACCAGGGGACCAGGGGATGAGGGGCCGGATGTTATACACCATACACCAGGGGATGAGGGGCTGGAGGTTATACACCATACACCAGGGGACCAGGCGATGAGGGGCCTGAGGTTATACACCATACACCAGGGGACAAGGGGATGAGGGGTCGGAGGTTATACACCATACACCAGGGGACCAGGGGATGAGGGACTGGAGGTTATACACCATACACCAGGGGACCAGGGGATGAGGGGCTGGAGGTTATACACCATACACCAGGGGACCAGGCGATGAGGGGCTGGAGGTTATACACCATACACCAGGGGACCAGGGGATGAGGGGCCGGAGGTTATACACCATACACCAGGGGACCAGGGGATGAGGGGCCTGAGGTTATACACCATACACCAGGGGACCAGGCGATGAGGGGCCGGAGGTTATACACCATACACCAGGGGATGAGGGGTCGGAGGTTATACACCATACACCAGGGGACCAGGCGATGAGGGGCCGGAGGTTATACACCATACACCAGGGGACCAGGGGATGAGGGGCCGGAGGTTATACACCATACACCAGGGGACCAGGGGATGAGGGGCTGGAGGTTATACACCATACACCAGGGGACCAGGCGATGAGGGGCCTGAGGTTATACACCATACACCAGGGGACAAGGGGATGAGGGGTCGGAGGTTATACACCATACACCAGGGGACCAGGGGATGAGGGACTGGAGGTTATACACCATACACCAGGGGACCAGGGGATGAGGGGCTGGAGGTTATACACCATACACCAGGGGACCAGGCGATGAGGGGCTGGAGGTTATACACCATACACCAGGGGACCAGGGGATGAGGGGCCGGAGGTTATACACCATACACCAGGGGACCAGGGGATGAGGGGCCTGAGGTTATACACCATACACCAGGGGACCAGGCGATGAGGGGCCGGAGGTTATACACCATACACCAGGGGATGAGGGGTCGGAGGTTATACACCATACACCAGGGGACCAGGCGATGAGGGGCCGGAGGTTATACACCATACACCAGGGGACCAGGGGATGAGGGGCCGGAGGTTATACACCATACACCAGGGGACCAGGGGATGAGGGGCTGGAGGTTATACACCATACACCAGGGGACCAGGCGATAAGGGGCCGAAGGTTATACACCATACACCAGGGGATAAGGCGATGAGGGGCCGGAGGTTATACACCATTCACCAGGGGATGAGGGGCCGGAGGTTATACATTATACACCAGGGAATGACGGGCCGGAGGTTATACACCGGGGATGAGAGACCGGAGATTATACAACATACACTAGGGATGAGGGCCCGGAGGTTATACACCAGGGATGAGGGGCCGGAGGTTATACACCATACACCAGGGGATGAGGGGCCGGAGGTTATACACCAGGGGATGAGGGGCCGGAGGTTATACACCATGCACCAGGGAATAAGGGCCCGAAGGTTATATATTGGGGGATGAGGGGCCGCAGGTTATACACCAGGGGATGAGGGGCCGGAGGTTATACACCATACACCAGGGAATGAGGGGCCGAAGGTTATACACCAGGGGATGAGGGGCCGGAGGTTATACACCATACACCAGGGGATGAGGGGCCGAAGGTTATACACTGGGGGATGACAGGCCGGAGGTTATACACTGGAGGGCGAGGGACTGTTATGTAGTACATCAGGGGTGAGGTGCTGAAGGATATACACTAAGGGAGAGGGGTTGGAGGTTATTCACCCGGGGCGAGGTGCTGGATGTTATACACCGGGGAGTCGAGAAACTTGATGTAATACACTGGGGGCAAGAGGGCTGGAGGTTATACACCGGGGTGAGAGGCCTGAGGTTATGCACGGGTGCAAGAGGCCTGAGATTATACACCAGGGGATGAGGGGCCCGAAGTTATACACCAGGAGATGAGGGGCTGAAGGTTATACACCGAGGTGGGAGGGTGTAGGTTATACACCAGAGGGCAATGGGGCCAGATGTTACACACCAGAGGTGAGGGGGCTGGAGGTTATACACCAAGGACGAGAGGCCTGATGTTCTACACCAGGGGACAGGGGGCTGGAGGTTATACACCAAGGACGAGAGGCCTGATGTTCTACACCAGGGGACAGGGGGCTGGAGATTATACACCAAGGGCGAGATGTCTAAGGTTGTACACAACGGGACAGGGGGCTGGAGTTTATACACTGGGGGACAAGACGCCTGAGGTCATACACCAGGGGGTCGAGAGACTTGATGTAATACAATGGGGGCAATGGCGCTGGAGGTTATACTTCGGTACGAGAGGCCTGAGGTTAAAGACGATGGGCGAGAGGCCTGAGGTTAAAGACCATGGGCGAGAGGCCTGAAGTTATACACCAGGGGCGAGGGACTGGATGTTATAAAATGGGGGTGAGGGTGCCCGATGTTATTGACCTAAGGAATTGGGCTGGATGTAATACTCCGGGGCAATGAGGCTTGATGTCATACACCGGGTGCTAGAGGCCTGAAGTTATACATTGGGATGAGAGGACAGATGTTATACACCATGAGCGAGGGGCCTGAGGTTATATATTGGGGGCAAGGGGCTGGATGTTCACAATTTTCTGCTTTAAAATGACAGAGCAGAACTGTGAAGTTACCTTTTCAGATCCACTGTGGTGACGCTGAATATGACGCCTTTTAGCCAGAGAATCATAAATAAACGCTGAGAAAATGGACAATTACCGATAGCTTCCCCATCACTTCCAGCCTGAAAACAAACCAAGAATGAAAGGGTTATTCTCATGTTATGTAATTACTTTAATTGGTTAGACAGTATGAAAATAAAAATATTGCAATTGAGTTGCCTTTTCTATCTGCTGTCATTCTTCAATAAGAGCTTTTGTCTTACACAATGTGCAGTTAGTTACCATAGAGCTGGACCATCATAGCCTGGTCCAGTGTATGAAGTAGTTATGAGGCACCCCCAGGCCGTGGGGTACTCGGGGCCAGGTCGGTGCTGTCTCTCTGGGATCACGGTAGTCGTGACTTGGTCCTGTGGCCTGGGCTCAGTCCAAAATGGAAGGGGTTATGTACAGGGGATTTTGTTGTGACACCACCCTGGGTATGTGGTCAGTGGGGACCACCGCTGCCGTATTCCTGCTGGGGACTGTGACTTAGGGCAGCGTGGATCGTAAACCCTCCTCGGGTAGGGATGAGTGTCCCCAGGGCAGGTGTACATAGTCTATGTGTAGGATGCAGGATGGAGGGTGTGAAGAAATAGCTGGAGTCCACAGCAACAAATATTTCATTTACCTTTACTTGTCTGTTACGGGTACAGTCCGGAGCACCAGTTTAAGTGTTACTGGGGACCCAGGTGGCCTAGAAGCAATCGGGGAATCCACCTAGCCGGGTGGGTTGGAGGGGTCTCCCTTCTGCACTGTTTAGTGGCTCCTGCGGCTGCTTGAAGCTAAGCTGCTTGCCCTCTCTCTCCTGCATGTGCCGTATGACAGGCAGCTCGAGTCCTGTTTCAGGGGTCACTCCTCAGTGGAGACCCCGGGCCCTAGTATGCTGTTTTGCCTCCCGACACTGTGCGGCTGGGAAATCTGGAATTCCCCACCTTCCGTTATTGACTGCCGGGATGTGTAACCCTGCACAGCCTCGGACCCGGTGTCCGTTCTCTGCGCTTTCCTCTGAGGCGAGCACAATGCTCCTCGTCTCCCTCAGGCTTTTCTCTCATTCCTCCTCAGACTCACTCCTTGGCTGTTCTAACCCCTCCTCCGGCCAGAACTTTTATACAGGGAAGCTCCCCTCAAGCCGGGTTCTAGAGCTCCCCCTTCTGGTCTGGAGACAGGAAAGTGTTTGGATGCTGTGCCACCTGAATAGGGAACCCCCTTTTTGCTTCCAGGCATACCATCAGGATCCTGGGGTGCTACATTCCACCTTAAAGAAAGTCAGTACTCCGGGACTGAGAAAACAATTTTCAAAGAATAAATATAACCAATTAATAACATTTTAACAGGTACAAGAATATTTGGGTCTTCCCTTCCGGTGGTACTCACTTAAACGTTGCATAACAAAAAAAACATTTTCTATCTTGTCAGAATGCAAAAAGAGTCCAAGTCCTCTAATCAAAGTTCTTTTGCATAAATTAGAGTAAAATCACACTCATTCAGGGAAAGGATGGGGACACCAAGGAAAAGCATCATTCACACTTACTTCAATGCTGTCCGGGTACAGCACATTAGTCGTTCTTTAGCTTCTCCTTCTGAGTCGCCGTTGCTGGGATCAATGGTTCTGCCAAGCTTGGGCATTCCTCCTCAAAGGCTCCGAACGTGTCTCCTCCGCGCACCAGGCCTGCACGCTCTCTCGCGGGCCGGGTTGTTAGGCTGCGGCATCTTTCCACCCCCTTAGTTAATTCTGACCCTTCCGGTCTTCTACCTACATCGGGGTGTACAACTTTTGTTCGGCGGTGGGACAGGGTTTCTCTTCCCCACCAGATGTTGTCAGAGCGCAGGATGGGCCTCTTTCTGCGCTCTTTGGAGGGTGCTGCACATGATGACACGCCCCCTCTTCTTCCCGCATGCCGCGCGCGTTACAATGGCGACAGTTCAAATCACATATTCCACACAATTCACGGCACACAGTACCTGGGTTTAATGGTCACCGTATCCTGTTTGTGACACCAGAAAACTGAGGCGCCCCCAGGCCTTGGGGTACTTGGAGCCAGGCTGGTGCTGTCTCTCAGGGATCACGGTAGTTGTGACCCGGTCCCGTGGCCTGGGCTCAGTCCAAAAAGGAAGGGGTTATGTACAGGGGATTTTGTTGTGATGCCACCTGCCGTATTCCTGCTGGGGACGGTGACTTAGGCAGCGTGGATGGTAAGCCCTCCTCGGGTAGGGCTGAGTGTCCCCAGGGCAGGTGTAAATAGTCTATGTGTAGGATGCATGATGGAGGGTGCGCAGAAATAACTGGAGTCCACAGTAATAAACGTTTCCTTTACCTTTACTTGTCTGTTACGGGTACAGTCCGTAGCACCAGTTTAGGTGTTACTGGGGACGAAGGTGGCCTGGAAGCAATTGGGGAATCCATCTGGCTTGGTGTGTTGGAGGCCTCCCTTCTGCACTGTTTAGTGGCTCCTGTGGCTGCTTGAAGCTAAGTTGCTTGCCCTCTCGCTCTCTCTCCTGCATGTGCCGTATGACAGGCAGCTCAAGTCCTGTTTCAGGGGTCGCTCCTCAGTGGAGACCCTAGGCTCTTTGTATACTGCTTTGCCTCCTGACACTGTGTGGCTGGGAAATCTGGAATTACCCATCTTCCATTATTGACTGCTGGGATGTGTAACTCTGCACAGCCTCAAGCCTAGTGTCCGTTTTCTGCACTTCCTCTGAGGCGAGCACAATGCTCCTCGTCTCCCTCAGGCTTTCCTTTCCTTCCTCCTCAGACTCACTCCATGGCTGTTCTAGCTAACCCCTCCAATGGCCAGAATTTTTATACAGGGAAGCTCCCCTCAAGTCAGGTTCTAGAGCTCCTTCTTCTGGTCTGGAGACAGGAAAGTGTTGGATGCTGTGTCACCTGAATAGGGAACCCCCTTTTTGCCTCCAGGCACACCATCGGGACCCTGGGGTGCTACAGTTACACTCCAGGAGAGGGTTAACTCCAAACATACCAGTCAGCCCTCTCCAGCCCATTGATTTCTATACAGTGATGACTGTGTAGACTCAGAATGAGCACTGATAGCTGAAAGTATTATAGCAGACCTTGTGCTGAGCTTTGTAGCTCTACAAATACTCCAGCTCTGCTGCTCACCAGCACTGTCCCTCCAGGAGGAAAGTCGCCCGGATGTAAGGAAACTGCAGAGTTGTGAGCTGCTCAAGACAGAGACAACTTGAGAGTACCCCTTTAAAATATAAATATAAAATTTATCAAAATTTAAGCTCTTGCCTTTATTAATACATTCATCTGCCCTATAAACACTACACATTTTTTAGGACAAAGCTGCCACTAGAAAGAGTAAACTGTAGAAGCATTTATGTAGGATCATTAGAAAAAAAAACATCCAATGTAAAAGCAGAACACTAAATCCAATGGACCATTGCATTTTCTTTCTCTATTTCACCACACTTGGATTGTTTCCCATCTTTAAGTACATTACATGGTGTGTCAAAACTACAATTCGAACCTCAAAAATCAGGCCCTCATACGTCCATGTCAATGGAAATAAAACAAAGTGCTGGCTCTTGGAACAAGAGGAGAAAAAAAAACGAAAGAGCAAATATGAGATATCAGTCATGAAGAAGTTAGATGAGATAGGGCTCATGCTCTGGTCTTTAGGAAACGAGGGGGCAATGCTGCTATAATACGTTATGTGATGGGGCCATGATAAATATCCATGTATCATCAGAGCTATAGGTCCTGTATGGGCCAGGTTTAGGCCACATGCACATGTTGAGTCTTTGGCGAGCTTTTTACATCTATATTTGTAAGATAAAACCAGGAGTTGAACAATCAGAGACAAAGTGTAACAATCGAGGTACAGGGGGCACGCCTACCCCAGTGCTTATGTGGCACCCCTGCGGACCGGTCACCACGAGATGGTGCAGCAGTTGGGACTGGTAAGTCGGTCACCCCACACACACATCCAACACATCCCCCAATTCCAAGTCTAAGTTACTTCATGTCTAGCAACAGGATAGCGAGAGGGGCAAGGTGGAGGGTGGAACGCTAAGACAGAGCCCGGTACTGGTTGGAGACACAACCATAAAAAGGACAGCCACACAATACCAGGGCTTTTTAGGCTAGTGGAGAAGGAAAAGTAGTGAGAGAACAAGAGTAACACCAATCAGCCAGAGACACCAGACAGAAAGAACCCGGAGCCGGCGGCCTGTGCCACCGTATGGCTAGTCTGGGTCCCAGGCTGGGAACCGAGGGAAGACAGAGGGGGACCAAGGTGAACCTGGGTCAGCGGGGACACCGAGGGACTGGGCCGGAACCAGAGTGCCAACTCTGTTGAAGTGGCAGGGAAGCTGTATGCCCCAATCACGAACCCCGGCAGGGTCTTTATGTCCCGAGACCAACCTTTGGCACAGCGAAAGGAAGGCCGTCAAACTAGGGCTAGGAATCCCGGAAGGGTGCCCACAGAGAGCCCGTGACCGCTGGACTGTAGCTGGTGTGCAGAACAGAGAGGAGAGAGGCCCGAGAGGAACATGAAAGGGGGTGTCGCAGACAACCCATCCCAGCTACTGATACCGCACCGGAGCCGCTGTTGTACCAAACTGTGCTGTAAAATCTAACAAGTGAAGAAGTAAACCCGGTAAAAGTTCAGAACTGTGTGAGACTGTGTGCTTGAGAGGTGGAAACCGATTCGGTGAGCCGGCAGCAGGAGACTGTCCAAAGGTACCAAGACTTTGCATTTCATTTACATATGGGGCCTACCCTTGGAGTGCGCAAGAACTCAGCTGCAATCTCCATCATCCCCAGAAGTCCCGACTGCAGTGGTGGCTACATCTGGCCACAAACCACGGGTGGCGTCACAACTTTATTTTTTTATTTCTATTTTTCTTTAATCCATTCTTGCAATCCCCTTTATACTACTTAGCCGACGAGGGGATCATGGACCGGGTCACACCACTGTGACATCCTGCAGCCCCAGACGACGACGAGAGGGCCCGGCTCTGAGTACCCGATGATTCCCGCCAGGGGCGAGACACTTACTTCAGCTGGATGTGTGTTTGATGTCACACATCCAGCTGTAATGCATTGCAGCACAGAGATCTGTTGAGTCCCTGCACTGCAATACATGCTGCTGCCCAAACAGTGGTCGGCAGCTGAGGTCCGTGGTACTGCAACAGGGGGTAGCGCCTGACAGTGGCATCATGTGCCACGGCCCACACTCCGAAGTCTGCTTCCGGCCACACAGAACGCTGAGTGATGTGAGAGATGAGGAAAGGTAAGTAGAATGTTTTTGGTTTTAATTATATGTTACACACATAATGAGGGGCATATATTCCAGGGTGAGGACATATATACCAGGATGAGGACCATGTATACCAGGATGGGCCCATATATACCAAAATAGGGGACTTAATGGAGATCATTTATATCAAGATGAGATATATATACAGCGGCATAACAACCGCGGTCGCAGCGGTCGCAAGTGCGACCGGGCCTCGGAGGTACAGGGGCCCGGCGCCCGCAGACCAATGAGACCCCTGAGCTGTGCCTGCTTTACATGGATGTGCGTACCTGAGAACGCACATCCATATCAATGCGCAGCGGTCTGCCAGGCCGGTCCCCAGGCGGATCACGGCCATCGGCTATTGACTGGCACTATACCTTTAAACTCCTGCGGCCCAGCGTGCTGCACTGTGATGAGGTCATCACACTGTGACCTCATCACAGTCAGGAGTCAGAAGCAGCGGCCGCCAGGAGCAGTGAGTGAGAAGCTCCATTCAGGAGCAGGAGCAGCTTCTGGAGAGGGGATGGGGGAGTGAGTGTGTCTTTGGGGATGGGGGGAGCAGTGAGTGAGATGCTCCATTCAGGAGCAGCTTCTGAAGAGAGACAGAGTGGAGGGAGGGGGGAGTGTGTTTGTCTGTGGGAATGAGGGGGAGCAGTGAGTGAGAGGCTCCATTCAGGAGCAGGAGCAGCTTCTGGAGAGGGGAGGGTGGAGTGTGTGTGTCTGTGTGTGTGGGGATGGGGGAGTTTGTGTGTCTGTTTGTGTGGGGGGCGGGCTGTACAGGGGCAGTGTGTCTGTGTGTGGGGCTTTACTCGGGGCAGTGTGTCTGTGTGTGTGTGGGGGGGGGCTGTACAGTGGGCAGTGTGTCTGTGTGGGTGGGGGCTGTACAGAGGGCAGTGTGAGTGGGGCAGGTTGTACAGGGGGCACTGTGTCTATGTGGGGAGGATGTATGCTATATGGAGGGCTATTAGGCTGCATTATTGCATTATACTATATGAAGGGCTGTGTTGCTGCATTATATTATCTGGAGGTCTGTGATTCTGCATTGTATTATCTGGAGGGCTATGACGCTGCATTATATTATCTGGAGGGCTGTGACGCTGCATTGTATTATCTGGAAGGCAACTACGCTGCATTATATTATCTGGAGGGCTGTGACGCTGCATTATATTATTGGGAGGCGTGTGATGCTGCATTATATTTGGAGGGTTGTGACGCTGCATTATACTATATGAAGGGCTGTGAGGCTGCATTATACTATATGAAGGGATGTGATGTTGCATTATATTATATGAAGGGTTGTGACACTGCATTATATTATTTGGAGTGCTGTGACACTGCATTATATAATCTGGAGGGCTGTGATGCTGCATGATATTATCTGTAGGGCTATGAGTCTGCATTATATTATATGACGGGTTATGAGGCTGCTTTATATTATATGGATGGCTATGAAGCTGCATTATTCTATGTGGAAGGGTATGAGGCTGCATTTTACTATATGGAGGGCTGTGAGGCTGCATTATCCTATGTGGAAGGGTATGAGGCTGCACTTTACTATATGGAGCTCTGTGAGGCTGCATTTTACTATATGGAGTGCTGTGAGGCTGCAGTATACTATATGGAGGGCTGTGAGGCTGCATTTTACTATAATGGAGGTCCATATATACCAGGATAAGGGCATATTTCAGGAGGAGGACCATATATAGCAGGATAAGGGACATTAATACATTATGAAGGGAAGAGAGGTCAAGTCGTGAGTCTTTATAGGATTTAGAACGTTACATGGGGCCCATACATCGGACCAATATGGGCGCGCAGGGGAAGGGCCCAGGTACAAATTTCGCACCGGGGCCCTTCGGACTCTAGTTACGCCATTGTATATATATATATATATATATATATATATAATCAGGATGGGGACCATATGCAGCATACATACTAGGATAGGGCCCATATATACCATATATACAAGGATGAGGACCATATGCACCAGAATGGGGGACATACTGTATATATCATGAAGACAACACAAATTCCAGGATGGGATCATATATACCAGGATGGGAACATTACTACAAAATGAAGGGACAGTAGGGCAGTTCGTAAGTTTTTGTAGGATTTTGGAAGCTACAAGGGCCCATACATCTGTCCAATGTGTGTGGGGGAATCCAGGTCCAAAGTTCGCATCTGGGCCCAATCGGACTCTAGTTATGCCACTGATAGGAGGAAAAGTATCAAGTTGGTGTTACACGCTAGGATATCGTTAACGATATCTTTAGAACGATCACGTGACAGTGATCGGTCCGACATCGTTAGTGCGTTGTCACACACAAGGATATCGTTAACAATATCCCATTCGGCAACGCACCTGTTAAATAGGAGAGCAAGGACTGAACAATCTTTTAAAGCGGCAGGAATAGGAGAATTTTGAACGAGATCGTTCATAAAGTTGTCGCACTGAACGATGTGGCTTCTTCACAGTTCCTTAATTGGATGACAAACGATAGATTTGAGGTCAGGATCTCATTTTTTGGATGAACGATCCAATGATTTTTTCATCCTACATCGTTCATTTACACACAAGGACGCACTAACGATATAGTTGGAACGGTCACAAATCCGTGACGTTACAAGGATATCGTTAACAATATCCTAGCGTGTGAAGCGGCCTTAATAGAGACACATTACCACTTCAGTATTTATCACCCACTCCTGGTTTTGCCTTACCAATCCTGAGGTAAAAAACTCACCAAATACTCAACGTGTGCACGTGGCCTTAGACTGTGTGCCAACAATGGGTTTTTAGTACGTTTTTTACCTCACTATTTGTAATACAACACCAGGAGTGGATCAAAAGTGCAGAAGTGGTGACGTGTTTCTATTACTTTCCTTCTGATTGTTCCACTCCTGGTTTTGGCTACAAATACTAAGGTAAAAACCACACCAAATACTCAACGTGTGCACGTGGCCTTTATCTCATGGGATTCAGTTTCCTGCGCCAGTGAGGCCACGTGCACATGCTGATTATTTGGTGAGTTTTTACCTCAGGATTTGTAAGACAAAACCAGGAGTGGGAGATAAATACAGAAGTGGTGACGTGTTTCTATTAGACTTTTCCTCTGATTGTTCCACTCCTGGTTTTATCTTACAAATCCTGAGGTAAAAATCTCACCAAACACTCAATGTGTGCACGAGGCCTTACGGATCATGATATGGTCACGTACATGAGGCCGGCACCTTTCTGCCCCTCTCTAGCTATCGCCAAAGAACATGGGCTAATATAAGAATTCTGACAAATCTCAGCACCATGTAACAGCAGCTCCGGAGATGCAATTCTCACTTTTCATGTAATGTGACAAGTTAACGTTCCTGGATTGGATCCACAACAAACACAGGCCCAGCCCGAGCGGTGAGGAACCAGTGACCTTGCTGTAAGGAGCCGGGGATACATTTATCAGGGTCGTACAGCACAATTTACAGCTCCGAGGACAAGATCCTGGGAACAGCACGTTTCCCTCATTTGTGGCCCATTGTCCTGGCAACAGTAAATTTCACTAACGCACAAGGGTGAGGATTTCTCTGTAATTTTCCACACAGCCCGGTATTTAGTTACTATAGTGAGGAGAACTAGACAATATCTGTATAACAGGTAGACGGCAAAGATATGTTTCACACATTGTGGGCCCTCATGACATCAGATGCTTGTAGGGTTTAGGGGGCGCAGAGGCTGTAGATACATCAGGGCCCCGGCGTCTGAGGGGGCCTAAAGAGGAGCACCAGATGTTGCTGCACCCCTATATGCCTCGGTGTAAGCCCCAAACACATCCCAGTCATAGCTCAGTCGGTGTAAACACAAACCAGACCACAAAGAGGCAGCGTCTTACCCACCTAGCCCACCCCATCAGATTTTCCCTTCAACGAGCATCATAGGTCCGCTCACATCTGCTCTGTTCTGGGCTTCGGCCCTCAGAGGTCCTACAAGTTATGGTTACACTGAGGTTTTTGGAATGGATCATCTCCAAACAGGGGTGTAACTGCAATAGGTGCAGGGGTTGCAATCACATCTGGGCCCTGGATTCTAGGGAGTCCCAAAAGTCTCTTTGGCCTATAGAAAAAGACTATTTCTATTATTAGGTGTGCAATAATCGGTGCCCCTGTTGGAGCTTTCACATCAACGCCCATGAGCTTTCTCAAGAGTTTTCCTCTAAAGGGCCCGTTCCACGCTACGATATCGTTAACGATATTGTTAGTACGTCACAGCTTTTTGGGTGGAGCAACGACGTTGTTGCATGTGACAAGTACAAACTATCAACGATAAGTCGGCTGATCATTGATGGGAAGTTGGTGAACCGGACCTAAAACCAAACGATAATCGTCCGTCCAACCTGCAGCATCGGTGTGTGTGACACCTTGATAACGATGTCGTTAACGACTTTGCCTATTCAGAACTGAAGGAAAGCAGGCCAAGGAACCCCTAGGGTGGAGGGGCCACATGACATTCGGGGAGGTAGGGAGTTAATTGGAGGAGGAAGGAATGGGAATATTTGATTGAGACATGGGTGGTGATTAAATGAAAGGGGGTTGGTCAGGGAGAGGAAGAGGGGGAGCTTAAGGGAAGATACTGGGGACAAAGAAGGAAGTCCTCTCATTCCACTTCCTGGGGACAGCCTGTGAAGTTTCCACGTCCATCTCACCTGCTATAATGGCGGATTTGGCCTCTCTGGGGGCATTGATCCAGGCAGCAGCTGCGGTGCATGGGGCGCAGGCAGTGCAGGCCTACATTTAGGCTGCCTGCGTTTCCCCTGCGGCACCGGCCCCCTCCACTCCACCGCTGCGTGGCCGCCGCTCCAGGCCACCAGAGCGCTATTCCCCGGGGGCTGGAGGTGTGAGGAGGGCCCGTTCGAGAAGCCCCGGTGGGGACCCTCAGCAGCGGGGAGGGCGCCCTTCCACCCCGGGGCCCTCTCCGGCTGCTAGGAGGAATTTGCGGCGCGGTACGGCCGCACCGGAAGTTGGCGGAGCCGGCCCGCGGCCGACTTCCGGTCGGCGGTCCGGGACCAGGAGCGGGAACGCAGCGGCGGCTCCCGGGGGAGCGCGGATGCGGGAGCGGAACGGCTTCCCGAGTGGGAGGAGCCACGGGCGTCTAGGGGGAGAGCGGCGCAGAGGCCAGGGGCTTCTCCCACTGGAAGGGCACTGGCTGTGGCTGGTGGAGGGCGCAGTAGTGGGGAGTCCCTGGCGCACACGGCTGGACGGATCCGGCCAGGTCCTGCAACGGTGCCCCTTGGATCACATAGGGGGCGTACCCAGCGGGCATCCACGGATGCAGGGCCACAGGGGGCTGTAGCGGATCTCCCCTGTGTAGCAGGGGGGGATCCCGGCGGAGTGAGGATCGGGAGCAGCCCGCCTGCAGTCGGCAGGACGGGCTTAGGGAGAGGGGCCCCTGCGGTCAGAAGAGACCTCGGAGAGAGTTGGCGGGTGAGACGGTTCGGAGATCGCAGGAGCGGTCTCAGAGAAAGAAGCAGTGCTCGGCTGGGGGTGCTCCTGCAGCCGCGGAGGCCAGGGGGAGTTGCGGCAGCGGCAGGCACACTCCCGACGGAGCACCCCTGGAGGGCTTGGAGGACGAGATCAGCGCAGAAGAGGGACACGTATCGGAGGAATCATCTGGGGAGGATCGGACGGAGGAGGACTGCGTTGCGGCTGCCCCTCGGCAGCCTGGTGAGAACACTAATTGTAATATTGTGCATATGTTGGGATCGGGCGGTGATGTGGGTGTAGGGCCGATTCCAGTGGGGGGGGTAGCGTCTGGGGTTACCGGGGGTGGTGATGTAATGGGACAGTTGCTCGGTTTGTTGCGGAGCCTGGTGGATCAGGGAGGCTTGAATTCAGTTGCGGGGTCTCCGGTGGGAGCTTGGGTCGGTCCGGCTGGGGTTGGGCACAGTGTGGGAGGCGAGGCTGCGGTGCAGCAGAGTGTTGAGGGACAGACTTCAACGGCGCCGGTTGCGGCAGTTGAGGTGGAAAAAGAGAAGGAGGAGGAGGTGGTTAGGCTGGATGATAGGGCGAAGAGCGAAGTGTATGTTTGCTTTGAGAGCCCTTGGGGGCGCATTTGAAGAAGGAAGTTAGGGAAAAGATTTGGAAAGGGGAGTACGTGGAAATATTTTCGCTGCTTCCGTTGGAGAAGTTTAACTTGGATAAGGTTCGCCCTAGTGATTCCAAAAAGGAAAAAGAGGATGATGAGAAGCGTCGGTATCGTCTTATCCCGAGGACGTTTATGAATTGGCTGCAGGCCTTTGCGATACTGGCAAGCGTTGTAGGGGAGAAAGAGATGGGGAGCGCCCCTGCTTTGTTTGGCTATATGGATTCAATAGGAGAGGCTTATAGGGTATATGGTGGTTTGTCGTGGCTTCGATATGATGAACATTTCAGGCAGCGTAAGGCTTTGCGGTCGGGCATGCGTTGGGACCACAAGGATATTGCCTTATGGTTACGTTTGATGACGGCATCGGCACAGCCCTTTCGGAGTGGGGCCGGGGGATCAGGTTCGGGATCGGATGCGGGACCGGGTACCTCGGCTGGGTTCAAGAAAGGTTGTTGTTGGCAATTTAATGAAGGGCAATGTAAGTTTGGTTCCGCCTGCCGATTTAAACATGAATGTGGAGGAGGGCACAGCTTTGCCCGTTGTTTTAAGAAAGGAAAAGGAAAGGGTGGAGACGGTGCTGACAAAAGGGAGGACACCAGTGAGGGTAGAGGCAATGGAACCGTTCTTAAGTAGGTACCCGGATGTTGAGGCTGCCGAGTTATTGCGTTCAGGTTTTTTGTTCGGTTTCGTTATTCCGTCTGAGGCAGTAGAGGGGGGATTGTTTCGCCCGGGGAATTTACGTTCGGCTAAGGAGCACCCGGAGGTTGTGGACGAGAAGTTGAGGAAGGAAGTTGAGTTGGGAAGGATGGCAGGCCCCCTCTTGGCCCCTCCTTGTCCGAATTTACGGGTATCTCCGCTGGGAGTTGTGCCAAAAAAAGAGCTGAATAAGTTTCGGTTGATACACCATTTGTCATACCCGGCTGGGTCTTCGGTGAATGATGGTATTGCGCCAGAGTTGGCGGCGGTTTGTTATGTCTCTTTTGATAAGGCGGTGGAGTTGGTAAAACGAGCGGGACCGGGGGCGTTGATGGCAAAGTCGGATGTGGAAGCGGCATTCCGTTTGTTGCCGGTGCATCCTGAGAGTCAGCATTTGTTGGGTTGTATGTGGAGGGAGCGTTTTTATGTAGATCGTTGTTTGTCATTGGGGTGTTCAATTTCTTGTTCATACTTTGAAGCTTTTAGTTCTTTTGTTGAATGGGTTGTAAGGGACGTGTCGGGTATGGAGTCGATCATTCATTATTTGGATGATTTTTTCTGTGTGGGGCCGGCGGGTTCCCCGATTTGTGCAGGTTTGTTGTTTGCTTTGACGGAGGTTGCCAGTCGTTTTGGGATACCTTTGTCTCCGGCAAAAACGGAAGGACCGGCCACGGTCATGCGTTTTTTGGGGATCGAGATTGATTCACTGGCTAAGGAGTGTCGGCTTCCTGCTGACAAGATTGTGGATTTGAGGCGGTCTGTTGCGGAGGTGATTAAAGCAAAAAAGGTTCAGCTTAAGGTGGTTCAGTCTTTGTTGGGCAAACTTAATTTTGCTTGCCGGATTATGCCAATGGGCAGGGTGTTTGCCAGGCGGTTGGCTTTGGCTATGTCGGGCAAGACGTGTCCGGTGCATTTTGTTCGGATCACCAGAGACATTAAAGATGATTTGAGAGTGTGGGATATATTCTTGCAGGAATATAATGGGCGCACGGTTTGGCTCAAGGAAGTGGTGCCCAACAGGGTGTTGCAGTTGTTTACAGATGCGTCGGGTTCAATGGGTTTTGGAGCATTTTTTATGGGCCACTGGTGCACGGGAGGTTGGCCAGAGTCCTGGAGGGATCGAGGTTTGGTGAGGAACCTTGCGTTGTTGGAAATTTTCCCCATCGTGGTGGCAGTGGAATTGTGGGGTAAGGACTTTGCGGGCAGGAAGGTTTGTTTTCATTGCGATAACATCGCTGTGGTATATGCGATTAACGCCTTGTCTGCTAAGTCTCTGCCGGTGGTGGCCTATCTGCGGCACCTGGTGCTCAGATATCTGCAATGGAACATTCAAATTGTGGCTAAACATGTACCGGGAGTTACTAATTCAGTGGCTGATGCACTTTCTCGGTTTCAGTTCCACAGGTTTCGGGAGTTGGTGCCTTGGGCGGACGAGATCGGTCAGCCTTGTCCGGCTGGTTTATGGAACCTGGTAACTTGATTGTGGGCACCTTGATTCGGAGTTCAGTGTCGGAGGCTACGTGGTGCCGATATGGGAAAGTATGGCAGGAGTGGGAGAAATTTGAGCAGGATCAGGGCATGATTGGCGGTATGGATGATGTGCAAAAGGTGTTAACATTCATAGGGAATGATTTTGCGTCTGGAAGGTCCGCTTCGGCAGGAGCACAGAGGGTGGCAGCGATTGCATTTTGGTTTCGGCTGTTGGGCAGGCAGGATGCGACTAAAGATTTCAAAGTGCGACAGGCTTTGAAAGGTTTCCGGAAAGGTGTGCGGACGAGGGATGCTCGACGCCCGGTGTTGGTGACTTTATTGGAAAGGCTGGTAGCGAGTTTGGAAGGGGTTTGCAGGTCCAACTACGAAATGATTTTGTTCTCCACAGCTTTTGTGTTGGCCTTCTTTGGAGCATTTAGGCTAGGGGAGTTAGTGAGCCCAACTCGGTGCATGGCGGGTGGCTTGGCTTTGAATGACGTGGTACTTGTGGACGACAGGGTGGAATGCAGGCTGCGGTATTTGAAAACTGACCAACTGGGCAGAGGAAGGTTGGTGGTGTTGTATGCCTTGGCTGAGAGCCAACTGTGTCCGGTGGGGATGGTGCGACGTTTTTTATATCAGAGGGGTGGCGGTTCGGGACCGCTACTTCGGCATATAGATGGTTTGTTTTTGTCCAAATTTCAGTTTCGGGCAGTTTTCCGGGAGTGCTTGCTGAGAGTGGGCGAGCGCCCGGAGGAGTTTGGCACGCATTGATTTCGCATCGGGGCGGCCACGGAGGCGTCTCGTTGGGGGTTGGGGGATGATGTAGTGCGGCGCATCGGGTGCTGGGAATCGAATCGTTTTCGATTGTATGTTCGTCCTCACTTGCTTTCTAGGTAGTGGCTGGAGGGGATTACCCAGGCTACTGAATAAGCGAGTGGGTATTGCGGTATGGGTTTCGTTCGTAACTGGTTAGGATGACACGTTGTTTTTGGTCAATTGTTAACTTTTCTTTTGTTTGTGCAGGCCGCTGCTTGATCTGGATACTCGGCCATTCGTACGTGTATTGGGGGGCTCTTCGAGCGGATGTTCGCCCGGATGGTCGGCAGTTGGGACTCGACAGAGGTGCAGCGTCGGTCAAATGGTTGGGATTGAGGGGTATGCAATGGGGCAGGGTGCTGCCGGAAGTGGATTATTTTTGTAGTGTGAGTAGACCCCCGGATATCTTGGTTCTACATGTTGGGGGAAATGATTTGGGAGTGCGTGCGTCCCGGGAATTAAAACGGGACATTAAATGTGATTTGTTGCGACTGTGGTGTTCCCACCCCGGTGTGATTGTGGTGTGGTCGGATATGGTGCCAAGGGGACGATGGAGGTTTGGGAGATCGGTGGATAAAATTAATAAAGCAAGGGTGAAAGTGAATAAGGTGGTGGGGGCATTTGTGGCACGTAATGGGGGGATTGTGGTACGGCACAGAGAATTGGAGTCGAGGTCGAGAGAATATCTGAGGTCTGATTTGGTGCACTTGACGGAGATTGGCTTGGATATGTGGATGTTGGATTTGAGAGAGGGTGTGGAGCAAGCGTTTGGTGTGTGGCGGGTCCAGGCCAAGTAAGAGGTCACTTGTCCTGTCCTGTGGCGGGGGTAGGTCTGGTCCAGAGGCAGGGGATTTACATTTGGAAGGGGGAGATGAGCCACTTCAAAGGTTGAGGGGCTCAGGTTAAAGGTACCTTGCAGGCACGGGGTTCTGCAAGGGTGGGGTATTGGTTCTAGGTAACCAATACCTCGTCCCTGGGGCCGGTGATATTGCGGCCAGGGACAAAAGTTTTAGAGGCTTATGGATCCATGGGTAAAACGATGGGAGGGCCTATTGTTTAAGTTGGGACGCCCGTTGGACGGTGTACCCTGTTATATTATGTTAGTATGTAAACAATAGGCAATAAAGGCTGCTGTGGCCAATTTGTTAAACCAAGTCACTGCAGTATGTGTATTATTTTAAGTCTATAACGGTTGGGGATAGTAAGTAACCAGACAATTTACGACCGGAGATCCTCCCTCGATTGTCAAGCAGGCCAAGGAACCCCTAGGGTGGAGGGGCCACATGACATTCGGGGAGGTAGGGAGTTAATTGGAGGAGGAAGGAATGGGAATATTTGATTGAGACATGGGTGGTGATTAAATGAAAGGGGGTTGGTCAGGGAGAGGAAGAGGGGGAGCTTAAGGGAAGATACTGGGGACAAAGAAGGAAGTCCTCTCATTCCACTTCCTGGGGACAGCCTGTGAAGTTTCCCGCCCACCCTCCTGGTTTTGAGTTCGGTTATGAAGGCATTTGAGATGTGTTTTATGAATGAAATCTGAAAGTATGGTGCGAAGCTTTGGTATTGTCACGGCAGCGGGGGTAGGTCTGGTCCAGAGGCAGGGGATTTACATTTGGAAGGGGGAGATGAGCCACTTCAAAGGTTGAGGGGCTCAGGTTAAAGGTACCTTGCAGGCACGGGGTTCTGCAAGGGTGGGGTATTGGTTCTAGGTAACCAATACCTCGTCCCTGGGGCCGGTGATATTGCGGCCAGGGACAAAAGTTTTAGAGGCTTATGGACCGGGCCTATCCATGGGTAAAACGATGGGAGGGCCTATTGTTTAAGTTGGGACGCCCGTTGGACGGTGTACCCTGTTATATTTTGTTAGTATGTAAACAATAGGCAATAAAGGCTGCTGTGGCCAATTTGTTAAACCAAGTCACTGCAGTATGTGTATTATTTTAAGTCTATAACGGCTGGGTAACCAGACAATTTACGACCGGAGATCCTCCCTCGATTGTCATGCAAGTATCGTTCACTTGCCGCGGAATCGTTGCTGCGTCATTCACGATATCTGTGCATGTGACATTTCACTAGAGATCATTGAACGATGTTCGAGCGATCTAGGTCAAGTCGTTCAAAGATTGAAGCTTGAAACGGGCCCTTAAATCTCTTGGAAAACACTTCTAATTTATCAATTTATTTTGATAGGAAATCCACTTTGTTCAAATAAGGAATATTTAAAGCGCTTATTTTCCTGAACAGGTTTTGAAAAGCATCTTTTGGAGATTAAGGCTAGGGTCACATTTGCGTTTTTGTTTTTAAAACCGGATCCGGTTTTGTCGGTTAAAAATGGTCAAAGCCGGATCCAGATCCGCAGCCATAGGCTGCAATAGAAAAACCGGATTGCACTTAATGCAATTCGGTTACCGCATCCGGTTTCGCAGGCTGAGGTAAAAATAATGCAAGTTGCATTTTTTTGAGCGGTTGAAAAACCGGATCTGTTTTTTTTTATAGTGGCCGCCTATGCCAACCGGATCCGGTACCGCAAGGTATATGAATGTACCTTTCGGTACCAGATCCGGTTTTTCATGCCACAATTTTTTCTCATTGCGGATCTGGATCCATTACTGGATCCAGATCTGCAATGTGATGCCAAATGTAACGGCACACGGTAATACCAGATCCAGTAATGGATCCGGTTACTGGATTGTGCCTTCCAAATGTGACCCTAGCCTAAAAAAAAAAAAAAAAAAAAAAAAATAAGCCCTGGATCTGTTATTGAGCTGACCATAGATTTTACTGTATAAGCCTTCAAGATCTCGGACAGCGCACATACTATACCTACAATATGCATAGTATGAGCGCTGCTGTCAGTGAAGCCGCCGGCTTCATTCATAAAAATGTACAGCAGCTGACAGGAGCTGGCTACTGTACATAAGAGATTAAATCATTATATGCCCACCTGAGTGGGTGGTAGGTCTCTAGGGGGGTGGGCACCCCCTAGAGACAGTATAGACACATTTATTAATAAAAATAATACTTTTACAACACAGAGAACAGTTTGCTCATCCCGGCGGCAGCCGGGATGAGCAAACTATCCGGTAACCGGATTGCTCTGGATTACACATCCAAAGCAATCCGGTTACCGGATTGCGGCTTCAGCAATCTGGTTCCCGGATTGATGCTTGTCTGAAGCCAATTGCGTTCACCGCATCCGGATCTGGATGTGGTGAACGCAATTTCACTTATAAATGTGACCCTAGCCTCAGTGTGATTATTATAACTCGTAGGCTAGTTTCACACTGCTGGTTTTTCCCTGATCAGGTTCCATCCAGTTTCTGTGTCAAAGCCAGGAGTGTCTCCAAAACTCAGAACAGGTGTCAATCTTTCAATTATAGTTTTTCTCTGAAAAGACCACTACACACACCAACTTATCTGTCCAACTTCTAAACAACTTACTGGTTGCAGTGAAATCATGGACACATTGCTCCATTTTGTGGCTGTGTACAAATGGAACAATGTGTCCATGATTTCACTGCAACCAGTAAGTTGTTCAGAAGTTGGACAGATAAGTTGGTGTGTGTAAAGTGGCCTTAAGTTCCTTTCCTGGTTCCTCTCCTGGTTTTGGCACACAAACTTGATCGAACCTGATCAGAGTAAAAACTGCAGTGTGAAACCAGCCTTATCACAGTTCATCAAGTTTTGTGTGCCAAAACCACGAGTGAAACTTGCAGAGAAAAAGTATAATTGAAAGATTGACACCTGTTCTGAGTTTTGGAGACACTCCTGGTTTTGGCACACAAAACCTGATGAACTCTGATCAGGGAAAAACTGCAGTGTGAAACCAGCCTTAGGGTAAGTGCACACTTACCCGGCGTGTTTGTCGGCGGCAGCTGGCGGGACCCGCCAGGAAGCTCCGGCGCCGTCCACCGGCTTCCTGGCGGGTATGTGCGGGCGGTATCCGGCGGCTGCCCAGCGTGTTCTCGGCGGCGATTCTGCAGCGGCTGGAAGCAGCACATGATTCTGCTTGCAGCCGCTGCAGAACCGCCGGTTTTTAGAACATGGTCATTCTTTGCTAACCCGCTGGGAAACCTGCGGGTTAGCAACGGATGACGCTGGGTAACCGCCGGTGTGTGCACAGCCTTGGGCTGTTTACATTAGTTTTAATGTTAATCCAAACGCCGGTTTGGATTAACATAAATTAACATAAAACTAATGTAAACAAAACGGCGGTTTACACAGGTAAACCGCCGAAAACCCGGCCAGTGTGCACTTACCCTTAGGCTATGTTCACACTGACATTTTTCAACAGTTTTTCAAGTGAATACTCTGCCAAATACTCCCTAAAAACAGTTCGGCCTTGCTCGTACACAGGGCCGGGACGACAGCTAGGCGAAACTAGGCGGTCGCCTAGGGCGCCATCTTGGGCAGGGCGCATTCCCGCCTGACCGGAGTCCGGTCACCGCCGCCCGGCCCTGGAGTTGCGGGGAGAAGCTGCGGCAGGGAGCGGTGGGCGCCGCCATGTTCTTTGTGGCTGGCGCCCACTAACTGTACAGCCGGTCAATAGAGGTTGAGACCTCTACACAATGGCCGCGGTCTCCAATTAGCCGCGGCCATTTTGTTGAAGTCTCAGCTTCCACCGGCCGGCTGTACTGTTAGTGGGCGTCGGCCACAAAGAACATGGCGGCGCCCACCGCTAGCTGCCGCAGGCCCGCAGCTACTCCTCGCAGGCAGCGTCCTGCAGATATGCCCTCCGGGCTCCGGCACCCCTGCTCCGCATCCACAGCTCCCCTCAATGGTAAGTTATGCTGGAGGCTGTGGGGGAGACAGGGAGGCTGTGGGGAGACAGGGAGGTTGTGGGGGAGACAGGGAGGCTGAGGGGGAGACAGGGAGACTGTGGGGAAAACAGGGAGGCTGTGGGGGAGACAGGGAGGCTGTGGGGAGACAGGGAGGTTGTGGGGGAGACAGGGAGGCTGTGGGGGAGACAGGGGGGCTGAGGGGGAGACAGGGAGACTGTGGGGGAGACAGGGAGGCTGAGGGGAGACAGGGAGGCTGAGGGGGAGACAGGGAGACTGTGGGGAGACATGGAGGCTGTGGGGGAGACAGGGAGGCTGAGGGGGAGACAGGGAGACTGTGGGGGAGACAGGGAGGCTGAGGGGGAGACAGGGAGACTGTGGGGAGACAGGGAGATTGTGGGGAGACAGTAAGGCTGTGGGGAGACAGGGAGGCTGTCAGGATGGAGGGATGCAGTCAGGATGGAGGGAGGCTGTTGGTATGGAGGAAGGATGGAGAGAGGCTGTCAGGATGGTATAGGCTATTGGGATAGAGGGAGGCTGTCAGGATGGAGGACCGCTGTTGGTTTGGAGGAAGTATGGAGGGAGGCTGTCGGGATGGAGGAAGGATGGAAGGAGGCTGTCAGGATGGAGGAAAGAAGGAGGGAGGCCGTCAGGATGGAGGGAGGCTGCCGGGATGGAGGGAGGCTGTCGGGATGGAGGAACGCTGTTGGGATGGAGGAAGTATGGAGGGAGGCGGTCAGGATGGAGGGACATTGTTGGGATGGAGGAAGGCTATCGCGATGAAGTGAGGCTGTCGGGATGGAGGAAGGATGAAGTGAGGCTGTCGGGATGGAGGAAGGAAGGAAGGAGACTATCAGGATGGAGGGAGGCTGTCGGAATAGAGGGAAGCTGTTGGGATGTTGTCTATATGGCTGGCAGCCATCTCTATTGCGTACGGCCAGCAGTAGTCTCTATTGTGTATTCTCTATTGCGTACGGCCAGCAGTAGTCTCTATTGTGTATTCTCTATTGCGTACGGCCAGCAGTAGTCTCTATTGTGTATTCTCTATTGTGTATGGCCAGCAGCAGTTTCTATTGTGTATTCTCTATTGTATGTTTAGCCAGCAGCAGTCTCCATTGTGTATACGGTCCGCAGCCATCTCTATTGTGTATACAGGTAGCAGCTGTCTCTATTCTGTAGTCTCTATTGTATATACAGCTATTGTGTTTAGCGTTATAGAAAAGAAGTTGCAACACACAATCAGCGGTGTTTATTCACTCTATGTGGGGTGGCGTTTTAACAGGCATATAGTCAACAGGCATATGGTGGACTATATGCCTGTTGAAGCGCCACTTGCGGTGTGAAACGGCCATTGCCTTTGAGAACCCCCCGTCCTCCCACCCGCACCATGTAAGACCACACGAAGAGTGAATAAACACCGTTGATCCTACGATGTTGCAACTTCATTTCTATAACGCTAACCGGAAGTGATGGCCTGCTAACTGGAAGTGTGGACTGGGTTGTTTGAGTGCTCAGCAGGCTGAATGCCGGAGCGCTGGTGATCAGGAAGGGGGCACCCTGAAGCAATCTGCAAGCTGCAGCTCTCCAGAAACACCGTGGACAGATTGGTGCTGGCACCAAGAATCATCAGAACCGTGACTGATACAGCTATTGTGTATTCAGCCCACAGCAATCTCAAGTGTGTGTGTGTGTGTGTGTGTGTGTAATATATAATAGAGAAAGTGTAAAAAAAGGAAAAACAGCACAAAAAATAGAAAAAAGTGGACTTTATTGCCCAATGCGTGGCCACGGGGGGGCACCGTTTTCCTTACCTGCCTAGGGCACCAAAATGCCTTGTCCGGCACTGCTCGTACATACCTACCAATGCGTTTTTTTAGCCCTTAGAAAAACTGACCAGTTTTTCTAAGGGTGCCAAATAGTGTCCCCTGTGGTCCTGAACGTTTTTGAGAAGTTTTTACACTTAATCATATTTTCATTAAAAATGCAAATGCGTTAACGCATGCGTTAACACAGGTGCCTATATGTGCCATGCGTTAACGCATGCGTTTCCCATATGGCCCCATGTTAAAAAAACGCATGTGTACTTAAAAAACGCATCTACACTTAAGTGTACCATGCGTTAACGCATCTGCGTTTTTTATAAACAGCTAAAAAACGCAGAGAATGCCAAAAACGCAGGTGTGTGTGAACAAGGCCTTCCCTGAGTATGAGAAGTGTGGCACTTCACCGGGTAGGCCGCCACCATAGGTACTGCACTCCAACATTGGAGGGAGAGTTGTGCCTCTGGTCTCCAGGTGCTGGGATGGCGCAGTTGAGCTTCACACACACACACACAACACTTAGGACCCCAGGACGGTGGGAGGACCCAAGCATAGCCTGGAGGGAAAAAGGAAATTGCAGGAGGAGAACGAGGGAGAAACTGCAGAAGTAAGGAGAAGGAGGTGTTGGCTCTCGCGAGCTGGAGCACAGTAACGCTCCCCCTGGGAGGGAACGACCGACGGGTGTGGAAGAAGAACAGAGCTCTTGGGGTACGGAGTGAGAAGTAGATCCCCGTACGCCTGTATATGGCGAGGGTACAGAGGGGCTTTTGGACGACACAGTGAACTGGCCCTGAACACGGCGCGGGTGCTGAATGCCCGAACCGTTGAACCAGAGGCCCCAAGTTCCTAATGGAAGCTGTGGCCGAACACCCGACACAATTAGGAGAAGGCAGTCGAACTAGGAAGCAGTGCCCGGTAGGTGTACAACTGAGCACCCGTGGCTGTCGGTACCTGAGCTCTGTTTATTAACTGTTTATTAAACCCTGTTTATTAAAATGACATTGCCAGGGTCACGGGATTGGGTCTCAGCCCCCGTCTGTCCCTGTGAAAAGAACTGAGAGTGAAGAACAACTGCCGCTCGGTTCCCAAGTACCCCCGAAGAACTAGTTCGCAAAAATGGCAGTGAGAAAGAATGAGCACCACGTGCAGGTCTGGGGGTGTGTCTATGCCCTCATCGTAGGAAGGACCTTAGTAAAGGCGAGAAAGAGCAGGCCCACCCCGAGTACTAAATAAAAGCCAAGAGGACCTGCCATAGAGTGTTGCTGACCCCGCCTAGAGGAGTGAGAAAGGTCCAAGAGGGTGAGGCCCTGGAACGTGAACAAGAGAGAGTTGTGTGATACGAGGAGTGAGGGGCAGTGGGATGGACACTCTGGCTGGCGGACAAGAGGTCGAGAAAGCTCCTAATGCAACTGGGCAGGCTAAAGACTGGGTACAGTTTACCGGTTCTGACAACTTCAAAGAAGCAATGAAAGAACTGAACCAATTGCTAAACAGTGTGCAGCTGTGGGCCGTTAACGTCCCAGCTGCAAAAAGCAGCACAAAGAGTGCAGGTGCAGGAGCCTCGCGAACCACCAGAAGCAGCACCAGCGGAAGAACCACAAAGCCAGTGACACCAGATCCGACAGAGGAGCCACCAGCTGCCACACCAGACCCGCCTCAACCAGCACCACAGCCAGAGGGTGAAGCCTCTGAGCAAGAGAGCAGTGTGAGCTCAGCAGAGACCCCGGAGGTCAAGAGCGGGAGGGTGTGTGGCGCCCCTGCGTACAGGTGGCCACAGAGGGGTACTGCAGCCAGGCAGGTAGGACAATTGGTAAACACTACACCCTCACAGCCCACATCCCCACGTATAGAGAGGGTTCACATCCAGCTCTGAGGTCGGAGACTATATGAGACCAGAGGAGTGGTGGATGATGAGTGGGTTGGGCACACCAGAAAGTCAGGTGACTGACAGTATATAGAGAGGGGGAGGAGTGAAGGAAGTTAGTAGGCTGAAGTAGCTGAGATGCAAAGACCTAGAAGTAAGCCATGGTGCTGAGCAGCAAAGACAAGGAGAAGCTGAGCTGAGCTGAGACAGAAAGACACATGCTGCCTGGAAGTGCCTAAGCTGAGGAGCGCTCACCCGTACTGAGCCAATGCGAGCCAGATGGGGGGGAAAAGCCCATCCAAGATGCTGAAACCACCAGGAGTGTGATAGACAGAGAAGGGACGGTGCAACCCGTGCCCTGGACAGCAGCAGAAGCTACTAACAGAAGGTGGAGAAGCCCTCCTAGATACCGAAGGAAACAGAGGAAGGAGCCTGGTAGTTTAATGCTGTAGACTACTGCAGGCTGGGCAGAGGCAGAGTGTCAGCTCTGAAGGGGACCGACGATTCACCCGGTATCCCCAGATTCACTGACGGGGAGCTTTAGTTTCAAGCTGGAGTTCCTAACCCAAAGAACAGGCAGCACAGTGACACACTAGGACTCACAGAAGCCCGAGTCACCGCTATACTGTTCAGCGTCCGCATACACCCGTGTAAGACGGAGAGAGAGAGTAATAGCCCGGAAAGGCACACTTAAAGACTGTGTGAGGGGTCACAAGGAGAGAGGAGACTGGCTGCAGGAGGAGAAGGGAACCCGGAAAGGGAGAATGCAACAGAATGTAAAGAGCTGTGTAAAGAATTGCAGATGACCTGTAAATTGCTTGAAAGACCTTAAGTAAAGCTTTGGAAACCCTGCATTGTCTCCTGCCTGCTTCCATCTGCAGACCATTCCTCCCATACAGGCTTGCACTGGAAAGATCTCAACCTGCAGAGCTACAGCCTGTCAGCACCAACGCTGAGGAGAGATCCCTGCAGCTGCAAAGTAAGTGTGCTCCACTACACCAAATAGACTTTAACTCCTTACTGCCCCGGGGGATACAGTTCTCCCCACTAGAACTATACCATCCCCGCTGCCATTCCATCACCCCCGGAGGTTCTGCAGCAGCGGCGGCCCCATCACTGGCCGCACCAAGTGGGTGGCGTCACCCGTGACATATCCCTTGTAAATATTTCCCCTTTTATTGTGCTGAGCCAGGGACACGGTCCGGACCAGGCCACCAGTGACATCCCCAGCAGCAGATCGGTCCGGTACCGAGTACCCCACGTCCCTTGGGGCTCCACAACCTGGCGTCACGAACAGGATCTACCCGGTCCAAAAGAATTGGACCTTGTGCGCCAAAAGAACTGTTTCTAGACTTTTCCCGCCAAAATCTGACCCCAATGGCGGCCATCAGGGACTAGCGCCATGTGCAGAGGGGGCGTTCCTAAGCCTCCCATCGTGGGCCGGTCCGGTCCAAGGCGCGAAAAGAAGGTCCCGCCCTGGCTCTCCTTAACTCCGGGAGAGCCAGCTGTCACTCTCAAAGAAGAGCCGCCGCCCCTAGATCCTCCTACCAAGAAGCTGGCGCGAACGAAGAAGGAAATCGTCGTAAGGAGGGGGCGGAGCAGGCAACCGGAAGAGAAGCAGTCGCCATTCAGAGACACGAGGACGGAAGCGGAGGACGCAGTAACCAGCACTCCACCCGGAAGACCACGCGTGATCCCGGAGGGCCCACAGAACGATTTAGTGGAGGAACCCGGCCGAGGAGAGACCCCGTGTGACCGAGAAGAGATGGCTGAAGGAGGAGAAGAGCGCCCCTACGTCCTAGACACCCGGAGGGGTGTACTGCGGTGGCTGCCCCCAAGGATGACACGGGCCCAGGAGGAGAACAGGACCCGGATAGAAATAGATATTGACCACTGCCAGGGCTATGAGGCCCAAGTCCAGCGACGACCCGGCTGGGTCGAGGAGCATGGACGTGCCGCAAGCGACGCCGAAGCCTATACGGCCATACTAGTTGATGTATCCACCCCGCCAGCTATCCTTAACCAGACATGGAAAGAAGCTGATCCACTCGGAGCTTTGCCAGAAGGATTTCTGAAGCTGCCGCAGATGTTGCCTTGGAAGCAAGCAAAAGAAAGAATAGAAACGCAGGATCTGCATCCAGAAGGGAAAGCATCCCAGATGATCCAGAAGATGGAGAAGAAGGATCAGGAGTAAGACCCGTATCCTGCATCAAGAAGTACAGATGAAGATACTGTAAGTGTGAATGTACATTGTTCCTTATTGCTCCCCCAACCTTACCTGAATGAATGCTAGCATTCCCCTGTCTGTCTTATGTGTCTCAAACTGAACATTTGCATCATGAACAATGACGTGATACTAACTTTCTTGTAAATAGTTAAGCACACTTGTGTGCTCCCCTTTGGTTTTAAGACCAGATGCACCTGAGAATTAATGCACGAACTCTGCATTTTGAACTTTGAAGCTGCTTTTTGAGACTTTTGCACTTTCTGAGAATTTTTGAAAGTTTTAGCACTTTTTGAAAAGGAAAGAGATTTTATACTTTTATGCGAAGCAATGTCTTATAATGTCTTTTAAAGAAAGAGGGTAATGACGAGTATATATACCCATGCACTTATTTTCCAGTTAATGCAACGTTCAAAGAATCGTGCCTCCCGGACGGGAAGAAACCAAGAATCCTTACTGTTTTACTGTTATGATAATATAAAAATGTTTTCAGGGTAACCAATGTCGAGTCGCGCGCGGACGCGCTGTTTAACTCCGGGAGAATGTGGCGCCCCTGCGTACAGGTGGCCACAGAGGGGTACTGCAGCCAGGCAGGTAGGACAATTGGTAAACACTACACCCTCACAGCCCACATCCCCACGTATAGAGAGGGTTCACATCCAGCTCTGAGGTCGGAGACTATATGAGACCAGAGGAGTGGTGGATGATGAGTGGGTTGGGCACACCAGAAAGTCAGGTGACTGACAGTATATAGAGAGGGGGAGGAGTGAAGGAAGTTAGTAGGCTGAAGTAGCTGAGATGCAAAGACCTAGAAGTAAGCCATGGTGCTGAGCAGCAAAGACAAGGAGAAGCTGAGCTGAGCTGAGACAGAAAGACACATGCTGCCTGGAAGTGCCTAAGCTGAGGAGCGCTCACCCGTACTGAGCCAATGCGAGCCAGATGGGGGGAAAAGCCCATCCAAGATGCTGAAACCACCAGGAGTGTGATAGACAGAGAAGGGACGGTGCAACCCGTGCCCTGGACAGCAGCAGAAGCTACTAACAGAAGGTGGAGAAGCCCTCCTAGATACCGAAGGAAACAGAGGAAGGAGCCTGGTAGTTTAATGCTGTAGACTACTGCAGGCTGGGCAGAGGCAGAGTGTCAGCTCTGAAGGGGACCGACGATTCACCCGGTATCCCCAGATTCACTGACGGGGAGCTTTAGTTTCAAGCTGGAGTTCCTAACCCAAAGAACAGGCAGCACAGTGACACACTAGGACTCACAGAAGCCCGAGTCACCGCTATACTGTTCAGCGTCCGCATACACCCGTGTAAGACGGAGAGAGAGAGTAATAGCCCGGAAAGGCACACTTAAAGACTGTGTGAGGGGTCACAAGGAGAGAGGAGCCTGGCTGCAGGAGGAGAAGGGAACCCGGAAAGGGAGAATGCAACAGAATGTAAAGAGCTGTGTAAAGAATTGCAGATGACCTGTAAATTGCTTGAAAGACCTTAAGTAAAGCTTTGGAAACCCTGCATTGTCTCCTGCCTGCTTCCATCTGCAGACCATTCCTCCCATACAGGCTTGCACTGGAAAGATCTCAACCTGCAGAGCTACAGCCTGTCAGCACCAACGCTGAGGAGAGATCCCTGCAGCTGCAAAGTAAGTGTGCTCCACTACACCAAATAGACTTTAACTCCTTACTGCCCCGGGGGATACAGTTCTCCCCACTAGAACTATACCATCCCCGCTGCCATTCCATCACCCCCGGAGGTTCTGCAGCAGCGGCGGCCCCATCACTGGCCGCACCAAGTGGGTGGCGTCACCCGTGACATATCCCTTGTAAATATTTCCCCTTTTATTGTGCTGAGCCAGGGACACGGTCCGGACCAGGCCACCAGTGACATCCCCAGCAGCAGATCGGTCCGGTACCGAGTACCCCACGTCCCTTGGGGCTCCACAGGTGCATTGAACATCCTATGAAAGCCTAACAGCAGGGTGTCCGATTGCGGCCCAGGTGGAGAGCAGGGTTGAGATCAGGCACGATAATGACTACTGGCCGCAAAGACAAGCCGCTGAGGAAGAATAGCGACGACAGCACCGAGAGCACGCTGGCAGCAGCAAGAAGAGGCTAACCTGAATGAGAAGGCCTACATATGAAACAGTTTGGGACCCAACCCTGCGGAGCGGCGCCGAGTAGTAGCTGTGTACTTTCACCTTTGGGACGGCTGGGGGTTCATAAAGAAGTACGGCTTGGAGTAGGAGGCTTTCGCCAGCAGAAGAGACGTGGAATCATTTCTCCCGAAGGGACACCCCGGTCGGGACCTCCGCTCCGGAAGGGAGGTTGGCTACACCTGGTGTATGGAACGGCGAGGTTGTTACGCGTTGCAGGTATACAAGATCCTGCAGCCTCGAGCCCCATATGCACAGCCTGCTGGACCTTCGAGTGGGGAGGACGGTCTGCGGGCAAGCGTCCCTTACTACTAAAGTAAGACCTAGAAAGTCGATCTAAATAGTAGTTAGAATGTTGAATCATGTAAATATTGTAGGCAACTGGCTAGTTAGGTACCAGGGAACTGTAAAAATGTAAATTGTAAAGTGTGCATAGTTAACCCGCCATGATCTCTGTACAGTCGGGCGGAGGACTGTGACAAAAACTGTTTTGAACCCCAGTAGGGGATGCTGCTCAACGAGACTGTGGACTTGTGTTTTTGTTTTTATGAGCACTTTTTATGACTTTGTTTACGGACATTTTATATTTTTGATTTTTCTCTATGACGACCCTGAAAGAACTTGACTGTGGTTTTTGTAACGTTCAAGTGAGGTGCCCCCAGGCCGTGGGGTACTCAGGAATCGGATCTCTGCTACTGTCGCTGGGGAGTCACGGGGGTTGTGACCCGGTCCTGTGGCCTGGGCATCAGTTGAAAAAGGAGATATGTACAGAGGAGTTTGTCCTGATGCCACCCAGGGTATTGGTCAGTGGGACCACCGCTGCCGTATTCCTGCAGGCGACAGTGATTTAGGGCAGCGTGGATGGTAAGCCCTCCTCGGGTAGGGCTGAGTGTGACTCACCGTGGCCGGGGACTCCGGTTTAGACAGGCTGTAGCTTCTTCCTCCTTGTCACGGGTGGACCGCGCCTGCCGGTAGTGGGGCCCGGTTGAGTGCAGATCAAAAATTGAAGACATCTTGTGGGAACAGATTAAGGGGTTAATTTATTCGTGATGCCACCTATGAGTAGTTTGGTAAGTCTTACCAACGCTGCGGAGCCCCCGGGGGATGGACAGCAGCAAGATGGAACGCTCCCCACAGGCTGAGCGGTGATCCCCGGAGGCTGGAGCTGCTTAAGATGTTGTGCGGCAGCTGCGGTTACCTTGTGTGCGGATGGATGCAGTCATAAGGAAGCACGGACACTGTAAGTCTCTGTAACGGGTCTTTACTGTAACCAGCAAGCAGTACATGGCACACAGTTTACGGGTAGTGGACCGGGTGGACTCAGCAGTGATAGGTGTCCCTCAGAGATCCGCAGTGTTCCTCCATTCTAGCTAAGTATCTGCCATTGTCGCCCAGGAATACCAGATCGGGTACGGGAGGCTGCTTCAATCCCTATCCAAGATGTACGTTATGGATGTTCTGGGAGCCTTGGGTCCCTCGGTGGGTACACCGCTGGTTAGATGACTGGAATTTGGCGGGTGGTGGGGTGCTCCTGTGAAGCTGCTCCTCCACGCTTCTGGTTCGCGTAGCAGAGGTGAACTGCTGCCAGCTTCGGTACCAGTGAACCGGCTGTGAGTTGGGCACGGGAGTCTTTTGGAACCCGTGGTTGGTGATGCCCGATTCCGTTTGTTCAGGCCTCAGGTGCTAACATCCGACCGGTGACGGCCCAGGGGCTGCACGGTGGTGCAGAGCCCCCGCTCCTACATTACTCCAAGTTCAAGTCTCTCTCGCAGACTCTCTTCCTCTGACTGTTTTAGACTCTCTACACACTACCCTTGCACTCCGCCCACCAGGACCTGGATTGGCCCTCTATGTTAAGTGATGCATGCAGGGTTTGGATCTCTAAGTTAACCACATTACTGCTGGGTCGGAGAATATTGCGGCTGCCTTTATGGCTGCAATACCCTCCTGTGACGCACTCGTTGCGGGGCGCCACACTCCCCTTGGTTAAATTCGCTTGTCCCCAAGCGTCACACTATCCACATTACAGAGTATTTTTTTTAGATTTTATAACAGACATGAAATTCACACTTTTATTAAAGAAACAGGTAAATATTCGCTTTGTTGTTGCAAGCAAAAGAACAGGTTAACACATTGCGCAGACCCGGCGGGCGGTCGGCTGTCCTTAGTTTAAAAGTTCAGGCTGTAGCCGCCAAGTCGCGGTGTTATGTGCGAAACAGAAAGAAGTCTCTTGGCCAAGTTCAATCAACAGAGTCACTTATGGAGGGCAGTGTTCTGGACTCGTATAGCGAACCACCCGTCACAGCATACATATCGCTCATAGGTTACAATGTCCCCTCTATATAAGTCTCGGTTAGGATGCCCTCGCGGTAGGTGCGATTCCACATCACGGCGCCCCACAAACACTTCAGTACACACACCCTCCTCCCTTACGAATCCCCACCCGGTGGATAAGTTAAAGGTGCTCACCTGCCGGGTTTTACGGAACTCGTCAGGCACTGGAGATTGGTGGCGGGCTTCAGCGCGGGCCTGCATGTTGGCGCGCAGCCGAGCGTGCCGCTCCTCCCTTCGGATGCGACGTACCTCTTCGTCAGAGCGGTGCGGCGTGTGGATAAAGTCACTACGGCGTGCTGGTTGGTGAACGGCTGGAGTCTGGTGGGCAGTCTGGATTGGAACCCGGTTGAACGGAACCGGAGAAGATGTTGCTGCGGCGGCACCCGACCAGTGTACCCGAGCAGATCGCCCGGCAGAAGGATCCACGGTATCTCCCCAGGCGAACCCGGTGTAGAGGTCCTCAGCTGGGCTGTAGGTCTCATCGTCATCATCCTCGATCTCTCCCTCGATGACCACATCGGGCTGCTCGGCTAACGGAGATGTTGTAATGGGGTCCTCTGGGTCGATGGGTGGCTGTGCTGCAAAGTTCTCCTCGAGGTCGTCCTGCAGGGCTTCCAGGCTGCCTGCCTCTTCTTCTGTAGCATCGGGAAACGGTGTTTCAATTCCGGTCACCAGGTAGGCCTCGGTAATTGCAGAGGAGACCTCCGGATCAGGGGAGAAACAGGCGACAGTCTCAGTAGTGATGAAACTAGTTGCAGGTTCTGCAAGTGGAACCAGGTAAGTGTTCGGTTCTTCCTTGGAGCGAGTTGCAAGCTCCGGCTCAAACACGGTCGCAGTTCCAGGCTCTGGAGTGGGGTAAGCGGTGGCTTCTACCGGGATGACGCAGTCTATCGGTTCTGGAGACGAGGCTGGACAAGTGGTCGGCGTGGGCGAGGCGGTGCTGAAACTCGAGATGTCGTCCGGCCCTGGAGTGGTTGCATCCGAGCGGCTCTGCTGCATCGCATGATGTAGGCTGCCCAAGCTCGCGCTCAAGCTGCGGATTGTCCATTCTACGGTTTCTAGGAGCCGTACCCGAAGGTCTTGCAGAGCTTCTTGCCAGAAGTCGGGGCTGTCGTTGATATTGAGGACAGGACCCGGACCCGGATGGCCTATTGCTGCTCTGGCCTCGACTTCCACTTCTTGCATCAGGTCTCTCAGTCTTAAGCTGGCCATTTTTCTTGGAGGAACCACACCCGTCTCTACCCGGTAGCTGTACTGGTGAAGAGCTGGTGAAGAACGGTCTGTCTGACACTCCCATTTCCTTTGGGCTTTTGTAGTCCAATTGTGGGAAAAGTCTTTGGGGTCCGCCCCCATGGTTGATTCGAGCAATCAGGCGGACAAAGAGTTTGGCGCCTTTGCATTTAGCCCTCCCACGATGAGGGGCGGTGGCTCACCCCTGGGCTTGCACGTGGCGGATCCTCATGGCGGGGACGCCAACTTGGGCGCCATCTTGGCCCATGATGAAAAGGCGGGAAAGTTCTTTTAGGGACGAACAAAGTCCAAATTGTAGACATTAAAGTCATTTTAAAGCACATGATACCCGTTAGGGAACGGGCCTGCTCGTATCCTGTTCGTGACGCCAAATTCTGACTCACCGTGGCCGGGGACTCCGGTTTAGACAGGCTGTAGCTTCTTCCTCCTTGTCACGGGTGGACCGCGCCTGCCGGTAGTGGGGCCCGGTTGAGTGCAGATCAAAAATTGAAGACGTCTTGTGGGAACAGATTAAGGGGTTAATTTATTCGTGATGCCACCTATGAGTAGTTTGGTAAGTCTTACCAACGCTGCGGAGCCCCCGGGGGATGGACAGCAGCAAGATGGAACGCTCCCCACAGGCTGAGCGGTGATCCCCGGAGGCTGGAGCTGCTTAAAATGTTGTGCGGCAGCTGCGGTTACCTTGTGTGAGGACGGATGCAGTCATAAGGAAGCACGGACACTGTAAGTCTCTGTAACGGGTCTTTACTGTAACCAGCAAGCAGTACATGGCACACAGTTTACGGGTAGTGGACCGGGTGGACTCAGCAGTGATAGGTGTCCCTCAGAGATCCGCAGTGTTCCTCCATTCTAGCTAAGTATCTGCCATTGTCGCCCAGGAATACCAGATCGGGTACGGGGAGGCTGCTTCAATCCTTATCCAAGATGTACGTTATGGATGTTCTGGGGAGCCTTGGGTCCCTCGGTGGGTACACCGCTGGTTAGACGATTGGAATTTGGCGGGTGGTGGGGTGCTCCTGTGAAGCTGCTCCTCCACGCTTCTGGTTCGCATAGCAGAGGTGAACTGCTGCCAGCTTCGGTACCAGTGAACCGACTGTGGGTTGGGCACGGGAGTCTTTTGGAACCCGTGGTTGGTGATGCCCGATTCCGGTTGTTCAGGCCTCAGGTGCTAACACCCGACCGGTGACGGCCCAGGGGCTGCACGGTGGTGCAGAGCCCCGCTCCTACGTTACTCCAAGTTCAAGTCTCTCTCGCAGACTCTCTTCCTCTGACTGTTTTAGACTCTCTACACACTACCCTTGCACTCCGCCCACCAGGACCTGGATTGGCCCTCTATGTTAAGTGATGCATGCAGGGTTTGGATCTCTAAGTTAACCCATCACTGCTGGGTCGGAGAATATTGCGGCTGCCTTTATGGCTGCAATACCCTCCTGTGACGCACTCGTTGCGGGGCGCCACAAGTGTTCTCAGGGCAGGTGTAGTGTAAGGGTTGCGTACTCTGTATGCTGCACCAGCTCTTCTCCAGCAGCTTCTCCAGCCAGCACGCAGGGACATCAGGGATGCAGCTCCGCAGGTGGAGATCTCTGCAGCGGCACAGTAAAGGAACAGTTTCAGGCACTTTTGAGCTTACCAGGTACTTTACTGTCGCAAGCTTCCTTAGCAGCGGAATACAGGTTACAGTTCTTACAGTCTTAGTTCTTACAAGTTAGCACTGCTCCAGGCACACGGGTTCTACTGCAGCTCAGACGGTTCCTCTGCGTTGCCTCCCTCAAGGTACCTTTCAGGCCCTACTTGTCTCTTTCTTTGTCCTTGCTCATGGGTTCGGTCTGGCTGTCACAGGCTCTTTAGTGATGCTTCTCTCTGCTTTAGGGCCACTAGCCCTAGTAGGATGACTGTGTTCCTACTCCGTGGAGGTAGGTAGGTCACGGGCCATAGAGTCCCCGCACCACGCCGGTGTGTCTTGTGATTAGGGTCTTAGAGTCTTCCCGATCACCTCTACAGAGCCGGCTCTCTGGCTGTCATGGCCTAGCCCTCCAGTGACCCAGGTGTAATTTGGGCTCACCAGGCTCCTTCTGTCTCACTGGCTCTCAACTTCGCGTTCCTCCGGTCAGCATAGTGTTTGTGGCTGCCAGGCCCGTTGTCCTCCCACTTCTCTTTGTCAAGCTGTGGGGTGTCTCGGCTTGCGGCTGTCTTTCACCTCGCCTCCGGCTATGGAGCGAGCTTTCTCCCTTGGGAATACTGCCTCCAAGGTTCTGCGTCCTCCAGGGAACCTCTCCTCCTGGGAATTCTCCTGTTCTTTCTGACCGCCTCCAACTTGGTGTTCCCATGTTTTATTACAGTTCCTCCACCCACTTGTCCAGTTCCTCCTTCTCTGCTCCCACATTGCTCTTAACCCCTGCTACCCCTTGCCTAACCTAGAGTCCTAGGCGTAGGGTCAGTGTGTGTCGGTGTTCCTATGGTCAACCATCTTCCTAATCTGGCTGCAGTTCACCCTGTGGCCGCCCTGGTCGCAGGGGCACCAAACAAGTATAAGTGCCTCCCGAAAGGGAAGAAAAATGCTGCATATTGTTATTTAAAATAAATAAATAAAAATTTGTGAGTGTGTGTGTTACCGGGTTGCTCGGGGACGAGCTAACCTTTGCCAATGGGGAATGTAGCGCCCCACCAGGTAGGCCGCCACAGAGGTACTGCACTCCTCCATTAGAGGGTGAGTTGTGCCTCTGGTCTCCAGGCACGGGGATGAGCTTCACACACAACACTTAGGACCCCGGGACGGTGGGAGGACCCAAGCATAGCCAGGAGGGAGAAAGGAAAGTGCAGGATGAGAATGAGGGAAGAAGTGCAGAAGTAAGGAGGAGGAGGTGTTGGCTCTTGTGGGCTGGATCACGGTCAACCTCGGCCCAGGAGGGAAGGATTGACGGTGTGGAAGAAGAACAGAGCCCTTGGGGTACAGTGAGAAGTAGATCCCCGTATGCCCGTATCTGGCGAAGGTACAGAGGGGTTGGTGGACGACACAGGGAACCGGCCCTGAACACGGCGCGGATGCTGTATGCCCGAACCGTTGAACTGGAGGCCCTAATTTCCTAACTGGAGCTGTGGCCAAACACCCGACACAATTTGGAGAAGGCAGCAGAACTAGGGAGCAGTGCCTGGGAGGGGTACAACTGAGCACCCGTGGCTGTCGGAACCTGAGTACGAAGGCGCTAAGAGCCTGGGGGACAGAGCGGTGTCTTGCTCGCCCCAGAAGAGAAACTATCTTATAGCGCTGAGGGACCACCAGAGAAAGAGACACCCAGTAAGAGAGAGAGAGTGTGACAGGAACACCAACAAAGGCTCAACTGCACTGTCCCGGTTCTGGAGACAATGCTGAACTGGAGGTTGTCAAGGGAGAATCCGGCGGCCATGCTGAAACTACTGAGTAAAAGTATGAGAACTCCAGCTGTGGTGTGTGAGACTTTCTTTAGCAGCGAACACCAGCCGCCGAGGTCGCATGAGACACCGGGGTGCCCTGGGGACCGCGCTCCGCCTGCAGGGAGCGAAGCCATCCAAGCTACCGGTCATCGTCCTCAGAGCTTCTGAAGCAGTGACGGCCATCCATGCCGCACACCGCAGGTGGCGTCATGAATGCCCCTTTTCTCTGTCTTGCCCATCAATCCCCCTGTTTATTACAATGACACGGTCTTGGCCCCGAGTCATGTGACGCGCTTGGCAAAAGCGTGAGATTTGAATCTCCGGCAGTGGAAAGCTGGCGCTTGCTGTGTGCTCGGCTTCCGTCTGCCATAGAAATGCATAGACAGTGTTAACGCAGTGCTACCTATACGGGTATACTGCGCTAAGGCTGAACATTTCTAAGTGCCCGACGCAAGCCCCTTAACGTATGGCACAAGCAGGTGTGACCCTAGCCTTAGGTAGTGCAGGTACTAGGTGGGTGCACAATCCATCTAAACAAACAGTCCTTTTCAGGACTAATCCAGCTGTATGCAGGCAGTGTATATAGGCAGGCAGGGCATATAGTAGATTGCAGTGCAGCACAGGAAGCTCCATTCCAGTCACGTCTGGGGCTGCTGTAGCTTGTTACACATATATTATCCATCTCTAAAAAAAACAGCTATTAAAAAAACTGGTTTGTCCGTTGCACGGATCACATATAACTTCACTTTAAATTCAGCCCTTTCTACTGAGCGTGGAAGATATTGTCCTGTGTTTAAAATGCGCAAGGCGCGTTGCAAGGGACAAGGAACTGAATGCGATGGTGATGATGCATGCAGATGCTGAGGCAAACTACAATTATGCCACAACACCCACATCTTCTCACCTGACCTTCCTGCCCCAATTCCACTGCAGCACACCACTATTAAACCCAGAGCAGTGTCAACAGGTTGCTAGTTGGATAGTGGATAATGCTTCCAGTCAGTTTGCCATCACCACAACCACCCTGTCTCCAACACAGTCAAGTGTCAGTAGCCGTGAGTCTGGACCGCATATTCCTCACTCTGATCCTCCTTCCTCCCACCATGCCGAGTGGGATCCCACACTTGGACACTCTGAAGAGCTGTTCACTTTTCCATTTATAGATTCGGGCCTCACGCCCTATCCACTTGAAGGGGGGCAAGAGGAGATTGCATGAAGCGATGCCCAAATATTTGAGCAGCCACAGTCACACGAAGGCGACGGTGGGAAAGTGTCACAAGAGGTGGACGATGATGAGACACAATTGCCAGAAAATCAGGAGGACCAGGGTGTGGAAGTGGAAGATGACGTGGTGGATGATATAGTAACTGACCCAACCTGGCAGGACATGCAGAGCGAGGACAGCAGCGCACTGGAGGAGGGAGGTGTAGCACCCCAACAGGCAGGAAGAAGCAGTGTAGTGGCCACAATCAGAAGGCAGGCAACCGTTCCCCATAACACCAACATGATGTAAGTTGCCAGTACAACTGTTCGGTCTTCTCGAGGCTGGCTATTTTTTAAGGACTCTGCCGATAATTCCAAAAAGGCCATTTGCAACACCTGCCATGCCAGCATCAGCAGGGGTAGCAAAACTAACAACATGACCACCACCAGCATGATCAGGCACATGGCAGCAAAGCATCCAACTTTGTGGGCCGAACCCCAGGGTCCAGGAGCAGTGTCTGTGGGTGACACCACTGCTTCTTCCACTGTTGTGCGTGCAAAACAATCCCCTGTCCATAGTGCATGCGAAGATGCCTCCCTGTCCTGTACCTGTCATTAAACAATCTGAAATACCACCATCAGCAACCACGTCCCAGCGCAGTGTTCAGTTGTCCATACCCCAGTACTTGGAATGCAAGCGCAAATATGCAGCCAACACCCCATAGGTCACACTACTCAATTCACACATTTTGTGACTGCTTGTGCTGGAAATGTTGCCTTTTAGCCTAGTGGAAAACGAAACATTCCGCAACCTGATGGCGGCGGCTGTCCCTCATTACTCAATCCCCAGCCGCCACTACTACTCCTGGTGTGCCGTCCCCGCATTACACAAGCACATGCCCCAAAACATTAGCTGTACCTTAACAACGCAGTTACCGGGAAAGTCCACCTAACCACGGACACGTGGACAAGTGCTTGTGGGCAGGGAGGGTACATGTCGCTGATGGCACACTGGGTTAACATAGTGGAAGCTCGTTCCCAGCCGGACCTCGTGACGGAACACTCCTCCCGACGCCAAGGAGTGCGGCCCTAACTCAGTCAGGGTTGCCCCCACAGTCTACAGCTCCTGCACATCATTCTCCTCATCCTCCTCTTCAGCCTCCACATCAATCAGAAGCTGGAAGCACTGCAGCACTGCCTCGCTAAGCGGCAACAGGCTGTGCTGAAGCTAATATGCGTATGTGACAAACCCCACAATGCTGATGAGTTGTGGACAGCTCTGAAAAAGCAGACAGATCTGTGGCTCACACCGCTGAACCTAGTGCCAGGCATGGTCGTGTGTGACAATGGCCGGAACCTGATGACAGCTCTGAGGCGAGCTAACACATGTACCATGCCTGGCCCATGTGCTCAACCTCAGGGTTCAGCGGTTTCTTAAATCCTACCTGGATCTGTTGGATCTACTTGTCAAAGTATGCCGCCTGTGTGCCCATTTTAGAAAGTCACCTACTGCTTCGGCCGCCCTTGCCGGGTTTCAGCAGCGTTTGCAGCTTCCGACTCACACACTGGTGTGTGATGTCCCCACGCGTTGGTCAGGTGTTGGTCAGGATTTGTGAGCAGAAGAGGGCAGTTGTTGACTACCAGCATCAACAAGGCCGTCGGTATTCGATTCAGACTCTACACATAAGACCACAGGAGTGGACATGGATGTCCGACATATGTACCATCCTTCAAACCTTTGAGGACTCCACCAAGATGGTGAGCGGCGATGATGCCATCATTGGCATCACCATCCCACTTCTCTGTCTTCTGAAATGCTTTTGATGCACCCAGGGCTGTTGGGTACTTGGAACTGGGATTTAATGTATCTGGGGAGTCAGAGGGGTCAAGACCCGGCTCCGTGATCCGTTCAGCGTCAATGAGCTCTTGGGGAGTATATAGGGATAGGGTGGTTAAAGGGAGAGTTGTTTGTGATGCCACCCGTGGTTTGCAGCTATGGGTAGCCGCCGCTGCTGCAGAACCTCTGGTGACGATGGACGGGCAGCTGGGATGGAATGCTCCCCAGGGGTGGAGCGGGCCCCCTGGGCAGTGGATGGAGTAATTGGTAGTCTCTGGTAGGCAGGGGGTTAACGTTAGACCTCGTTACCTCCTCAGTGACCTTCACAGCCGGTTGCTACGCAAATAACACAGTCTCACTCAGTTCTGCAAGTCATAGATGTTACACTCTCTCAGACAAGCTCCGGCCTGTGTGATCTTTAAGAGATCGGGGCAGCAAGTATGAGATCCTCGGTGGTGTGCCTGTCTTTGTCTCTCTCTGGTCCTGTTCCTCAGCACCCCTTTCAGTGCCTTTGCGCCCAGAGCCCTGATCAGGCAGCCACAGGTCTTGGTGGGCAACCAGTACCTTGTCCCCGGACCCTTGTCCAACTGCTGTCTCAGGGGATGCGCCAGGTGTGAGCCACAGCTCCTATGAAGCTTGTGGCCTCCGGTTCAACGGTTCGGGTATTAGACCCCTGCCCCATGTTCAGGTCGGACACAGTTTCTAGACCAAACCCCTCCGTCTGGTATCACCAGTCCCGGATCAGCTCAGCCGGTGCCCCTAGGGTTCCTTCCTTTCCATTCCTGGGACAAGCCTCTTTCTTCTCAAGTCCCCTTCTTCTCAGTTTCACACCGCTCTCCTGTTCCTCCTTCTTCTCCTCCTCACTCGACTTCTCACTTTCTGTGCTCTACATTCTAGCTGTTCTCTGTTCCACTCCAAACTGAAACTGTCCTGCTACTTCTACCTCCCACCCACACTTCTCTACCCTATTCTCCTCCCTTGGACTGGGTCTTCCCTACAGCGGGTCCACCTATGTCCCTAACTAGGGTCTATGGGTTGGGTGTCTGCTGAGGAGCCCATATCTACCATCCCCCATCTCCCGGAGAACCACACCCGTGGCTTGGGTGCAGTACCCCTCGTGGTGTCCAGACCAGTGGGGCGCCACACTCTCTACTCAAAATCAAAGGGGATGCATTGCAGGCAAAGCACAATGAGATGGAGCAAGGAACCATACAGGGTGATTACACACAGCCCAGCCTCATCTCATCCCAATGTGGATTGGGGGACTATGAGGAGGAGGAAGAAGAACAGAAGCTAATTTGATGCGCTATAGACGTTACTACCTGCACAACTGTCATACCGTCTGTTCAGCGTGGATGGCCAGTTGACAGGGAGGAGGAGGAGGAGAGCATGGTCAGTCGTCCTCTTGGTGAGTATGGAAAAGAAACAAACATGGAGCGCACCATGAAGAGGGACCACTGAGGAAATTAACAAGTTATGAGCCTTGTGGCCACTCACCTATGACAGTTGTGCAGACCTCGCACAACCAAGGTGACAGCGTGTAGGTGACAGACAAGGTTCTCATGGGACCCGACTGCGTGATCAAAGGGTGCGTTCCTTAATGATGTCACAGCAGGTCCTGTGTTTCTGGAGGTAAATGTGTGCCCTGAACAGCTCTCACCGCTCACCTGTGGCACAAATCTTTATTAAAAGCTCAATACGCCACAACGTGTTCCAATAGCCACCGCTATCATCATCTGGTTGGTGACACTTTTAGCCCACGCTACAAGTAGAACTTTATATCTCTTATTCCGAGGCGGAGAGGTGTACAAAAATGGGGCAGTACCAGAACGCCCTTGTTGCAGAATTATTAAAAAATTCCTATCTGAAAATGCTGGCGGCAGGGGTCACAGTTCGGTGGACAACCAAGGAGTACAGGCGAGAGAGACACAACTACAATCCAGCAGAGGCAGGGGAACACTGTCAAAGTTCTGGGACAGTTTTCTCAGCCCTTGCCATAGCACAGGCCCTGAGGCCCAGGGTACTCTCATCAGGACTGCAAAAATTGGGAAGATGCTGAAGGAGTACATTGCCGACCGTACCAAAGTCCTCCGTGATTCCTCTGTGCCTTATAGTTATTGGGTATCCAAGCTGGACACATGGCATGAACTGGCTCTCTACGCCTTGGAAGTCCTGGCCTGCCCTGTCGCTAGCGTTTTGTCAGAGCGTGTTTTTAGTGCCGCAGGGGGAATTATTACTGATAAGCGCACCCGCCTGTCAACTGATAGGCTGACTCTTACCAAAATGAACAAGGGTTGGATTGGGCCAGACTTTTCAACACCCCCAAATGATAGCAGCATAATATAAACTCAAAGCCAGTGTCTTTTTTTGGAGAGGTATATTCCCGTGCTCCTCTTCACCCCCACACATAGCTATATGTACGCTTCCTGATTTTGGCTATTTGCTCTAGTCCTCCTCCTTCTCCTCATCCTCCACCACCATATCACCAGGGTGACCGTGGTCCATCATGCAACACCCACATAATATTTTTACAGGGTGTTTATGATGCTGTAACAAATAAAAAGGTATACAATATATTCATGTACTTTATACTCCCCAGGGTAAATGTTTGTCAGTCCATGCTTAGTGCATAGGCATTACAAGTATAGGAGACCCGTTACTTTGTAATGGGAATGTTGTTTTTATGAGGCCCTCCTCCACATCTCTTCCATGGGGCATCGGAGTGCCTCCCAATTTTTGGCAGCCCTGCATAGGGCAACACTATGGAAGACCCACTTCCTTCCTAATAATGGGAACATTATTTAATGAGGCCCTCCTCCACGTGTCTTCCATGGGGCATCGGAGTGCCTCCCAATTTTTTTTAAAACAAATCTTAAATGTAATAAAAAAATACAATACACCAACACTGTCTCACAAGTGGGTATGAGCCCTTAACATTTCCCCAGGATAATCCATTTTGGCTTTGTTTTTGTACATTTTATTGTAAGTCTGTAAAAGTGGTGTAATACTCAGACAGCATTGTTCACCACAGTGACATGGGAGTCAGAAATGCTCAAAGGGGTCTTCCCCATGTCATTTTTGGTCACTGTATTTATACTTTTGTGCCATTTCTAGGCTTTCGGCAGACTGGCGGGGTGCCGGCAGAAAAATGATCGAGTTTCCCATAGGTTACCATTGGGCTTGGTTCTCGAGTCGAGCACCTGAGCATCTCGACATGCTCAACCCAAGCATCGAGCACCCGAGCATTTTACTGCTCGCCTATCACTATTAGTAAGCGCTCAGCTGCAGTACCCATGAGCGGCCGCTACACAGTGCACGGCGCTATGCTGTCCCAGCTGATTGGCATCGGTGCCAGGTGCTGGACCTCTAATGATCTGATATTAAAGGGATCCTGTCACCCCCAAAACACCTCTAAACCTATTAAAAGCTGTCCCTAGAGCATATTAACACTTACCCTACACTCCTTTTAGCTCCTAAATGCACATAGTCAAAGTGAATATAAACGTTATAATAGTACCTCATTACTGATGATAATGAGTGACTATGCTATTCATAGTCACTCATCCAGGCTGCCCCTCTTCTTCATATCACGCCTGAATAGGCGTGATCTTCATAACAGATTCAAATTGCCGCCTCCCTGCGCGCCTCCCCGCTCTCCCATAGCGTCCGGGCTTCAGTGTGGGGGCTGTATGATGCGATCCGCGTCATTTCCGGCGCCGGGTGACGTATTTACAGTGCGCATTTTGAAGCTGACAGAGCGGCGCGGGTGTACTACGTCACCCGGCGCCGGAAATGACGCGGATCGCGTCATACAGCCCCACGCTGAAGCCCGGACGGAATAGGAGAGCGGGGAGGCGCGCAGGGAGGCGCGAATTTGAATCTGTGCTGTAGATCACGCCTATTCAGGCGTGATATGAAGAAGAGGGGCAGCCTGGATGAGTGACTATGAATAGCATAGTCACTCATTATCATCAGTAATGAGGTACTATAATAACGTTTATATTCACTTTGACTATGTGCATTTAGGAGCTAAAAGGAGTGTAGGGTAAGTGTTAATATGCTCTAGGGACAGCTTTTAATAGGTTTAGAGGTGTTTTGGGGGTGACAGGTGATCTATCCTAATGCTATGCCACCAATATCAATCTCATGCACAAACCCACTGACCAAACTCAAAGGACAATTGGGTACCATTCAGTGGCGAAAGTTGAAGCTCATGAGCCCCGATATGAAAACTCCAACGGGCCCCCAAATATTGCAAATCTTTAATAGTAATAGTCTATTTCTATAGGCCAAAGGACCTTTTGTGACCCCCTACGCTGCAGGGCCCAGGTTCAATTGCAACCTCATTCCATTTCATTATTCACACGGAGTCATAATCACTGTGGACCTGATGAATCAGAACATGTTACTATTACATGATAGTATTCTACCATCTAGTGGTGAAAACTAGTATTACAAGATTGAAAATGTTCTATTTCCCTTATATTTATATGTGCAGTATGTATAATATTTAGTTTCCTCTACAGTATAGAATCTAACAGACTACGACAGGACGAAGCAACAAAGAAATTCATTGGGGCTAAAAGTGAGCCAAAAAACTGCACCAACACCCACAAGTAAGTTCATAAAGAGCATTATCCTGTACCCCAGTGTCATTATCCTGTACCCCAGTGTCATTATCCTGTACCACCCAGTGTCATTATCCTGTACCCCCAGAGTCATTATCCTGTACCCCCAGTGTCATTATCCTGTACCCCAGAGTCATTATCCTGTACCCCCCAGTGTCATTATCCTGTACCCCAGTGTCATTATCCTGTACCCCCAGAGTCATTATCCTGTACCCCCAGTGTCATTATCCTGTACCCCCAGTGTCATTATCCTGTACCCCAGTGTCATTATCCTGTACCCCAGAGTCATTATCCTGTACCCCCAGTGTCATTATCCTGTACCACCAGTGTCATTATCCTGTACCCCAGTGTCATTATCCTGTACCCCCAGAGTCATTATCCTGTACCCCCAGTGTCATTATCCTGTACCCCAGTGTCATTACCCTGTACCCCCAGAGTCATTATCCTGTACCCCCAGTGTCATTATCCTGTACCCCCAGAGTCATTACCTGTACCCCCAGTGTCATTATCCTGTACCCCCGTGTCCATTATCCTGTACCCCATAGTCATTATCCTGTCACCCCAGTGTCATTATCCTGTACCCCAGAGTCATTATCCTGTACCCCCAGTGTCATTATCCTGTACCCAGTGTCATTACCTGTACCCCCAGAGTCATTATCCTGTACCCCAGTGTCATTATCCTGTACCCCAGTGTCATTACCTGTACCCCCAGAGTCATTATCCTGTACCCCAGTGTGGTCATTATCCTGTACCCCAGTGTCATTATCCTGTACACCCAGATGTCATTATCATGTACCCCCAGTGTCATTATCCTGTACCCCCGTGTCATTATCCTGTACCCCCAGAGTCATTATCCTGTACCCCAGTGTCATTATCCTGTACCCCAGTGTCATTACCCTGTACCCCCAGAGTCATTATCCTGTACCCCCAGTGTCATTATCCTGTACCCCCAAGTCATTATCCTGTACCCCCAGTGTCATTATACCTGTACCCCCGTGTCATTATCCTGTACCCCAGTGTCATTATCCTGTACCCCCAGTGTCATTATCCTGTACCCCAGTGTCATTATCCTGTACCCGTCAGTGTCATTATCCTGTACCCCCCAGTGTCATTATCCTGTACCCCATGTCAGTGTTATTATCCTGTACCCCAGTGTCATTACCTGTACCCCCAGTGTCATTATCCTGTAAGCCAGTGTCATTACTCTACCCCCAGTGTCAGTGTCATTATCCTGTACCCCCATGTTAGTGTCATTATCCTGTCCCCCAGTGTCATTATCCTGTACCCCAGTGTCATTATCCTGTACCCCAGTGTCATTATCCTGTACCCCAGTGTCAGTGTCATTATCCTGTACCCCCAGTGTCATTATCCTGTACCCCAGTGTCATTATCCTGTACCCCCAGTGTCATTATCCTGTACCCCGGTCAGTGTCATTATCCTGTACCCCCAGTGTCAGTGTCATATCCTGTACCCCAGTGTCAGTGTCATTATCCTGTACCCCCCAGTGTCATTATCCTGTACCCCCAGTGTCATTATCCTGTACCCCAGGTCATTATCCTGTACCCCAGTGTCATTATCCTGTAACCCCAGTGTCATTATCCTGTACCCCCAGTGTCATTATCCTGTACCCCAGTGTCATTATCCTGTACCCCAGTGTCATTACCTGTACCCCCAGTCATTATCCTGTACCCCAGTGTCATTAATCCTGTACCCCAGAGTCATTATCCTGTACCCCCAGTGTCATTATCCTGTACCCCTGTGTCATTATCCTGTACCCCCATAGTCATTATCCTGTACCCCAGTGTCATTATCCTGTACCCCCAGTAGTCATTATCCTGTACCCCCAGTGTCATTATCCGTACCCCAGTGTCATATCCTGTACCCCCAGTGTCATTATCCTGTACCCCAGTGTCATTATCCTGTACCCCAGAGTTCATTATCCTGTACCCCAGTGTCATTATCCTGTACCCCAAGTCATTATCCTGTACCCCAGTGTCATTATCCTGTACCCCAGTGTCATTACCCTGTACCCCCAGAGTCATTATCCTGTACCCCCAGTGTCATTATCCTGTACCCCAGTGTCATTATCCTGTACCCCCAGAGTCATTATCCTGTACCCCCAGTGTCATTATCCTGTACCCCCTGTCATTATCCTGTACCCCAGAGTCATTATCCTGTACCCCCAGTGTCATTATCCTGTACCCCAGTGTCATTACCTGTACCCCCAGGTCATTATCTGTACCCCAGTGTCATTATCCGTACCCCCGTGTCATTATCCTGTACCCCCAGAGTCATTATCCTGTACCCCAGTCATTCCTGACCCAGTGTCATACCCTGTACCCCAGATCATTATCCTGTACCCCAGTGTCATTTATCCTGTACCCCCAGAGTCATTATCCTGTACCCCAGTCATTATCCTGTACCCCCAGTGTCATTATCCTGTACCCCCGTGTCATTATCCTGTACCCCAGTGTCATTATCCTGTACCCAGTGTCATTATCCTGTACCCCCAGAGTCATTATCCTGTACCCCAGTGTCATTATCCTGTACCCCAGTGTCATTATCCTGTACCCCAGAGTCATTATCCTGTACCCCAGAGTCATTATCCTGTACCCCAGTGTCATTATCCTGTACCCCAGTGTCATTACCTGTACCCCCAGAGTCATTATCCTGTACCCCCAGAGTCATTATCCTGTACCCCAGTGTCATTATCCTGTACCCCAGTGTCATTATCCTGTACCCCCATAGTCATTATCCTGTACCCCCAGTGTCATTATCCTGTACCCCGTGTCATTATCCTGTACCCCCATGTCATTATCCTGTACCCCAGTGTCATTATCCTGTACCCCAGTGTCATTATCCTGTACCCCCAGAGTCATTATCCTGTACCCCAGTGTCATTATCCTGTACCCCAGTGTCATTATCCTGTACCCCCAGTGTCATTATCCTGTACCCCAGTGTCATTATCCTGTACCCCCAGTGTCAGTGTCATTATCCTGTACCCCCAGTGTCAGTGTCATTATCCTGTACCCCAGTGTCATTATCCTGTACCCCAGTGTCATTATCCTGTACCCCAGTGTCATTATCATGTACCTCCTCTGTCATTATCCTGTACCCCAGTGTCATTATCCTGTACCCCCAGTGTCATTATCCTGTGCCCCCAGTGTCATTGTCCTGTACCCCCAGTGTCATTATCCTGTACCCCCACTGTCATTATCCTGTACCCCCAGTGTCATTATCCTGTACTCCCAGTGTCATTATCCTGTACCCCCAGTGTCATTATCCTGTACCCCAGTGTCAGTGTCATTATCATGTACCTCCACTGTCATTATCCTGTACCCCAGTGTCATTATCCTGTACCCCCAGTGTCATTATCCTGTACCCCCAGTGTCATTATCCTGTAACCCCAGTGTCATTATCCTGTACCCAGTGTGTCAGAACCAATATATCCTTATATGTGAAGTGGTAAATCAGCTGATATTTATAAATTAGGCTAGGGTCACACTTACAAATAGAATTGTGTTCACTGCATCCAGATCCAGATGCGGTGAACGCAATTGGCTTCAGACAAGCCGCAATCCATTAACCGGATTGCTGAAGCCGCAATCCGGTAACCGGATTGCTCTGGATGTGTAATCAGGAGCAATCCGGTTACCGGATAGTTTGCTCATCTGCAGGGATGAGCAAACTGTTCTCTGTGTTTTAAAACTTGTAATTTTATTAATAAATGTGTCTATACTGTCTCTAGGGGGTGCCCACCCCCCTAGAGACCTACCAACCACTCAGATGGGCATATAATGATGTTATATCTTATGTACAGTAGCCGGCTTCTGTCAGCTGCTGTACTTTTTTATGAATGAAGCCGCCGGCTTCCCTGAGTGCAGCGCTCATACTATACCTATTGTAGGTATAGTATGTGCGCTGTCCGAGGTCCTGAAGGCTTATACAGTAATCTCTATGGGCAGCGCTGCACTCAGGGAAGCCGGCGGCTTCATTCATAAAAAAGTACAGCAGCCGGCTACTGTACATAAGATATAACATCATTATATGCCCACCTGAGTGGGTGTATGTCTCTAGGGGGGGTGGGCACCCCCTAGAGACTGTATAGACACATTTATTAATATAATTACAAATTTTTAAAACATTGAGAACACTTTGCTTATCCTGGAGGCAGTTGGTATAAGCAAAGTATATGCGGTAAACGCATTGCTCAGGATTACACATCCAGAGCAATCCGGTTATCGCATTGCGGGTCAGAGAACCGCTTCGAAAGCTGCAGCCTGCATGATTTTTCGCGCAGGCTGCAGAGGCTGCAGAGCCGGAGGCGGAAACTGGATTGCTTGTTTTTATAATAGGCTCCTATGAGGAGCGTTTCTTTTTAAAAGCTCAAAACTGGATCAGGTTTTTAAATAAAAACCTGAAGTGTGCCCCTAGCCTTATACGTTTTTCTGCCTTGAAGGTCTTTACACTCTTGTTATTTAAGATTTTCTGCACAAGACATCACGTGTCAGATACTATTGATCTGGATTCTTAAGAGTCTTTATACCAGACTAAGGCCCAGATTATAGAGAGGCCGCCCGATCTGTGTCCTGGGGCCTCTAACCCCCTGGATAATGAGGGGCCCCAGCCGTCCTCCTAAGGACTGTAACAACTATCTATGTGGCAAGAAAAAGTAAGTGAACTCTCTGGAATTACGTGGCAAAATGTTTCCTAATTGTCATCTGAGGCACAATTAGAGACAAGTCACAATCCGAGTCCTGAGCTCACGGAGTCCTCCACCGGTAAGGGAGGAAACGTGTATGAACCGCTGCGTGAATACATTCTCAAGAAGCAGATTGGAAATGAGTGTTTCAGTGGAGGAGAAAGGATTGGCATTGTGGGTTTCACTTGTACTCGGTCTCATTAAATAAAGAAAAATAGGTTTTGTACCACGTTCACCAGTTGGAAAGATTGATTGTTCTAAGTGGGAGAAACAAAATAATAACCTTGTACTTGTGAAACCTTTTAAATAAAACAAAGTAAATTATGTTAGGCAGCTTCACACCACGGCAAGATCAGATCCGGGGTGTCCGGTGTAAACCTGACAGCCCCGGACCCGATTTTGAAACAGAACCGGACGGCAAATATGCCCTCCGGTCTGGTTTGCAGCCGGATTTGGGAGATCGCAGCTGCAGCTGCTGAAATTTCAAGATCATGATTAGCGGGGAGCTAGCCACGGTCCTGAAATCTCTGCAGGGGACAGCTCGTGGTGCTGAAGTTTAGCTGCGCTCACTGAAGCGATCCGGTGCCATAGACCCCCATGTCAGGGAGCGCCGGACTGCACCAGATCCAGGAGATCTGATTTTCTCCGATTTTTGCCTCGGACCCAAAAACACTGCAAGCCACGTTTTTGTGTCCGGGAGAAAAATCCGAATTCTCCCAGATCCTCCCGAATAGATGGAAACTGGATGGCAAATACAGTGTTGGCCAAAAGTATTGACACCCCTGCAATTCTGTCAGATAATACTCAGTGTCTTCCTGAAAATGATTGCAATCACAAATTCTTTGGTATTATTATCTTTATTTAATTTGTCTTCAAGGAGAAAACACAAAAGAGAATGAAGCAAAAAGCAAAACATTGATCATTTCACACAAAACTCCAAAAATGGGCCGGATAAAAGTATTGGCACCCTCAGCCTAATACTTGGTTGCACAACCTTTAGCCAAAATATCTGCGATCAACCGCTTCCGGTAACCATCAATGAGTATCTTACAATGCTCTGCTGGAATTTTACACCATTCTTCTTTGGCAAACTGCTCCAGGTCCTTGATATTTGAAGGGTGCCTTCTCCAAACTGCCATTTTTAGATCTCTCCACAGGTGTTCTATGGGAGTCAGGTCTGGACTCATTGCTGGCCACCTTAGAAGTCTCCAGTGCTTTCTCTCAAACCATTTTCTAGTGCTTTTTGAAGTGTGTTTTGGGTCATTGTCCTGCTGGAAGACCCATGACCCCTGAGGGAGACCCAGCTTTCTCACACTGGGCCCTACATTATGCTGCAAAATGTGTTGATAGTCTTCAGACTTCATAATGCCATGCACACGGTCAAGCAGTCCAGTGCCAGAGGCAGCAAAGCAACCCCAAAACATCAGGGAACCTCCGCCATGTTTGACTGTAGGGACCGTGTTCTTTTCTTTGAATGCCTCTTTTTTTCTCCTGTAAACTCTATGTTGATGCCTTTGCCCATAAAGCTCTACTTTTGTCTCATCTGACCAGAGAACATTCTTCCAAAACGTTTTAGGCTTTCTCAGGTAAGTTTTGGCAAACTCCAGCCTGGCTTTTTTATGTCTCGGGGTAAGAAGTGGGGTCTTCCTGGGTATCCTACCATACAGTCCCTTTTCATTCAGACACTGACGGATAGTACGGGTTGACACTGTTGTACCCTCCGACTGCAGAGCAGCTTGAACTTGTTTGGATGTTAGTCGAGGTTCTTTATCCACCATCCGCACAATCTTGTGTTGAAATTTCTCGTCAATTTTTCTTTTCCGTCCACAGCTAGGGAGGTTAGCCACAGTGCCATGGGCATTAAACTTCTTGATGACACTGCGCACGGTAGACACAGGAACATTCAGGTCTTTGGAGATGGACTTGTAACCTTGAGATTGCTCATGCTTCCTCACAATTTGGTTTCTCAAGTCCTCAGACAGTTCTTTGGTCTTCTTTCTTTTCTCCATGGTCAATGTGGTACACACAAGGACACAGGACAGAGGTTGAGTCAACTTTAATCCATGTCAACTGGCTGCAAGTGTGATTTAATTATTGCCAACACCTGTTAGGTGCCACAGGTAAGTTACAGGTGCTCTTAATTACACAAATTAGAGAAGCATCACATGATTTTTCTAAGGGTGCTAATACTTTTGTCCATCCCCTTTTTTATGTTTGGTGTGGAATTATATCCAATTTGGCTTTGGGACAATTCTTTTTGTGTTTTTTTGATTGAAGACAAATTAAATGAAGATAATAATACCAAAGAATTTGTGATTGCAATCATTTTCAGGAAGACACTGAGTATTATCTGACAGAATTGCAGGGGTGTCAATACTTTTGGCCAACACTGTAGCTGCCATCCGGCTCCATCCGGCCCCATAGGGCTGCATTAGTGCAAAATTGGGTCCAGGACTGTCAGGTTCACACTGGACAGCCTCGGACCTGATCTTGCCGTGGTGTGAAACTGGCTTTACAAAGCAGCGAGCTCTCAAGACTGCTTACGGTATGTCTCTTCCTCAGGCATGGTATAAAGAAGATGTTTTAGTTCCATAGATGTGCAATATTTATACTTATACTATGTGAAACTGTTAATGTCTCTTCATCAGGCATGGTATAAAGAAGATGTTTTAGTTCCATAGATGTGCAATATTTATACTTATACTATGTGAAACTGTTAATGTCTTTTCATCATGCATAGTATATGTGGCGCCCCTGCGACCAGGAGGTCACAGAAGGAAGTGCAGCCAGGTAAGGCAAGACAGTTGAAAATGCACCCACACCGCAGCACACACCGACCCTACGCCTAGGACTCTAAGTTGGGCAAGAGGTGGCGGGTGTATATAGCAAAGTGGGTGGAGCGTAGAGAAGCACTGGCAAAGTGGGTGGAGAGACCAACACTAGAAAAATCCAGGAACACACAGTTAGGGGCAGTCAGAAGAAGAAGTCAGGAAGAAGAGAACAGAACAGAAATAGTGAGAGAGTCTTCCCAGGAGGTTTTGGGTTCCCTAGAGGCGCAGAATCCCATGAGGCATAGCCACGGGGAGAGAAAGCCCACTCCATAGCCTGGAGGTGAAGGGAAGGAGAGAGTCTGAAAGAGACCCCACAGCTGAGGGAAGGTGGGAGGACAAGGGCACAGCAGCTGCACACGTCTTAGCTGTCCGGAGGCATCCTTAGCAACAGTGAGAGTGAGAAGGAGCCTGGGGTGCCCAAATATCTGAACCTGGGACACTAGAGGCTAAGCCACGACCAGAGAATCGGCTCTGAAGAGGTGACCGTGGATAATCCAGAGCGTAATCACGAGACACACTGGTGTGGGGCAGTTGCTTTATGTACTGGAGCCTAACTTTCCACCATGGTCTAAGAACACAGTTCTCATACTAGGACTGGTGACCCTGACTGTGAGGGAAACATTCACCCGTGAGTCCGCGACGACCAGAACGAACCAGTGGGTGAGGTACTATGTTGAGACTGAGAGAAGGGCCGGAAAGGACTTTGAGGGAACAACACAGAAACGCTACCTGAGCTGCACAGTCTAGTAACCAAGATTAGTGCTGAAGTGTTTAAGTGTGACCAAAAGAACTGTAAACTGTGTATACTGCTGTGGAAAGACCAATTAAAGTACCCAGTAAGCTCACCCCTGCCTAAAACTGTTTCCTTCCAGCGTCGCAGTAAAGTCCCACCTGAGGAGCCACAGACTGTCATCCCTGCACACTGGCCAGAGAGCTGCAGCTATGAAGTAAGTGCACTACACCCTGTACAATCTCTCAACAGGCACATCCAACACAACTACACCTGCCCTGGGGACCCTCAGCCGTACCTGAGGAGGGCTTACCATCCATGCTGCCCCAAGTCACTGTCCCCAACAGGAATATGGCAGCGGTGGTTCTACTAACCACATTTCCCGGGTGGCGTCACGACAAATCCCCTGTAAATACCCTTTTTTTGGACTGATCCCAGGCCACGGGACCGGGTCACGACTACCGTGATATCCCCGAGAGAAAGCACCGACCTGGCTCCCGAGCACCCCATAGCCTGGGGGCGCATCATATATAGAAGATATTTTAGTTCCATAGATGTGCAATATTTATACTTATCCTATCGAGACTGCTTATGTCTCTTCATCAAGCATTATATATAGAAGATGTTTTAGTTGCATAGATGTGTAATATTTATACTTATACTATGTGAGACTGCTTACCTCTCTTCATCAGGCATGGTATATAGAAGATATTTTAGTTCCATAGATGTGTAATATTTACACTTATACTATGTGAGACTGCTTATGTCTCTTCATCAGGCATGGTATATAGAAGATGTTGTTGTTCCATAGATGTGTAATATTTATACTTGTACTATGTGAGACTGCTTATGTCTCTTCATCAGGCATGGTATATAGAAGATGTTGTTGTTCCATAGATGCGTAATATTTATACTTGTACTATGTGAGATTGCTTATGTCTCTTCATCAGGCATGGTATATAGAAGATGTTGTAGTTCCATAGATGTGCAGTATTTATACTTATACTATGTGAGACTGCTTATGTCTCTTCATCAGGCATGATATATAGAAGATGTTGTAGTTCCATAGATGTGCAATATTTATACTTATACTATGTGAGACTGCTTATGTCTCTTCATCAGGCATGGTATAAAGAAGATGTTTTAGTTCCATAGATGTGTAATATTTATACTTCTACTATGTGAGACTGCTTACCTCTCTTCATCAGGCATGGTATATAGAAGATATTTTAGTTCCATAGATGTGTAATATTTACACTTATACTATGTGAGACTGCTTATGTCTCTTCATCAGGCATGGTATATAGAAGATGTTGTTGTTCCATAGATGTGTAATATTTATACTTGTACTATGTGAGACTCCTTATGTCTCTTCATCAGGCATGGTATATAGAAGATGTTGTTGTTCCATAGATGTGCACTATTTATACTGATACTATGTGAGACTCCTTATGTCTCTTCATCAGGCATGATATATAGAAGATCTGTTAGTTCCATAGATGTGTAATATTTATACTTATACTATGTGAGACTGCTTATGTCTCTTCATCAGGCATGGTATATAGAAGATGTTGTTCTTCCATAGATGTGTAATATTTATACTTATACGATCGAGACTGCTTATGTCTCTTCATCAGGCATGGTATATAGAAGATGTTGTTCTTCCATAGATGTGTAATATTTATACTTGTACTATGTGAGATTGCTTATGTCTCTTCATCAGGCATGGTATAAAGAAGAAGTTGTAGTTCCATAGATGTGTAATATTTATACTTATACTATGTGAGACTGATTATGTCTCTTCATCAGGCATGGTATATAGAAGATGTTGTTCTTCCATAGATGTGTAATATTTATACTTGTACTATGTGAGATTGCTTATGTCTCTTCATCAGGCATGGTATAAAGAAGAAGTTGTAGTTCCATAGATGTGTAATATTTATACTTATACTATGTGAGACTGCTTATGTCTCTTCATCAGGCATGATATATAGAAGATGTTGTAGTTCCATAGATGTGCAATATTTATACTTATACTATGTGAAATTGCTTATGTCTCTTCATCAGGCATGGTATAAAGAAGATGTTTTAGTTCCATAGATGTGTAATATTTATACTTATACTATGTGAGACCGCTTATGTCTCTTCATCAGGCATGGTATAACAAAATATTTGAAGATACACAAAAATTATTTATTCAAGTATTGTTTCTTCAATCATTTCGCTATATCATGCCTGATGAAGAGACATAAGCAGTCTCACATAGTATAAGTATAAATATTACACATCTATGGAACTAAAACATCTTCTTTATACCATGCCTGATGAAGAGACATAAGCAGTCTCGATCGTATAAGTATAAATATTACACATCTATGGAACTACAACATCTTCTATATACCATGCCTGATGAAGAGACATAATCAGTCTCACATAGTATAAGTATAAATATTACACATCTATGGAACTACAACATCTTCTATATACCATGCCTGATGAAGAGACATAAGTGGTCTCACATAGTATAAGTGTAAATATTACACATCTATGGAACTAAAACATCTTCTTTATACCATGCCTGATGAAGAGACATAAGCAGTCTCGATCGTATAAGTATAAATATTACACATCTATGGAACTACAACATCTTCTATATACCATGCCTGATGAAGAGACATAAGCAGTCTCACATAGTATAAGTATAAATATTACACATCTATGGAACTAAAACATCTTCTTTATACCATGCCTGATGAAGAGAGGTAAGCAGTCTCACATAGTATAAGTATAAATATTACACATCTATGGAACTAAAATATCTTCTATATACCATGCCTGATGAAGAGACATAAGCAGTCTCACATAGTATAAGTATAAATATTACACATCTATGGAACTAAAATATCTTCTATATACCATGCCTGATGAAGAGACATAAGCAGTCTCACATAGTAAAAGTATATAATATTACACATCTATGGAACTAAAATATCTTCTATATACCATGCCTGATGAAGAAACATAATCAGTCTCACATTGTATAAGTGTAAATATTACACATCTATGGAACAACAACATCTTCTTTATACCATGCCTGATGAAGATGTGGCACCCCTGCAGGGGATTGTCACAGGATCCACCGGTGAAAGGAGGGAATTACACCTTGGTTCACACAGCACACCACCTTCCACCCCAGACCTGAAGGGGAGCTCCACTGGCTGCATTAAGCCAGTTCCCCTTTAAGAACATCCAGGCCTGAGGGGAGGAGTTAGTTAGTCCCAGTAGTTAATTCCAGTGAGTCTGTGGAGAGAGTTGGAGTGAGGAGCTGGTCGCTGGGAAGGATCCAGACCCAGGACCAGGGACCACTGACCGCTGTGTTGCATCCTAGGGAGAGGGTCAGAGGCCAGTGGAGGAAGCAGGGAATTCAAGGAAAGGAATCAGTTGAGGTTTCTTCATAGTACACCTGGACACCGGAGTCCGTCACTGCCAGCATCTACAGCAGCAGTAAAACCCCTGGAGAACCAGGAGGAGTTAACCCCTGAAGCAAGTCAAGTAAGAGACACTTCAACTGACCAAGTACAGGACCAGGGGCTATAGGAGAAACAGGGACCCCGCAGAAGGACTTCATAATCAGTTTAGAACAAAGCCCTGAGAGGAAGAAGAAGCGACTAGTCAGTCATAGTCAGAACTTACCACAGAGCACAGAGACAGAGGAGGCCTCATAACGTTCTATGGTGGAAGACCCAAGTTGCATCATGGACCTGGTTAATACTCTGGACTGTAGCTGTTACCCTGTCACCAGTAAAAGGTACCGAAACAACAATCCCTGTGTGTGTGTCTGCCTAACCGCCGCTCATCACCACATTGTCTGCAGAGACACGACTACTACTCCCCTCATCCATCACCGCTGCCCTGAGGTAAAGCTCCACCTGTGGGGAGCTGTACTACACTGAGCTGCACCCACCATCACCTCAGCGGCCGGCTGCAGAGCTGGTATACCCGTTACCAGGTACCATAGGTGGCGTCACGTTACCAATTCCCTTATCCCTCACCATTCGCCGTCATTGATGGTCCAGGGCACGGGACCGGGGACCGACCAGCCGTGATTCCCCATCAAAGTTGCCATCAGCCCCGGTACCCGAGGACCCCTTAATCTGTCGACCGCCTCAAAGAGACATAAGCAGTCTCGAGAGCTCGCTGCTTTGCAACATAATTACAAAACTGTTTTTCTCAATAAAAGTATAAACAACTGTGCGGAAACCACCGGTCACCTGCTTTAGTGACCTATGGGCAGCATATTCATTAGAACTGTTTCTTTGCAGTGCTGGAGTCCTGGGCTCAAATCCCACCAAGGACAACATCTGCAAGGAGTTTGTATGTTCTCCCTGTGTTTGCGTGGGTTCCCTCCGGGCACTCCGGTTTCCTCCCACACTCCAAAGACTGATAGGATGTTTAGATTGTGAGCCTCAATGGGGACAGAGATGATGATGTATATAAAGTGCTGTGGAATATGATGGCACTATATCCAGATAAAGGTGAAAAACAAAGCATGGGTCTCTCATGGCCATGTGTTGCCACTGGACTATACGGGTAGATGGAAAGCTCTGCAAACCTTTACCCTGAGTAAGACTTGGGTCACGTGAATTGGATCCATTATGTAAATGACACTTGGATCAGACTCTGATCGCAGTTTGATCTGAGTATCATCTTATTGTGATGTGATTCTCTGGCATGAGAGAATGATACCACGCTGCAGGAAAAGATGGAGAACAAAATGTCTCTATTCTCTGAGTTTGCGGAACTGGAGTCATCCAAGTGCGGTCCGATGATTCCTACACAACTATAGACTTGGACGGGTGAGCACCAGCCAATCTATGCAGAGACTTCTGAATTAGCATGAGAAAAGAAAAGCTGATCAGCACTGCCCCATAGTATAACATTGGTCAGAGTGTTATCCGATAAAACATTGGCACTCGTCCCATATACAGGAGCATCTCAATGAATTAGAAGATCATCAAAAAGTGACTTTATTTCAGTAATTCAATACATAAAGCGACACATATATATTATATAGAGTCATTACACACAGAGGGATCTATTTGAAGTGTTTATTTATGTTATTGTTGATGATTATGGAATACAGCAGCGCGGTGTTTAACCTTTCATCCTCCCGACTCTATATGCACAATGCTGGGACTGCAGTAGCCGTGATCTGCTTTTATAGTGGTTGTGACTCTCACAACCACACAAGGTGAAGCCTCTGATACCTATTTAGGTCATATTTTATCTCTCAGACCCTTCATCCTCCCTACTTTAAGTTTCTGAGATAGTGACCTTTGGGTGTTCATTGACTGTAAGCCACAATCATCAACATTAACAGAAATATACACATGTAATAGATCCCTCTGTGTGTAATGACTCTATATAATATATGGGTATCACTTTATGCATTGAATTACTGAAATAAAGTCACTTTTTGATGATCTTCTAATTCATTGAGTTGTGCCTATATGCGAACCCTACGCCTGGTGCCTGGTGACATGTGACAATAGGGGTGATGGCACAGGACTGCCACTTGAATGTAGTGCAGTTCATTAGTGCCCTGATCTTTAATGGGTTAATGATCTCGCACACTACGGGGCAGAGATTAGCCTCCGGCAGCGATGTTCAATAGATTAGTGTCACAAGTGGAATAACTCCTCCAGAGGTTGTGTTGGTCCTTTATGTCAGGTTCAGTCTTAGGCCTCAATAAATATTCACAGCTATTCCTAATCTTTACTTAATAACCTGGTGGGAATCCGGCCAAACATTCACTATAGATACAAACCCCCTATATCCCCCGTAATGTCCTAAGAGGAATTATCCGAATAAAGGGGGCTTTGTTCTCCAGCCCACAACCCAGGGAAACAGATTATAGCGCTGCATTATGATAATCGCATTGTTTTACGGTCTTTGCTTACACTATATCACTTTCATTCAGTGGTGGAGTCGTGTATGTGGAGTAATGGCGCATAACACGCTTACCAGAATTACACATCATGGCCGTAACATACAGAGCGGTTATATAATACCAGGGAACGACAGAAATAATGAGGGAAAGTCTGCCCTGACATTAATTACCATAAGATTATAATGTAAGAGTCCGTTCTACTCAGTACACTGCTTTACAGATTGTTACCTACAAGTAATGTATGTGCACATACTCCAGAGCTGCACTCACTATTCTGCTGGTGCAGTCACTGTGTACATACATTACATTACTGATCCTGAGTTACCTCCTGTATTATACTCCAGAGCTGCACTCACTATTCTGCTGGTGCAGTCACTGTGTACATACATTACATTACTGATCCTGAGTTACCTCCTGTATTATACTCCAGAGCTGCACTCACTATTCTGCTGGTGCAGTCACTGTGTACATACATTATATTACTGATCCTGAGTTACCTCCTGTATTATACTCTAGAGCTGCACTCGCTATTCTGCTGGTGCAGTCACTGTGTACATACATTACATTACTGATACTGAGTTACCTCCTGCATTATACTCCAGAGCTGCACTCACTATTCTGCTGGTGCAGTCACTGTCTACAGACATTACATTACTGATCCTGAGTTACCTCCTGTATTATACTCCAGAGCTGCACTCACTATTCTGCTGGTGCAGTCACTGTGTACAGACATTACATTACTGATCCTGAGTTACCTCCTACATTATACTCCAGAGCTGCACTCACTATTCTGCTTGTGCAGTCACTGTGTACATACATTACATTACTGATCCTGAGTTACCTCCTGTATTATACTCCAGAGCTGCACTCACTATTCTGCTGGTGCAGTCACTGTGTACATACATTACATTACTGATCCTGAGTTACCTCCTGTATTATACTCTAGAGCTGCACTCACTATTCTGCTGGTGCAGTCACTGTGTACATACATTACATTACTGATACTGAGTTACCTCCTGTATTATACTCCAGAGCTGCACTCACTATTCTGCTGGTGCAGTCACTGTGTACATACATTACATTACTGATCCTGAGTTATCTCCTGTATTATACTCCAGAGCTGCACTCACTATTCTGCTGGTGCAGTCACTGTGTACATACATTACATTACTGATCCTGAGTTACCTCCTGTATTATACAGTCCCTGACAGAAGTTATGTCGCTAATCCATGTTATGTAAATAAAAGCTTATAACCTGACGTTAAATTCATCCATTGGTTGTATAAATTACTCTTTTGAAAGCTGAAACCCGCCCAAATGTGGTTTAGGTTAAAAAAATAAATTGGCATCAATGCTGAAATATTGATCATTTAATGAACACAGAATGGTCAGATTTTGGCAAGACAAAAGTTTTGTCTCCCCAGAAAGTTATGTGATATTCAAACAAATAATTAACTTAAAATACAAATATATGTTGCATAACATTGGTGAATGAAGTTGTGGTGCTATTAGTCATATTTAATATTTTGTGTGACTTTCATGAGCTTGAAGGACTGCATCCATGCGGTTCAACAATGATTCACACAATTTATTAATGAAGTCATCAGGAATAGCAAAGAATGCAGTCTTACATGCCTCCCAGAGTTCATCTAGATTCTTTGGTTTTGTCTTCCAAGTTTCCTCTTTCATCCTACCCCAAACATGCTCAATGATGTTCATGTCTGGTGACTGGGCTGGCCAGTCCTTGAGCACCTTGATCTTTTTTGCCTGAAGGAACTTGGTTGTAGAGGTGGATGTACGAGATGGAGCACCATCCTGCTGCAGAATTTGACCCCTTTTATGATTTGGAATAGTTAATGCTTCTTGATATTTTAGGCTATTGATATTGCCTTCCACCTAGCAAATATTTTGCACACCCCCATACTGAATGTAACCCTAGACCATGATCTTTCCACCACCAAATTTAACTGTTTTCAGGGTGTATTTTGCATCCATATGGGCTCCAGTAGGTCTCCTGCAGTACTTGTGGCGGTTGTAGTGTAATTCTACTGAAGATTCATCAGAGAAATCCACCTTCTGCCACTTTTCCAACATCCATCTGTTTAGCAGGCTGTGGGACTTTGCAAATGCCACACATTCTTTTATTTGCCTTTTGTTTAGTGCTTGCTTATGGGCACTGACTCGACCATGGAGGCCATTTCGAGACAGAATCCTACAAACTGTTCAGGTGACCAGGCCTGTTGGAGCTCTGCTGCAGTGGAAGAGGGGCTTGCTTTGGATTTTCTAACCAACAAACGTTCCTCCTGAGCAGTTGTCTTGTGGGGTCTGCCGGACCTGGGCTTGTCAAACACATCTCGTGTCTCTTCAAATCTTTTTTTTAATTCTTTGTACTTGACACTGAGACACATTACAGGTGCCAGCCACCTCTGCAGTGGATCTGGTTTTCAGCCTCTTGATAATCAAGGCTTTGGTTGCAGGGTGGATTTTTGGCATGTTGTCAGAGTTTAAGTTGCAGTTCAAGTGAAGGTCTGGGGTGCTGGGTTTCTTTTTATACACACCCACTAATAAACTGATCATTTACGGAGCACAGGTGAGGATGTAAACTAGGATTGGGTGCATTATATGACCAGACGACAAAACTTTTATCTTGCTAAAATCTGACCATTCTGTGTTCATTAAATGATCAAAATTTCAGCATTTATGTCAATTTATATTTCTTAACCTAAACCACATTTTGGAGGGTTTCAGCTTTCAGAAGAGTGATTTATACCACCAATGGATGAATTTAGGTCAGGTTATAAGCTTTTATTTACATAACATGAATAAGCGACATAACTCTGTCAGGGACTGTACTCCAGAGCTGCTAAGAGGACCAGGGCAACAGTGTGGGGGTTACTAATGAGGTCATGATACAGAATGTAGCTACAAAGAGGACCATGACACAATCTGGAGGCTAAACTCACCATATGCAGCCAGAAACAAATCCAGCACATCATTTAGACAGGAAGCAGCCAGACCCCAATAAAAAGAGCAAACACAGGTGTACAGAAATGATAAAACCACCATCAACCTGCCAGGGTATGGGGGAGGTGATTTGCTATGCACTTAAGGTTTACACCATAGGACGCCATTCACATTGATACACATGGTGCAGTGTCTGAAATGAAGTGTCGACTAAATGGGCAGCCCAGTACGATGTCTCCACAACACTGGATGAATGACGCCCCATGGGGCTCAGCTGCACCAGCACAAATAATAAAAAGTGCAAACAAATTTTATGATAAACGAAAACATTTTCTGTGAGGTATTGGAGAGATGTTTTGTCTCTTTTTAGACTGCTTTCACACTACGATTTGTTAACGATGCTGTCATAAAATCGGACAGCATCAGATCCGATTTAGCCCCCATGTTCTCCAATGGGGATCAGATCGGATTTGCACTTAATGGCATCCGATTTGCATCCGATCCGATTCTGTCCGTTTTTTTTCAGGAGCCAAAATCGGAGACTGCTCCGATTTTGGTATCCGATTCAAAAATCGGATCGCATCGGATCCAATGTGATCCGATGGTTCCGATTAAAATAATATGGGAGTCTATGGGGATCGGATCAGATGGAAAATCGGATCCGATATCGGATCTGATTTTCTGTATTGAGCATGCTCAATACCCTAGACCACTCCCAAAACCTCCCACAGCCCTCCCCCAGCCATTTAAATAGGATCCGATAAAAAATCGGGTGGGATGACATCCGATTTTGAGCATCCGATGCTGTCTGATTTTCATCGGACAGCATCGGATTTAACAAAATCATAATGTGAAAGTAGCCTTATTGGGGTCTTGACTGCTTCCTGCCTGAGTGCTGTGCTGGATTTGTTTCTGGCTGCATATGGTGAGTTTTTCTAATGCTGCCTTTTGTTGAGTAGTTTGTTACAATCTGGAGGCTACTAAGAGGACAAGAACACAGTTTGGGGGCTACTAAGAGGACATGATACAGAATGGGGCTACTAAGAGGACCATGATACAGAATGGGGCTACTAAGAGACCATGATACAGAATGGGGCTACTAAGAGGACATGATACAGAATGGGGCTACTAAGAGGACATGATACAGAATGGGGCTACTAAGAGAACCATGATACAGAATGGGGCTACTAAGAGGACATGATACAGAATGGGGCTACTAAGAGGGCCATGATACAGAATGGGGCTACTAAGAGAACATGATACAGAATGGGGCTACTAAGAGAACCATGAACAGAATGGGGCTACTAAGAGGGAACATGAACAGAATGGGGCTACTAAGAGGACATGATACAGAATGGGGCTACTAAGAGAAACATGATACAGAATGGGGCTACTAAGAGAACCATGACACAGATGGGGCTACTAAGAGAACCATGATACAGAATGGGGCTACTAAAGGACCATGATACAGAATGGGGCTACTAAGAGAACCATGATACAGAATGGGGCTACTAAGAGAACATGATACAGAATGGGGCTACTAAGAGAACCATGATACAGAATGGGGCTACTAACAGGCCATGATACAGAATGGGGCTACTAAGAGAACCATGATACAGAATGGGGCTACTAAGAGGACATGATACAGAATGGGGCTACTAAGAGGACATGATACAGAATGGGGCTACTAAGAGAACCATGATACAGAATGGGGCTACTAAGAGAACCATGACACAGAGTGGGCTACTAAGAGAACCATGTACAGAATGGGCTACTAAGAGAACATGATACAGAATGGGGCGACTAAGAGAACCATGATACAGAATGGGCTACTAAGAGAACCATGATACAGAATGGGGCTACTAAGAGAACCATGATACAGAATGGGGCTACTAACAGGGCCATGATACAGAATGGGCTACTAAGAGACATGATACAGAATGGGCTACTAAGAGACATGATACAGAATGGGGCTACTAAGAGGACATGAACAGAATGGGGCTACTAAGAGAACATGATACAGATGGGGCTACTAAGAGGACATGATACAGAATGGGGCTACTAAGAGAACCATGATACAGAATGGGGCTACTAAGAGGACATGATACAGAATGGGGCTACTAAGAGGACCATGATACGAATGGGGCTACTAAGAGACATGATACAGAATGGGGCTACTAAGAGGACATGATACAGAATGGGCTACTAAGAGACCATGATACAGAATGGGGCTACTAAGAGGACAATGATAAACAGAAATGGGGCTACTAAGAGAACCATGATACGAATGGGGCTACTAAGAGGACATGATACAGAATGGGGCTACTAAGAGGACATGATACAGAATGGGGCTACTAAGAGAACCATGATACAGAATGGGGCTACTAAGAGAACCATGAACAGAATGGGGCTACTAAGAGACCATGTACAGAATGGGGCTACTAAGAGAACATGATACAGAATGGGGCACTAAGAGAACCATGATACAAATGGGGCTACTAAGAGAACATCATGAACAGAAATGGGGCTACTAAGAGAACCATGATACAGAATGGGGCTACTAAAGCCATGAACAAATGGGGCTACTAAGAGACATGATACAGAATGGGCTACTAAGAGAACCATGATACAGAATGGGGCTACTAAGAGAACATGATACAGAATGGGGCTACTAAGAGAACCATGATAAGAATGGGCACTAAGAGACATATACAGAATGGGCTACTAAGAAACATGATACAGAATGGGGCTACTAAGAGAACCATGATACAGAATGGGGCTACTAAGAGAACATGATACAGAATGGGGCTACTAAAGGGCATGATACAGAATGGGGCTACTAGAGACATGATACAGAATGGGGCTACTAAGAGAACCATGATACAGAATGGGGCTACTAAGAGGACATGAACAGAATGGGGCTACTAGAGAACCATGAACAGAATGGGGCTACTAAGAGAACCATGTACGAATGGGGCTACTAAGAGAACCATGATACAGAATGGGCACTAAGAGACATGATACAGAATGGGGCTACTAAGAGACATGATACAGAATGGGGCTACTAAGAGAACCATGATACAGAATGGGGCTACTAAAGGGCCATGATACAGAATGGGGCTACTAAGAGAACCATGATACAGAATGGGGCTACTAAGAGAACCATGATACAGAATGGGGCTACTAAAGGACATTACAGAATGGGGCTACTAGAGGACTGAACAGAATGGGGCTACTAAGAGAAATGATACAGAATGGGGCACTAAAGAACCATGACACAAGTGGGGCTACTAAGAGAACATGGTCAGAAGGGCTACTAGAGACCATGATACGAATGGGGCACTAAGAGAACCATGATACAGAATGGGGCTACTAAGAGAACCATGATATAGAATGGGCGACTAAGAGAACCATATACAGAATGGGGCTACTAAGAGAACCATGATACAGAATGGGCTACTAAGAAACCATGATACAGAATGGGGCTACTAAGGAACCATGATACAGAATGGGCTACTAACAGCCATGATACAGAATGGGGCTACTAAGAGGACATGATACAGAATGGGGCTACTAAGAGACCATGATACAGAATGGGGCTACTAAGAGGACATGATACAGAATGGGGCTACTAAGAGAACCATGATACAGAATGGGGCTACTAAGAGAACCATGATACAGAATGGGGCTACTAAGAGAACCATGATACAGAATGGGGCTACTAAGAGGACATGATACAGAATGGGGCTACTAAGAGGACATGATACAGAATGGGGCTACTAAGAGAACCATGATACAGAATGGGGCTACTAAGAGAACCATGACACAGAGTGGGGCTACTAAGAGAACCATGATACAGAATGGGGCTACTAAGAGAACCATGATACAGAATGGGGCTACTAAGAGAACCATGATACAGAATGGGGCTACTAAGAGAACCATGAATACAGAATGGGGGCTACTAGAGAACCATGATACAGAATGGGGCTACTAAGAGAACGTTGCTCATGTAACCCATGTTACTATGGAATGCAGGGCTACTAAGAGAAGCCCATGATACAGAATGTGGGCTACTAGGAAAACCATGATACAGAATGGGGCTCTGCTATAATAGCACTAAGGGCCATGATACAGAATTGGGGCTACTAAGAGGACATGATACAGATGGGGGCTACTAAGAGGCCATGAACAGTAGGGGCTATAAGACCATGAACGATGGGGCTACTAAGAGAACCATGATACAGAATGGGGCTACTAAGAGAACCATGATACAGAATGGGGCTACTAAGAGAACCATGATACATAATGGGGCTACTAAGAGGGACCATGATACAGAATGGGGCTACTAAGAGAGACCTGATACAGAATGGGGCTACTAACAGAACCATGATACAGAATGGGGCTACTAAGAAGGAAATGATACAGATGGGGCTACTAAGGACCATGATACAGAATGGGGCTACTAAGAGGACATGACACAGAATGGGGCTACTAAGAGAACCATGATACAGAATGGGGCTGTACTAAGAGGACATGATACAGAATGGGGCTACTAAGAGAACATGATACAGAATGGGGCTACTAAGAGAACCATGATACAGAATGGGGCTACTAAGAGAACCATGACACAGATGGGGCTACTAAGAGGACATGATACAGAATGGGGCTACTAAGAGGACATGATACAGAATTGGGGCTACTAAGAGAACCATGATACAAGATGGGGCTACTAAGAGAACCATGACACAGAGTGGGGCTACTAAGAGAACCATGGTACAGAATGGGGCTACTAAGAGAACCATGATACAGAATGGGGCGACTAAGAGAACCATGATACAGAATGGGGCTACTAAGAGAACCATGATACAGAATGGGGCTACTAGAGAACCATGATACAGAATGGGGCTACTAAGAGAACCATGATACAGAATGGGGCTACTAACAGGGCCATGATACAGAATGGGGCTACTAAAGGGACATGATACAGAATGGGGCTACTAAGAGAACCATGATACAGAATGGGCTACTAAGAGAACATGATACAGAATGGGTACTAAGAGGACATGATACAGAATGGGGCTACTAAGAGAACCATGATACAGAATGGGGCTACTAAGAGAACCATGATACAGAATGGGGCTACTAAGAGAACCATGATACAGAATGGGGCTACTAAGAGGACATGATACAGAATGGGGCTACTAAGAGGACATGATACAGAATGGGGCTACTAAGAGAACCATGATACAGAATGGGGCTACTAAGAGAACCATGACACAGAGTGGGGCTACTAAGAGAACCATGATACAGAATGGGGCTACTAAGAGAACCATGATACAGAATGGGGCTACTAAGAGAACCATGATACAGAATGGGGCTACTAAGACTAGGGTCACACTATCATGTCACTTACGTTTGGCGGATGCAGTAACTGCAGAGGCAAGCCTGCTGTAACAGACAGTGTTAACGTCGGGTGCTTAGAGCTAACGTTGCTCCATAGTAACCCATGTTTACTATGGATGCAGCCACATAGGAAGCCCAGGAACTGCGCTTTAGCAGAGCGCACAGGAAAACGTTGCAGACGTTTTGCTGTGCGCTCTGCTAACTCCCTAGCCTAAGGGGGCCATGACACAGATTGGGGGCTACTAAGAGGGCCATGACAAAGAGTGGGGGCTAGTAAGAGGGCCATGACACAGTTTAGGGGCTAGTAAGAGGGCCATGATACTGAATGGGGCTACTAAGAGACCATGAGACAGAATGGGGGCTACTAAGAGAGCCATGAACAGAATGGGGCTACTAAGAGGGCCATGAACAGTGGGGCTACTAAAAGGACCATGATAAAGAGTGGGGTTACTAAGAGGAACATGAACAATTTGGGGCTATAAAGGGCCATGATACTAGAATGGGGCTACTAAGAAGGCCATGATACATTGTGGGGCTACTAAGAGGACCATGACACAGTGATGGGGCTACTAAGAGGGCCATGACACAGAGTGGGGCTACTAAGAGAACCATGATACAGAATGGGGCTACTAAGAGAACCATGATACAGAATGGGGCTACTAAGAGAACCATGATACAGAATGGGCACTAAGAGAACCATGATACAGAATGGGGCTACTAAGAGAACCATGATACAGAATGGGGCTACTAAGAGAACCATGATACAGAATGGGGCTACTAAGAGAACCATGATACAGAATGGGGCTACTAAAGGACCATGATACAGAATGGGGCTACTAAGAGGACATGATACAGAATGGGGCTACTAAGAGAACCATGATACAGAATGGGGTACTAAGAGGACATGATACAGAATGGGGCTACTAAGAGAACCATGATACAGAATGGGGCTACTAAGAGAACCATGATACAGAATGGGGCTACTAAGAGAACCATGATACAGAATGGGGCTACTAAGAGGACATGATACAGAATGGGGCTACTAAGAGGACATGATACAGAATGGGGCTACTAAGAGAACCATGATACAGAATGGGGCTACTAAGAGAACCATGACACAGAGTGGGGCTACTAAGAGAACCATGATACAGAATGGGGCTACTAAGAGAACCATGATACGAATGGGGCTACTAGAGAGAACCATGATACAGAATGGGGCTACTAAGACTAGGTCACACTTATCATGATCACTTACGTTTGGCGGATGCAGTAACTGCAGAGGCAAGCGCTGAAAGTACAGTGTTAACGTGGGTGCTTGAGCTAACGTTGCTCCATAGTAACCCCATGTTTACTATGGATGCAGCACTAGGAAGCCCATGACAGAATGGCGCTTTAGCAGAGCGAGGAACGTGCAGACGTTTTGCTGTGCGCTGCTAATCCCTAGCCTAAGGGGCCATGACACAGATTGGGGGCTACTAAGAGGGCCATGACAAGAGTGGGGCTAGTAAGAGGGCCATGACACAGTTTGGGGCTAGTAAGAGGGCCATGATACTGAATGGGGCTACTAAGAGACCATGTACAGAATGGGGCTACTAAGAGAACCATGATACAGAATGGGGCTACTAAGAGAACCATGATACAGAATGGGGCTACTAAGAGAACCATGATACAGAATGGGGCTACTAAGAGGACATGATACAGAATGGGGCTACTAAGAGGACATGATACAGAATGGGGCTACTAAGAGAACCATGATACAGAATGGGGCTACTAAGAGAACCATGACACAGAAGGGGCTACTAAGAGAACCATGGTACAGAATGGGGCTACTAAGAGAACCATGATACAGAATGGGGCGACTAAGAGAACCATGATACAGAATGGGGCTACTAAGAGAACCATGATACAGAATGGGGCTACTAAGAGAACCATGATACAGAATGGGGCTACTAAGAGAACCATGATACAGAATGGGCTACTAACAGGGCCATGATACAGAATGGGGCTACTAAGAGGACATGATACAGAATGGGGCTACTAAGAGAACCATGATACAGAATGGGGCTACTAAGAGGACATGATACAGAATGGGCTACTAAGAGAACCATGATACAGAATGGGGCTACTAAGAGAACCATGATACAGAATGGGGCTACTAAGAGAACCATGATACAGAATGGGGCTACTAAGAGGACATGATACAGAATGGGGCTACTAAGAGGACATGATACAGAATGGGGCTACTAAGAGAACCATGATACAGAATGGGGCTACTAAGAGAACCATGACACAGAGTGGGGCTACTAAGAGAACCATGATACAGAATGGGGCTACTAAGAGAACCATGATACAGAATGGGGCTACTAAGAGAACCATGATACAGAATGGGGCTACTAAGACTAGGGTCACACTTATCATGTCACTTACGTTTGGCGGATGCAGTAACTGCAGAGGCAAGCTGCTGTAACAGACAGTGTTAACGTCGGGTGCTTAGAGCTAACGTTGCTCCATAGTAACCCCATGTTTACTATGGATGCAGCCACATAGGAAGCCCAGGAACTGCGCTTTAGCAGAGCGCACAGGAAAACGTTGCAGACGTTTTGCTGTGCGCTCTGCTAACTCCCTAGCCTAAGGGGGCCATGACACAGATTGGGGGCTACTAAGAGGGCCATGACAAAGAGTGGGGGCTAGTAAGAGGGCCATGACACAGTTTAGGGGCTAGTAAGAGGGCCATGATACTGAATGGGGCTACTAAGAGGGCCATGAGACATTGTGGGGCTACTAAAAGGGCCATGACACAGAGTGGGGGCTACTAAGAGGGCCATGACACAGTGTGGGGGCTACTAAAAAGGCCATGACAAAGAGTGGGGTTAGTAAGAGGACTATGACACAATTTGGGGGCTAGTAAGTGGGCCATGATACTGAATGGGGCTACTAAGAAGGCCATGACACATTGTGGGGACTACTAAGAGGGCCATGACACAGTGTGGGGGCTACTAAGAGGGCCATGACACAGAGTGGGGCTACTAAGAGAACCATGACACAGAGTGGGGCTACTAAAAGAACCATGGTACAGAATGGGGCTACTAAGAGAACCATGATACAGAATGAGGCGACTAAGAAACCATGATACAGAATGGGGCTACTAAGAGAACCATGATACAGAATGGGGCTACTAAGAGAACCATGATACAGAATGGGGCTACTAAGAGAACCATGATACAGAATGGGGCTAAATAACAGGGCCATGATAAGAATGGGGCTACTAAGGGCAGATACAGAATGGGGCTACTAAGAGACCATGATACAGAATGGGTTACTAAGAGGACATGATCAGAATGGGGCTACAAGAACCATGATACAAATGGGCTACTAAGAAACCATGATACAGAATGGGGCTACTAAGAGAACCATGATACAGAATGGGGCTACTAAGAGACATGATACAGAATGGGCTACTAAGAGGACATGATCAGAATGGGGCTACTAAGAGAACCATGATACAGAATGGGGCTACTAAGAGAACCATGACACAGAGTGGGGCTACTAAGAGAACCATGATACAGAATGGGCTACTAAGAGAACCATGATACAGAATGGGGCTACTAAGAGAACCATGATACAGAATGGGGCTACTAAGACTACCATCAACTTATGCATGTCACTTAAACATATGCGGAATGGGTACAAGCAGAGCAAGACCATGGGCTGTAACAGACAGTGTAACGATCGGGTGCTTAGAGCTAACGTGGCCATAAGAACCCCATGTTACTAATGGATGAAGACCACATATGGAAGCCCTAAGAGAACGCTTTAGCAGAGGCGCACAGGAAAAACGTTGCAGACGTTTGGCTGTGCGCTCTGCTAAATCCCTAGCCAAGGGGCCATGACACAGATTGAGGGCTACTAAGAGGCCATGACAAAGAGTGGGGCTAAGTAAGAGGACCATGAACAGTTTATGGGGCTAGTAAGAGGCCATGATACAGAATGGGGCTACTAAGAGAACCATGTACAGAATGGGGCTACTAAGAGAACCATGATACAGAATGGGGCTACTAAGAGAACCATGATACAGAATGGGGCTACTAAGAGAACATGATACAGAATGGGGCTACTAAGAGGACATGATACAGAATGGGGCTACTAAGGCGAACAGACACGAATGGGGCTACTAAGAGAACCAGAATAAGATGGGGCTACTAAGAGAACCTGACACAGAAGGGGCTGCTAGAGACGGACAAAAGGGGCAGCAAGTTGGCATATAGAAGGGCTACTAAGGGGCAGTAAAGATGGGGGATACTAAGCTGAAAGACAGAGTGGGGGCTACTAAGAGACTCAAACAGATGGGGTAGAAGGCCAGTACAGAATGGGGCTACTAAAGGGCCATAAAGAAGGGGCTTAGGGACAGGAACAGAATGCCTAGGGGCTACTAATGGCCAGGGCATACAGATGGGGGACATAAGAAGGCCAAGACAAGAGTGGGAGAAGGGCACTGAGAACATTGGGGTACTGAATGGGGCCTACAAGATAGCATGAAGAGTATGGAAAAGGGCCATGATAGAATGGGGCTTAAGAGGGCATGAAAATGGGGATACTAAGGGGCCAATGAACAGAAGAAGGGCTACTAAGGAACCATGACACAGAGTGGGTACTAAGAGAACCATGATACAGAATGGGGTACTAAGAGAACCATGATACAGAATGGGGACTAAAAGACACAGAATGGGGCAAAGGGCCATGATCAGAATGGGGACTAAGAGAACCTGAACAGAATGGGCTACAAGAACAGATTAACATGGGCTTAAGAACATTACAGTGTACAAAGCATAATCAGAATGGGAACCAAGAACTGCTATACAAAGGCAACAGAACTGTCAGATGGTGGCTAGACTCCGAACGAAGGGGACTAAGAGAACCATGATAAGAATGGGGCTACTAGAGAACCAATACAAGATGGGGCTATAAGGAGAACAGTTAAGGATGAAGAGGAACAATAGAATGGGGCTATAAGAGGCCATGATACATAATGGGGACTAAAAGGGACCATACAAGAAGTGGGGGCTACTAAGAGGACCATGAACAGAGTGGGGCTACTAAAAGGCTGAAGATGGGGCTACTAGAACTAGACACAATGGGGGTACTAGATAGGCCATGTACAGAATGGGGCTCTAAAGAGCCGACACAAATGTGGGACTAATTGGGGCACTGCAGTGGCACCTAAGGGGCCATGACACAAGTGGGCTACTAGAAGACGATGCACAAGGGGACACTAAGAGACCATGGTACAGAGCTATAGAGCCAAGAACTGCAAAGAGGCGCTAAGAGAACCATGCAGAAGTGGGGCTACTGAGATAACCTGGGGCTACTAAGGAAACCATGAACAGAATGGGCTACTAAGAGAACCATGATACAGAATGGGGGCAGTAAAGGGCCATGACAGAATGGGGCTACTAAGAGGCATAGAAGGAATGGGGTACTAAGAGAACCATGATACAGAATGGGGCTACTAAGAGAACCATGATACAGAATGGGGCTACTAAGAGAACCATGATACAAATGGGGCTACTAAGAGAACCATGATACAGAATGGGGCTACTAAGAGAACCCTGATACAGAATGGGGCTACTAAGAGACATGATACAGAATGGGGCTACTAAGAGAACATGATACAGAAGGGGCTACTAAGAGACATGATACAGAGGGGCTACTAAGAAGAGAACAGATGGACAAGAAACCGATGAGGGGCTACTAAGAGAACCATGAACAAATGGGGACTAAGAGACCATGATACAGAAGGGGCTACTAAAAAACAGAACAAATGACTATATAGAACTTAGAGATGGTACAAGAACAGGAACCTGAATGAGGACATTAAAGGCCTGATAAGAATGGGCTCTAAAGACCATGATACAGAATGGGGTATAAGAGAACATGATACAGAATGGGGCTACTAAGAGACATGATACAGAATGGGGCTACTAAGAGAACATGATACAGAATGGGGCTACTAAGAGAACCTGATACAGAATGGGGTACTAAGAACATGATACGATGGGGCACTAAGAGGACTTACAGAATGGGGTACTAAGAGACATGATAAGAAGGGGCTACTAAAGACATGATACAGAATGGGGCTACTAAGAACCATGACCAGACAGTGGGGTACTAAGAGAACCATGTACGATGGTTGGAAGCCCAGGAACTGCGCTTTACAGAGGACAGAAACGTTGCAGACGTTTGCTGTGGCTTGCTAACTCCCTGCCTAAGGGGGCCATGACACAGTTGGGGGCTACTAAGAGGGCCATGACAAAGATGGGGGTATAAGAGGCCATGACACATTTGGGTAGTAAGAGGCATGATACTGAATGGGCTACTAAGAGGCCATGAACATTGTGGGGGCTACTAAGGGCATGACACAGAGTGGGGGCTACTAAGAGGGCCATGACACAGGTGGGGCTACTAAAAGGCCATGACAAGAGTGGGGGTTAGTAGAGGACTAGAACAATTGGGCTAGTAAGGGCCATGATACGAATGGGGCTACTAAGAAGGCATGAACATGTGGGTACTAAGAGGGCCATGACACAGTGGGGGCTATAAGAGGGCCATGACACAGATGGGCTACTAAGAGAACATGACACAGAGTGGGCTACTAAGAGACATGGTACAGAATGGGGCTACTAAGAGAACCATGATACAGAATGAGGCGACTAAGAAACCATGAACAGAATGGGGCTATAAGAACATGATACAGAATGGGGCTACTAAGAACCAGATACAGAATGGGCTACTAGAACCATGATACAGAATGGGCTCTAACAGGGCCATGATACAGAATGGGCTACTAAGAGACATGATACAGATGGTACTAAAGAACCTATCAATGTACTAAGGGCATGATACAGAATGGGGTACTAAAGACATGATAAGTGGGGCTACTAAGAGACCATGTAAGAATGGGCTATAAGGAACATGGAAGCCCCAGGAACTGCGCTTTAGCAGAGCGCACAGGAAAACGTTGCAGACGTTTTGCTGTGCGCTCTGCTAAATCCCTAGCCTAAGGGGGCCATGACACAGATTGGGGGCTACTAAGAGGGCCATGACAAAGAGTGGGGGCTAGTAAGAGGGCCATGACACAGTTTAGGGGCTAGTAAGAGGGCCATGATACTGAATGGGCTACTAAGAGAACCATGGTACAGAATGGGGCTACTAAGAGAACCATGATACAGAATGGGCTACTAAGAGAACCATGATACAGAATGGGGCTACTAAGAGAACCATGATACAGAATGGGGCTACTAAGAGGACATGATACAGAATGGGGCTACTAAGAGGACATGATACAGAATGGGGCTACTAAGAGAACCATGATACAGAATGGGGCTACTAAGAGAACCATGACACAGAGAGGGGCTACTAAGAGAACCATGGTACAGAATGGGGCTACTAAGAGAACCATGATACAGAATGGGGACTAAGAGAACCATGATACAGAATGGGGCTACTAAGAGAACCATGATACAGAATGGGGCTACTAAGAGAACCATGATACAGAATGGGGCTACTAAGAGAACCATGATACAGAATGGGGCTACTAACAGGGCCATGATACAGAATGGGCTACTAAGAGGACATGATACAGAATGGGGCTACTAAGAGAACCATGATACAGAATGGGGCTACTAAGAGGACATGATACAGAATGGGGCTACTAAGAGAACCATGATACAGAATGGGGCTACTAAGAGAACCATGATACAGAATGGGGCTACTAAGAGAACCATGATACAGAATGGGGCTACTAAGAGGACATGATACAGAATGGGGCTACTAAGAGGACATGATACAGAATGGGGCTACTAAGAGAACCATGATACAGAATGGGGCTACTAAGAGAACCATGACACAGAGTGGGGCTACTAAGAGAACCATGATACAGAATGGGGCTACTAAGAGAACCATGATACAGAATGGGGCTACTAAGAGAACCATGATACAGAATGGGGCTACTAAGACTAGGGTCACACTTATCATGTCACTTACGTTTGGCGGATGCAGTAACTGCAGAGGCAAGCCTGCTGTAACAGACAGTGTTAACGTCGGGTGCTTAGAGCTAACGTTGCTCCATAGTAACCCCATGTTTACTATGGATGCAGCCACATAGGAAGCCCCAGGAACTGCGCTTTAGCAGAGCGCACAGGAAAACGTTGCAGACGTTTTGCTGTGCGCTCTGCTAACTCCCTAGCCTAAGGGGGCCATGACACAGATTGGGGGCTACTAAGAGGGCCATGACAAAGAGTGGGGGCTAGTAAGAGGGCCATGACACAGTTTAGGGGCTAGTAAGAGGGCCATGATACTGAATGGGGCTACTAAGAGGGCCATGAGACATTGTGGGGGCTACTAAAAGGGCCATGACACAGAGTGGGGGCTACTAAGAGGGCCATGACACAGTGTGGGGGCTACTAAAAGGCCATGACAAAGAGTGGGGGTTAGTAAGAGGACTATGACACAATTTGGGGGCTAGTAAGTGGGCCATGATACTGAATGGGGCTACTAAGAAGGCCATGACACATTGTGGGGACTACTAAGAGGGCCATGACACAGTGTGGGGGCTACTAAGAGGGCCATGACACAGAGTGGGCGCTACTAAGAGGGCCATGACACAGAGTGGGGGCTACTAAGAGGGCCATGACACAGTGTGGGGGCTACTAAGAGGGCCATGACACAGAGTGGGGGCTACTAAGAGGGCCATGACACAGAGTGGGGGCTAGTAAGAGGACTATGACACAGTTTGGGGGCTAGTAAGAGGGCCATGATACTTAATGGGGCTAGTAAGAGGGCCATGACACAGTTTAGGGGCTAGTAAGAGGGCCATGATACTGAATGGGGCTACTAAGATGGCCATGAGACATTGTGGGGCTACTAAAAGGGCCATGACACAGAGTGGGGGCTACTAAGAGGGCCATGACACAGTGTGGGGGCTACTAAAAAGGCCATGACAAAGAGTGGGGGTTAGTAAGAGGACTATGACACAATTTGGGGGCTAGTAAGTGGGCCATGATACTGAATGGGGTTACTAAGAAGGCCATGACACATTGTGGGGGCTACTAAGAGGGCCATGACACAGAGTGGGGGCTACTAAGAGGGCCATGACACAGCGTGGGGGCTACTAAGAGGACCATGACAGAGTGGGGCTACTAAGAGGGCCATGACACAGAGTGGGGGCTACTAAGAGGGTCATGACACAGAGTATATCTACTGTACTAAGAGGGCCATAATACAGTGTGGGGGCTACTGAGGGGGTATAATATAGTGTGGGGGTTACTGAGGGGGTATTATACAGTGTGGGGGCTACTGAGGGGGTATAATATAGTGTGGGGGCTACTGAGGGGGTATTATACAGTGTGGGGGCTACTGAGGGGGTATTATACAGTGTGGGGGCTCATTGTTGGGGCATCAGAAGGATGAGGAGTTAGTGCAGGTTGGGAATAGATGGGGACTGGGCTGGGAATGTGAGAATTTAGAGGAGTCTTTCTTGTAATCTCTGTAGACAAGTTGCGGCTGGAGAAGTTGTCATGTTGGTCTGGGCCAGACAGAAAAGACGCGAAAAGTGAGTGACTCCATCAGAAAGAATCTCGGAGGAAAGTCACCATCTATAACTGTAATCTGTCATATGTTCTGCAGGTAGTATCTACCACTATATGGTCACCATATGGCGGTAATATCAGTGTTAACCTTTGTGTAAAGATTTTTTTTTAGTAACAGTGCGATCCTCTGTGGAGGTTACTTGGTTAGGGGCCCACCCATCCCAAGAGAAAACAAAGTTGCCGTATTCTCATTCGATGTCCTTGCTCTGCCTTTCAGGCTCATTAATGTGATTTTTAAACATTTTTAGCTTCAAGCCCAATAGAACAAATAGACGAAAACCAAAAGAGCCCAAAAAATCCCTGGAGCAGCTTCAGTAAATTATTACCACTCCCCTGCTCTGTAATTTGTGGGTGTGGGTCGCTCGGCACATCACATACATGTGGACTTCACACGGCTCCACAGCTATTACTGGCCACATCTGGAGGGCGGCGTTCACTGTCTGAACTGTGAACAGTTTTCATGTTTTGGAGGAGTATAAACTGTGATATGTCTGTAATCCCCAAACCCCTCATCACCGAGCTAATTACAGTCTTCAGGTCTTTTTTATTTTATTAATTTTTTAATTCAGCAATATCCTTAAAGGGGAAAATTAGTCAGAAACATTCTGATACACGGCGTCCACACTGACATCAAAATGACAGAACAATGTCTGATCACCTGATGTTTTCAGGTACAATGTAATCTACATTGATGAACATTGGTGGTTTTTGTGTACGGGGGTGCGCCAGTCACTAGCACAGGGTTTTACAAAATAACCAAAGTTTATCAACTTAAAATCTTTATCTTACACTGAACATGATGATGATAATTAGAGAACACCAATAACTGTATTGTGGTGTGTGAAAGTTACAACAGTCACCAATCAGTGGGAAGTGTACAGGCCTTTGCTGTGTACAGGCCTTTGCTGTGAAATTGACTCCAGCATACCAGTGGCTAGCTAAGGACCCATCCTAGTCTCAGTCACTACTGCTCTGGAGGGATTTTGCTCCACTCCTCTTCCAGTCTCTTCCACAAACATCACTGATCTCTCTATAGCTCGGGGGGGATTTTGCTCCACTCTTCTTCCAGTCTATTTCGCAGTTCTGTTATTGTTGAGGGTTTCTTGGCCATTCTTTTGTCAACAAGAATTTCCCAAAGGTTTTCTATTGGGTTTTTAAGGACTCTGGGCTGAACATTTCATTGTTTCAATGTTTTCTGTTATAAGGAACTGCTTTACCTGTTTTTCTGTGGGGGACATTGTCCTGCATGATAATTGCTGCCTGATTGAGGGCTGAATGCAAGTAAGGAACCGCATGTTGTTGAAGAAGGTTCTGATACACACTTACATTCACTCTGCCATGTATCTGTATGAGAGGTCCAACCCCTGCAGCAGAAAACATTCCCCAAACCATGACACTCCCTCCACACCTTTCACTGACTTTTTATACACTTTGGGTTCAGTCTTTTCCTAGTTTGTCAACTAACATAATGATTCCCATCAGACCCAAAAAAATTTAACTTTTTTTTATCACTAAAATGAACTGTAGACCACTTCTCCTCTGTCCATGTGACACCCTGTACCAAGTAACCACAGGCTTCCCTAGGACACTAAAGGATTTTCCACAGTTGGTAACCACAATTGCACCCAACACCTTCCACCCCAGGCCTATAGGGGGAGCCCAACTGGCTGCCCTTAAACCAGATCCCCTAGAAATACAGGTGCTGGGAGGGAAATTAGACACAGTGTGCAGACGCTAGAAGAGCTGCAAGATAGCTCAGAGACTAATGAGCTGAACCGGTACTGGAGCCGCGCTAGGCCCAAACCAGTACACACACAAGTCAGTTGAGGGTCCAGAGAGTAGGGACCGAAGGCAGAGGCGAGGAACACTTTACCTGGGCGCAGAAGAGCCATACCGGCTCACCATACCAGAGTACCGGTCACTGGAGCCTGAGTCTGCAGGGGACAGAGAAGATAGACCCAGCAGAGAATCCAGCATCCCGAGGAGGCTTAGCTTCCTGGACACCCGCAGCACCAACAGTTCAGAGCCAGGGACCATGGGGAGAGAGACGGCGGTGACCCATGAGAGAGACCTCAGTGCAGTGACACGGGTGTGGAGAGAGAAGTAACAGTCCGGTTAGGTTTCATACCTGCCAGACTCAGAACGGGAGAGCAGAATAAGGAGGCCTACAACCCTACTCACTGTGGAAGTCCTGAGGTGTTTTCCTTCAGCCGTGTGTACCTGCAATCAGTCATCAGTAAAGGTACCAAAATAACTTTAATGTGTGCGTGTGCCTTCTTTAACTCGTCCTACACCACAGCGACTATGCTCCCCTACTCCAACCCTGTGCAGCAACGACTGTGCTGCCTTACTCCACCATCATAACTCTTAGCCCCGGGGACTCTGCTCCTCCTGTAGGGAGCTACTCCACCCTGCTGCCGCTCATCACCCCGGAGGCTAAGCAGCACCGGTGCCTTCACCGGAATCTACAGGTGGCGTCACGACTGACAACTCCAATCCCTGTAAATACACCCCTTTTTATTGTCACCCAAGGGCACAGGCTCGGGCATGGACTACCCGTGACATCCCCGCAACTGACCGCCCAAGACCTGAGTACCCAGTCCCTTGTGGCCCCAGACAACTCTGGCGTCACAAACAGGATCCCGTGCCCGGTGTAACTGGGTACTGTGCGCCGAATATAGGCTGTGTTTGTGAACTGTTAATTTGGGCTGCCATTGCTACGCCACAGAGCGGGAAAGAAAGGGGCGTTACAGTGCAAGGGTGCGAAGATCGGCCCCGCCCCACGCTCTGACAAGAACTGCCAAACGCAGAAGTCGGAGCAGGAAATACCAGAGGTGCTCCACTCCCCGCCCGCGAAGCCGACTACTTACTTTCATTTTGAAGAGACTGGCAGCAATTCACTACAGGGGAGCAAGAATGAGTTCCCAGAGACCCAAACGATGCAGCGGTCCCAATCGTGAACCAGCCCGCTGCCGCTAACAGAGCCCTGATCAGGCAGGCTGCAGTCGCCAATCCACCCGGCGGCGCAATACTGTCACCTGCACCCGTAGCTCCGATAATACCGATCTCACTGCCGTACGTCCCCAATGCAGCCTGGTTACCCAAGTCTGACGGCCAGCCAGGCACCCTGGACGCATTTGAGAGAAAGATTTGTAATGTGTTGGACATGTATGCGATGACCGGTAAGCAGAGAGCATCAGTAGTGATGGGACAGTTAACAGGTGCAGCAGAGCTGGAAACCCACAACGGGTCTGAGGAAGATCAGGGGTCTGTTTCTCGAATATTTGGAAAGTTAAAGAGTTTTTGACCATCATACTGAGACTGAATAGAGACTGTTATTTTACCATTGCAAACAGCGGGCACAAGAAAGTGTCCAAGATTACATCTTATGCCTGCAGGAGGCGCTGAGACTCCTTGAACAAGTTGATCCCAATGGCATTCATGATGAAAATAAAATGCTCAATGAACAATTTGTGAGGGGCCTCAAGTTACCGGATGATAGTAAGCAAGCATGCTGGTGGGCTGTCCAAAACCCTGATGCAGAGTTTGCTTCCCTGAAAGAACTAATAGTTAAGGGACAGCAGCTCCCAGCAGTGCCAGACTTAAGCCCACAGCCGTGATAACCCCCTCTTTGCCAGAAGCACCTTCCTCACCCCCTGCAGCAGAGAAAAGCATGCAGGCTGTGACCCCTGACTGGTTTGACAGCCTGTGCTCTGAGGTGCGCCAGCTGAGCAGAGAGATGGCTAAACTCCGAGGTGCTAGGCAACCCCAGGCTGAGAAACAGCCACCAGCAAAGATACAGCTCGCCGACAGCCCGGACAACGTTCCATGGATGAAGAAGAGGACACCACCGCTTCGAGGCAGGATCACGGATCGCTCCAACTCCAGTGGACAACCCATCTGTCGCAAGTGTCACAAAGAAGTGCACATCTACCAGTTCTGCCCTTTAAACGAGCAACCCCTGGGGCCGAGGGCCCAACCCCAGGAGTAGACTGTCCAGGCCCATCCAATTGGCTGCGCAGGTACGGTGGAGATCGTCCGTACCTGTCCATCATTGACAGCACCGCTACCACGGCATTGGTAGACACTGGATCCCAGGTGACCACCATAACGAGTATCCTTTACAAACGGTTCTGGTCTGAACTAGAACTTGAACCTCCAATCCCTGACTTGAACATCATAGCTATCAATGAGTTGCCCGTCAATGCAGAGGGGCATTGGGAGGCAACCGTAATGGTGGGGAGGGTGGAATTAAAGAATCAAGGACTCATTGTGGTTGAGCATAAACCAAACGAGCGGGATCCACATGTGATACTTGGTACCAATGTGATGGTTAACTGTCTAGATGAAGTGCTGTTTTTGCTTCAACAGAGTGCAGATACTGCTACTCCAGGAGAGAAGAGGGTACTTCAGAAGGAGATCTGAGCTCTCATGTACCAGCAACAGGTAACACTATCTAATGGTGAAATTGGTAGCGTACGTGTAACAGACCCAATTCCTATTGTAGTGCCACCAAGAAGTGAAATAATGATCTGGTGTCGGGCAGCAGTAGGCCTCAGAGGGCAGGACTACCAGGCAGTAGTGGAGCCGGTGGTGTCTGACAGTAGTCCTACACTCCTTACAGCCAGGGGGGTGGTTAATGTACGCAAAGGAAGGGTACCTGTACGTGTGTTAAACTATGGTGATGATGAAGTAAAGCTACCAAGGTATTCAGTTTATGAAATAAGCCTAAAATATGGCTAGTTACTCATTTTAGGATATTTTCACATAGCAACACAATGATCTTAAAGGGAAACTCTGAAGAGATAAAACTTTTTGCACTGTCCCTGCCCTCTTGCATGACGAAGCAGAGCTGGGCACTACAGGATCTATAGATCGCTTATAAATCAATAAAATCATATCTACTCCTCAGCTCTCACCCTTCCCTTAGGAGACAGAGAAATTCATTGATCCTTCTGCAGAGAGCAGGAGGTATGTCAGGGGCATTGACCCTGGCGGCTCCAGGATCATCTTACATTCCTGTTCCCTCATACTTCTGTATGGGTAGGGGGCGTGCCCGCTGGCTCCATGGTCGCACTGCAATCCTGTCCTTTGAAACTTTCTATGGATTGTCACTGTCTCCTCAGTCACAGCAAAGCATCCAGAGGTCTCTGCAGCATGTGTCCGACATGGCATAAGCCCCAAGGTTCCATTATCAGGGGCCGTATGTACCGTGACCATGGAGCCAACGGTCACGTCCTTGCCATACATCTTTCCCTACAAAAGTATGAGGGGGAGGGAATGCAAGATGATCCTGGAGGCCTCAGGGTCAACACCTCCTGTTCTATGCAGAAGCATCAATGAATTTCACTGTCCCCTAAGGAAGGGGTGAGAGCTGAGGAGCTGATATCATTTTATTGATTTATAAGCGATCTATAGATCCTAAAACTGTAGTGCCCAGGTCTGCTTCTCCATGAAGGGAAATGTTATCCCCCGGAGTCCCCTTTAATATAGAACACTATATACTGTAGTTTGTAAAACCCATATACTGTATCAACCACGTGATGAATTTTAGTCCAATTTTTTACTCTGTTCTAGAAGTTTCCCCGATTCTCCAGGTCACATCTCTGTTATAATATTTTTTTTCATATTGATATAGTACTGCCATAAACCAATTTAATATGTGCCTAGATGAATGGTGAGCACTCCACAATGCTATAACTCAATGCCCATAACACAGTGCCCATAACACAATGCCCATAACACAGTGCCCATAACACAATGCCCATAACACAATGCCCATAACACAGTGCCCATAACACAATGCCCATAACACAATGCCCATAACACAGTGCCCATAACACAATGCCCATAATGTGCTGTTTCAATCCTGTTTTATAGTTTAAACTGTTATATTGATGCTTGTCTCTGCTGCCACCTGCTGGCCAGACCTTTCAATTCTTTCTGCCTTTCCTTGTCCAGCCTATGGGGGTGTGGCTCCTGCACGTGCTGTTTGTCTCTTCCTGTTTTGCCGAGTCATTAGGAGACATCTTTACTGCAGAGAGTTCTATCCTCATGGAGCTAGAGAAGCAAAGTTTTTGACCCACAAGTAGCGACTGCAGAGACAAGCTTCATACAAGATTTCAATGCCATGTTTTGGATCATTCATCTATGGAATAAACCAGCATTGTTTTCATCCTAACGTGTGTACACTTATCTGAGACGCTGCTCCGGGTCCTGTCTGCCCCTCTTATTGGAAGTACAAAGGTAAGAAGGAACTCTCACCCCATTATACAATCAGCATGCCTTTATCGCCTTTAAGTGGGAACAGAATAGTCAAAAACTTTGGTTGAAAGCTCCTAGCAGCTAAAAAACTGCCTTACAGCCCAGCATCCAGCTAAAGACCCCCATGTGCCCTGTTCCTCTGTGCATTAATCTGCCCAGCAACAAGCCTTGTGCACCAGTCTGCCTGCATCAGTGCACGTCTGGACAAGCCTAGAGGAAGCTTTCCCACCTGCACATCTTGTACCAGCTCTGCCTGTACTGTTATAAAGAACTGTTTTTATGCACCTGCGGTTTCCTTCTGGCCACATCGCCTCCATAAGCCTGCAGTACACTATACCTCATTACTGCACATCGGCGAACTGCGAACCCCAAGTTTCGTCAAAGCCACCTTGGGAATCCCATCCGGGAGTTCCCGCAGAGCCGCACAGCGATTTTCGGACCCCTATTCAAAAGTTGAGTTTTTTAAAGAGACAGTACACCTTTATTCAAAATGGCCGAAAAGGACCTCGGACAGGCTCATACTGCTGAAACAGAGCAAATACAACCTGATACCGTCCACGATGAAGCCCAGGAGGCAGACCCCACGTCTCAAGCAGACCAAGTTACCCGACCAAAACGTTCTTACAAACCAACGGTAAAGGCAATTGAAAACTATCACGCTATGAAAGATGAGCTAAGTGAACGCCTGGAAGAACAGTGGGAACGTGTCGCCTCTTACATGTCGAGACTTGAACCCTCGTCAGGCGACGCCGCAAGCTTACAATCTGTTATGGAACGGCTGAACGCCGCCCATGAAGGATACAAGAGACTGTCAACAAGGTACATTGCCCTTCTAAAAGACTTTAATTCTGATGAATCCCTTTCAGACCTCAGTAAGGCGCTAGAGACGGACAAAGGGAGAGATGCCAAGGTCCAACACGCCATAAACAAGGCCGAACACCGTATCTCTCACCTGCAAGAAACCAGATCACACCGATCGACCTCATCTAAACGTTCCTCTCGGGCATCCAGGTCGTCATCCTCAAGAAGTTCAACCATGAGCGACAGGATACTAGAAGCCCGCATAATAGCAGAGGAATCCAGGGTGAGACGTTCTTTCACTGAGAGAGAAGCAGAAGAAAAAAGGACAGAAGCAAGGGCACAGGCAAAAAGGGCAGAAGCAGAAGTGGAAGCAAAAAGGGCGGAAGCAAGGGCAGAGGCAAAAAGAGCAGAAGCAGAGATGGAAGCAAAAAGGACCGAAGCAGAAGCGGAGGCTCGAATACAGATCCTTCGGTCACAGATGGAAGAGGAGGTTGCGCTAGCTAAAGTAAGACTACTCGAGCAGGCATTGATCCAAGGTCTTGATCCAGCTAACTCGCCACCACTGGAAACGGATGATCCAGTCGATCGCACCAGAGACTATGTGCTAAACCGGGTACATGTAGCGACCCCGGTTTACAGTACCGTCCAAGTCAACGACACCAAAACCCCCAACATACTTCTAAAGGTGCCAGTACCCTCGAAGGCGCCCGAGCTAATTAACGGCAGTCGCCGAGAGATACCCTCTCAAACACAGTCACCACCACAAGATGGCAACCCAGCGTTTCCTGGCCCACCTTCACAGCTCAAGCGGTATTCGTCAGATTCTTCAAGGGCTAAACCACAGCTCAACCCTGCAGCAGCATCATTCTACCCGGAAACAGCTCATCCATTCACGCCAGGCGGCCCATACGCCCCAGGGGCATCACGAGTCGTTGTGGCAACAAGTGGTGAGAAGTCGGACATGTCCGAGTTTGCCAGGTTCATGGTGAGCAGAGAGCTAATCAGTACTAGTCTTGTGAATTTTGATGATCGTGCAGAGAACTACAGGGCCTGGAAAGCAACCTTCAAGGCAGCCATCGCCAATCTCAACCTAACCGAAGAACAGGAACTCGACCTCCTGATCAAGTGGTTGGGCCCAAGCTCTTCAAGCCGTATCAAGAGCCTCAGAACCGTCTATGTAGGACAAGCAGAAGCAGGTCTCGCCGCCGCATGGCAAAGGCTGGAACGCACCTTTGGCAGCGCGGAAGCAATAGAGAAAGCCCTATTCAAGAGACTGCAGGATTTCCCAAAGATCAACCTTAAAGAAGTCCACAAGCTCCAAGACCTAAGTGATCTGCTCATGGAGCTGGAGCTCGCCAAAAGAGACCCTCGTCTGTCCGGGCTGTGCTATCTGGATTCAGCCCATGGAGTAAACCCAATCGTGGTGAAGCTGCCATACAGTCTGCAGGAGAAATGGGCAACGTCAGTCTCAAAGTACAAAAGAGTGAACGACGTCACCTTTCCCCCATTTATCCACTTCTGCAGATTCATTGACGAGCAGGCCCAGATGAGGAATGACCCCAGCCTCGACTTCCTAGTATCCAACACTTCGGCAGCTGCAGCAACTCCAGCATCAAGGTATGAAAGTGCTACACAAAAACCCAGAGACACTAAGAGAGCTGTGAGTGTTAGAAAGACCGAACTACCATCACCCGCAACGCCCACAGACGAACAGAACACTGTCTCCCCACGAGATAAGTCTTTCAATCGTGAATGTCCCATCCAAAAAAAACCACACTCACTGACCAAGTGCAAGGGGTTTAGATCCAAAACCTTACAGGAGCGCAAGAAGATCCTCACTGAGCTTGGGATTTGCTTCAAATGCTGCGCATCACTTGAGCACATGGCCAAGGACTGTAAATCCACAGTCAAGTGTGGGGAGTGCCACAGCGAAAAGCACATTTCAGCCATGCATCCTACTCGGCTAGCTAGAGACACACCGGCTACAGTCACCACCGCTCCCGCTCCAAGTCATGGCGGGGAGCCACAGAATCAGACTAACACCGCCACAACTGTTTCCTGCTCATGCTCAGAGGTATGTGGAGAGGGCCGAATGGAGAAATGTTGTGCCCGAATATGCCTCATCAAGGTTTATCCCGAGGGACGCCCAGAAAAGGCAATGAAGGTGTATGCCATCATAGACGACCAAAGCAACCGGTCCCTGGCAGGAACCAAATTCTTTGAAGCCTTCGGAATTAGTGGACCATCAGAACCCTACACCTTGAACACCTGCTCAGGCCGCATAGAGACTAACGGCAGAAGAGCCCGGGGATTCATTGCTTCTCCTATCAATGGAAAGACTGAAATACCTCTACCAACGCTCGTTGAATGTGACCAAATACCCAGCCACAGGAGTGAAATTCCTACCCAGAAGCTGCACTTCATCAACCACACCTGAAACACCTCGCGAGCGTTATCCCACCTATAGACAATAACGCGGAGATTCTACTCCTGCTCGGCAGAGACAACCTGAGGGTACACAAGGTGCGACAACAGTGCAACGGACCTGACTATGCACCATACGCCAGAGACTGGACTTGGGATGGGTAGTCATAGGAAATGTGTGTGTTGATCGATCAGAAATCGACTCCTTCAGGACCTACGTGCACGGAGATGGGTGCACAACCTGCCTAAGACCATGTCCTCATCACCATGAAGTGAAGGAGAAGCCCCCAAACTCAATACAGCTACCCGACGTCGCTTCTTCCCTGCGTACCGACAACTTAGGAAGATCAGTCTTTCACGCAACCTATGGTCTCCGAAGAACCGCGTCAGAGGGAGAGTCCGAGTATGGCACAGACGCGAGAGACTTTGTTGAAAAAGACTTTTACGTAGATGATGGGCTCAAATCACTACCCACCGAGGAAGCAGCCATTGATTTGCTCAAAAGGACCCAAGGTCCAGAGTTCCTGCTGAGACAGTCGGAGGAAGCTGTCCAGGAAAACTTCAGCATCCTAGATCCAGATAACGATCCAGATGTCCGAACTGAAGTCAACACCCTGGCCACCAGTGCAGAGGAAGCTTCCAACCTCGGCTGCCAACGTTTTGAACGTTTCTCCAGCTGGACAAGACTCGTCCGGACTGTCGCCAGGTTAGTGCACATCGCCAGATGCTATCGTACAGACCTAAAAAACAAAGACTGTCATCGCTGGCATGTGTGCCACAAACCCCTTTCTGCTGAGGACATCTCCCATGGTGAGTCCCTCATAATACGCCACCTCCAACAGAGCGAATTCGCCACCGAATGGAACTGTTTACACAACAAACAGCAGATTCCACTAAGAAGCCCTCTCGCCAATCTAAACCCGATTATGGACAGTTTTGGCTTACTTAGAGTCGGCGGTCGTTTAAATCAGGCTCGTTTCGGAGTCGCAGAACAAAATCCTCTCATCATTCCCAACAAACACCACGTTACAGTCTTGCTGATCCGACATCACCATGAAAGGACTGAACACCAAGGCAGGCAGATCACAGAGGGCGCCGTACGGTCGGCAGGCCTTTGGATCATTGGAATGAAGAGACGTGTAGCACAAATACTCCATGATTGTGTGCATTGTCGCAAAACGAGAGGAAGGCAACTGTGCCAACAAATGGCTGATCTGCCTGCAGACAGACTTTCTATGGAACCACCTTTCACCTACGTGGGCCTAGACGTGTTCGGACCATGGATGGTATCTTCACGCAGAACTCGTAGCAGCCGAGCAGACAATAAGCGGTGGGCTGTGCTATTCACCTGCATGAGTGTTCGAGCCGTTCACATTGAGGTGTTAGAATCCATGGATACTTCCTGCCTGATCAATGCCTTAAGGAGGTTCTTTGCCATTAGAGGACCAGTAAAGCAGCTGAGGTCCGACCGTGGCAGCAACTTCGTCGGTGCATGTAGAGAGCTGAACATCGACACCAAGCCAATCCAAGACCAGCTAGCAGACAAGGGTTGCACCTGGATCTTCAATTCTCCTCACAGTTCTCACATGGGAGGCTCCTGGGAGAGGATGATCGGGATCTCACGCAACATCCTGAACTCCATGCTAAAGGACGTTAACTCCTCAAGACTCACGCACGAGACTCTAGTCACTCTTTTAGCCGAAGTCTCAGCCATCATCAATTCGAGACCCCTCGTGCCCGTGACAATGGATCCAGAGGTACCAACCATGCTGACTCCCACCATCCTTCTTACTCAAAAAATTGACAACGCGGTAATTCCCAGCGGAGACTTCACTCACGCCAACACCTACCAAAGACACTGGAAACGAGTCCAATATTTGGCCGACTACTTCTGGAATCGATGGAGAAAGGAATACCTCACCGTTCTTCAAGGAAGAAGGAAGTGGCGACATCCCAAGCCGAATATCAAGGAAGGAGACCTGGTCCTTATGAAAGATCAGACCACTGAAAGAACTGACTGGCCTCTGGGACTTGTTACTAAGACACTACCTAGCCAGGACGGCAATGTGCGGAAGGTGGAGCTAAGGGTCTTCAGGAAAGGTGAGACGAAGACCTTTGCAAGGCCGATCCACGAACTCATTCTGCTGTTGCCCGCAGAGAGCGCCACTACGGGATGAACGCTTCCGGACCTGAACTTTAACCGTTTTTCTTCTCATTTTTGGTTTTTTGAATTTGAATTGTTGTATTAACATGCCCTTCGTTTTAGGTATTGTTATGGACTAATAGTGGAATCCCAAAGTGAATTCCAGACGGGGAGTGTGCTGTTTCAATCCTGTTTTATAGTTTAAACTGTTATATTGATGCTTGTCTCTGCTGCCACCTGCTGGCCAGACCTTTCAATTCTTTCTGCCTTTCCTTGTCCAGCCTATGGGGGTGTGGCTCCTGCACGTGCTGTTTGTCTCTTCCTGTTTTGCCGAGTCATTAGGAGACATCTTTACTGCAGAGAGTTCTATCCTCATGGAGCTAGAGAAGCAAAGTTTTTGACCCACAAGTAGCGACTGCAGAGACAAGCTTCATACAAGATTTCAATGCCATGTTTTGGATCATTCATCTATGGAATAAACCAGCATTGTTTTCATCCTAACGTGTGTACACTTATCTGAGACGCTGCTCCGGGTCCTGTCTGCCCCTCTTATTGGAAGTACAAAGGTAAGAAGGAACTCTCACCCCATTATACAATCAGCATGCCTTTATCGCCTTTAAGTGGGAACAGAACACATAACACAGTGCCCATAACACAGTGCCCATAACACAGTGACAATAACACAGTGCCCATAACACAATGCCCATAACACAGTGCCCATAACACAGTGCCCATAATACAATACAATACTCATAACACAATGCCCATAACACAGTGACAATAACTCAATGCCCATAACACAATGCCCATAACACAGTGCCCATAACACAATGCCCATAACACAGTGACCATAATACAATACAATACCCATAACACAATGCCCATAACACAGTGACAATAACACAATGACAATAACACAATGCCCATAACACAGTGCCCATAACACAGTGCCCATAATACAATACAATACCCATAACACAATGCCCATAACACAATACCCATAACACAATGACAATAACACAATGCCCATAACACAATGCCCATAACAGTGCCCATAACACAATACCCATAACAAAGTGCCCATAACACAATGCCCATAACACAATGCCCATAACGGTGCCCATAACACAGTGTCAATAACACAATGCCCATAACATACTGCCCATAACACAAAGCCCATAACACAGTGCCCATAAAACAATGCCTGTAACACAATGCCCATAACACAGTGCCCATAACACAATGCCCATAACCACAATGCCCATAACACAGTGCCCATAACACAGTGCCCATATCACAATGCCCATAACACAGTGCCCATAACACAATGCCCATAACAGTGCCCATAGCACAATGCCCATAACATACTGCCCATAACACACTGCCCATAACACAGTAACAATAACAGAATGCCCATAACACAATGCCATAACACAGTGCCCATAACACAGTGCCCATAACACAATGCCCATAACACAGTGCCCATAGCACAATGTACATAACATACTGCCCATAACACACTGCCCATAACACAGTAACAATAACACAATGCCCATAACACAATGCTCATAACACAGTGCCCATAACACAGTGCCCATAACACAATGCCCATAACAGTGCCCATAACACAGTGCCCATAACACAATGCCCATAAACACAATGCCCATAACGGTGCCCATAACACAGTGTCAATAACATACTGCCCATAACACAATGCCCATAACACAGTGCCCATAAAACAATGCCCATAACACAATGCCCATAACACAGTGCCCATAACACAATGCCCATAACACAATGCCCATAACACAGTGCTCATAACACAATGCCCATAACACAGTGCCCATAACACAGTGCCCATAAAACAGTGCCCATAGCACAATGCCCATAACACACTGCCCATAACACAGTAACAATAACACAATGCCCATAACACAATGCCCATAACGGTGCCCATAACACAGTGTCAATAACACAACGCCCATAACATACTGCCCATAACACAATGCCCATAGCACAATGCCCATAACATACTGCCCATAACACACTGCCCATAGCACAGTAATAATAACAGAATGCCCATAACACAATGCCCATAACACAGTGCCCATAACACAGTGCCCATAACACAATGCCCATAACACAATGCCCATAACACAGTGCCCATAGCACAATGCCCATAACATACTGCCCATAACACACTGCCCATAACACAATGCCTATAACACAGTACCTATAACATAATGCCCATAACACAGTGCCCATAACACAATGCCCATAACAGAGTGACCATAATACAATACAATACCCATAACACAATGCCCATAACACAATATTCATAACACAATGCCCATAACACAATGCCCATAACACAGTGCCCATAACACAATGCCCATAACACAGTGCCCATAACACAATGCTCATAACAGTGCCCATAACACAATGCCCATAACACAGTGCCCATAGCACAATGCCCATAACATACTGCCCATAACACAGTGCCCATAGCACAATGCCTATAACACAGTGCTCATAACACAATGCCCTTAACACAATGCCCATAACACAGTGCCCATAGCACAATGCCATAACATACTGCCTATAACACAATGCCCATAGCACAATGCCTATAACACAATGCCCTTAACACAATGCCCATAACACAGTGCCCATAGCACAATGCCCATAACATACTGCCCATAACACAATGCCCATAGCACAATGCCTATAACACAGTGCTCATAACACAGTGCCCATAATACAATGCCCATAACACAGTGCCCATAACACAATGCCTATAACACAGTGCCCATAGCACAATGCCCATAACATATTGCCCATAACACAATGCCCATAGCACAATGCCTATAACACAGTGCTTATAACACAGTGCCCATAATACAATGCCCATAACACAGTGCCCATAACACAATGCCCATAAACACACTGCCCATACCACAGTGGCATCTACAGAGATTGTGCTCTGCACCTGTGCCAGTGAGTCCCCAACAAGTAATAGTTTATAGTGACCCCAGTGATAGAAGCAGCCATGCAGAGAAGCCAGATCTGCAAGTATTATGCCAGAACAGAAGCTGTCATAATAACGATCCACAACTTCAGATTGTGTCTCATGCATCAGCACAGCTTCTATCCGCTCTGCAGGAATTTCTTCTGCGTGGGCTTTCGTTCTGTTCTAAAGCTTGTCATCTCTACCCTCCATGAGACTGTAGATACTTTCCCCCTCTCCCCACACATTGCAGATCCTATCTATAACACTAAGGGAAACAAGGGGGAGAGCAGGAGGAGCTGTCAGAACCAGGAGGTTTGTAACATTTTTGTAAAACACTAAGCAAGAAAGAAAACTTTACAAACTCTGCAGCAGTAATATGGTAGAATATTTATCTGAGTATTATTTACAGATTGCTTAACTTTGCATTTAAAGGAGTTGTCCATCACTCGGAAAACTCCTTCTCATTTGCTATAGTCCCACCTATAAAATAACAACAGCTGATACTCCCCTCTGGTGCCGGTGCCGTTCCGGTGGTGTCGGTACCAGGTCTCCAAGGACTCGAATGATGATGTTATGTCACGTCGGAGAGAATGAAATGACTGCTGATTGGCTGTGGGGCATCACATGACTAAAAAAGTCACACCCCATAAGAACTGGTGCCAACATCACTGGAACGGTGCCGTCACCGTAGGGGAGTATAGGTAACTGAGGAATATGGTAACTGATTATCTAAGTAGTGGAAAATCAGTTTAGAAAGATACTGACCTGTAGAAATGCTGGCTGGTGAATCGGTGGCCTCGCCCCGACGCGCGTTCCATTCACCTGCGTATTCAGGGCAGTGTTTATTTTCTCTATTATGGGTTTCCAATTATTTTCCTACTATTCCTCATTCTAGGTATTTTTTGAACATTGACATATTGCCATTAACAGTTTTTTCCACCGTAGGGTCTACTGACATGTTATATTTGGCTCCTTTCCTCCATTAGACCTATATATTTATATAATGTCTATTAGGTACTCTGCTACTATTGGCTTTTAGTCATTAACAATGCTGTCTTCCCCACTGATTGTAAGAAAAGGATATATGCTACTGTGATGGTGAGATAAGGTGGGTTATATTTTACTGGATTTTACAGGTGTTGTTGCTATACTGTGTATTCTTCCCTTCCCCCCTTCCTTTGTACTCATCTTCCCTGGAGTGTGTCAGTAGACCTGGTTTGGCTATTGGGAGGTGGTTGGGGGAGGAGAGGCAGTGCGATTTCAGTCTTGGTGTGGGATGCTGAGTTGACACCAGCTCCACAAAGGAACTTAGAGAAACCTGGATTACCCGGAGATACAATATACTGCTGGATTGTTTTATGGATTTTTATGTTTTTCAAGCAATAAAGGTTCTTGGGCTGTTTACACATCTCTCGCTCTGTTGATTGTGGGATACTGGAGAAGGACCCCGTGACAACCCTTAAGATATAAACTATATTACTTTTTATAATTTACTATTACCCTTTATAGAACATGTGGCCATCAGACCATTAACATGTTTTGTAACAATATCCTACAATACGTTTTGATTTGCACCTGGCAGTATGGGGATCCTTGCCCTATTTTATTATAATTATAACAACAAACTATTGGTTTTAACATTATTTTGGGTAGTTCTGCACTAAAAAATCCTAAAAGGATAAAAGATTTTCTATGTCTTTATGGTGTTTCCCACTGGATGGAGTGACCCATGGTCAGACACTGAGGTGTCAGCACCACTATGCCACCAACTCTCAACAGAGCGTAAGCCTGGCACCGCCACACTAGTGACCTTACAGCATCAGTAAAACTGCACACCCCAGATAGCAATTAACCAAATATGGGTACCCTATACCTACAGTATACCACATGTTGGTTGACTCTCTAACTCATAGGGGAACGACTACTTTACTTTGATGCTAAAATCATTCAGGCGACTTTGTGATCAAGGCCTATATTAGGCCGAAACGTCATATTCTGTCGCATCACCAAGCACTGTTAATAAAGATTCACCTTAAGCATACCCTCATCTAGTACGTGTGCAGTGTTTATAAGTATCCATTGACTGTGGAACCCCGGGCTCCCTTCATTAGCACCGTAACACCAAAAGGGTTGAGTGCTAGCCATCGTATTCTACTAGTAGTGGAGAAGTAGGCCTGGGGAGTGGAGTGAGTGCCGGTTCACCCCAGTGGAGAGTGCAGGAATGGACACCGGAGTCTGAGGTTGTGAGGGACTCTAGGCCTAGCAGCCAATACAGGAGGGCGAGAGATTCCAAGTTGCCCGTCCACCACGAATCCTAGGAGACACAGCAGCACCAGAGAGCTCAGGGAGAGCAGCGAGAGGAGCGAAACCCAGAGAGGGCTCAAGCTGCCTGTCATACAGGTAAGAGACTGTACGCAGGAGGAGAGGGGGTCGCAACTTAGCTACATGCAGCCAGGACCCGCCAAGAGGAGCGAAACAGGGAGGCCTCAGAACTCACTGGGTGAGGAGAACCCCAACTGTCTACCAGGCGCACGGACTCCTAACATCTCTTTTGGACGGTACCCTGGACGAACCTGCTACTGCCAGTAAAGGTAATGGAGACTTCAACCCCCTGTGTCTGTCGGTCATGCCGCGTCCTCAGGCTACACCTCTTAACGGCCTACCACCGCCATAGACTCTACCGATTGCCCTGGGGACCTGCACTTCCCGTGGGGAGTGAAACCATTGGTGCTGCACTCCCATCACCCCTAGAGGGCCCGCCCAGCAGCCACAGCCACCAAGAGCCGCAAATCATGGGTGGCGTCACGACAATCTTCCCTAAGTCACAAACCTGTGAACTTTAATTAGCCGACCCCCTGGGCTACAGAGCTGAGCCTCAACCCCCGTCACTTCCCCCCAGCAGTGACCCAACAGCTCTGCCCCGAGTCGCCCCCATGGCCCCAGGGAACGTCAGGGGCGCAAACAGAAAAACAAGATTTTCTGAACTCAGCTTTAAACTCTTCCTGCTTGAGCCATTTATGTCTTTGCGCTTTCGTACCATCCTCCTCTTCCTCCACCCCTGCCCCAACATACTTGTACTATATGTGTTGGGAAGGGGGAATAGAGACCACTGCCTCCTGCTCCAAAGCAAAGAGTGAAATCTGCTTTACACCAATAGGATTTCTGCATTTTCTCCCATAGACCTTCATTAATATTTTTTTCATAGTTGGATAAAAACCTTATGTTGTAATGTGATTATTTTTATTTTTCACTTATTTGTTGTTGTTCACTTATAGTGAAAAAAACAACAACTAAAAAGATGCAGCAAAAAGAGTGACGGAATGAATCATGGCGGATATATATCATTGGTGCAACGTGTGCAGCCTCACAGGCGCCCAAGTGGTAAGGTGACCCCTTTTGACCTCCAAAGTGCATTATGATGACATATTGGACAGCAAAGGGCCCATATGCTCTTATGTCTGTGTCCACCAGTGTGTCAATCTGAAGAAAAAATTGCAAGAGAGATTAAAAAAAAGGCCAAAAAGCACAGTAAATTGTACAGTTTCTTCCATTTTTTCCAAAAGAAAAATACTATTGTAATTTTTGGGGCATCAAACAACAATACTGTCATATAAAGCTCCCACTACAATTACACTACGCTATGTTCACACACTGTTTTTACTACGCTTTTGTGTTGTATTTTTACTTTGGTTTTATGCTAATCTAAACCTTTTACTGCAGCAAAAATGCACTGTATTAACACAGCCTTACTCTCCTGCACCATAGGTGAGATTCACACATTTGTTTCTGGGTCTAACTAACCGTTTTTTAAGGAGTTTTGCCTCTGTCATGGGGTCCTTTCTCAGTGTCCCACAATCAACAGCGCGAGAGATGTGTGAACAGCCCAAAAACTTTAATTTCTTAAAAACATACAAATCCATAAAAACAATCCATCAGAAAATCCATAAAACAATCCAGCAGTATACTGTATCCAGGGTAAACCAGGTTTCTCTAAATCCCTTTGTGGAGCTGGCCTCAGCTCAGCATCCCACACACACACAGACTGAATCGTACTGCCTCTCCACAGAAAGACTCAAATCTTACTCCCTCTCCTCCCCCATCCACCTCCCAATGTCTAAATCCAGGTCTATTGACACACCCCAGGGGGCAAGTACACACATTGGCAGGCAGAGGACTAGAATGACCAAGTAAGGACATGTCCAGAGTAATTCAATGATCAGACTCTCTGGAGTGTAATGAGTAATCAGGAGGTGGGAAAGGCTGAATACATAGTATAGGAACAGCACTTGTAAAATGCAGTAAAATATAACCCACCATATCCACCATCACAGCCTTCATTTTTCCCTCATCCATTTTAGCAAATGTTTTGATTGTCAGACCTTAGTTTTTATCCATTGACTCTCTGCAATAGATCAATGAAAAATGGATAAAAAATTGAAGTAAAGTTTTTCTTCCATTTTTTATCTGTATTGTTTGGATAACCAAAAGCGGGGTGTGCTCTGAGCCTCACTAGATCCACTTTTATAACTGGTGAGTATATGGATCATTGACGCTCAATGGATTCAAAAACGAAACAGACGGGAACCGATTACGAGATACAGGCACATCTCAATGAATTAGAATATCATCAAAAAGGTCATTCATTTCAGTAATTCAATCCATAAAGTGAAACACATATATTATATAGAGCCATTACACACAGAGGGATCTATTTTATGTGTTCATTTCAGTTAATGTTGATGATTATGGAAACCCAAAGGTCATTATCTCAGAGAATTAAAGTAGGGAGGATGAAGGGTTAAAAACCATGCTGTTGTATTCCACCAGACATCAAAGGGTGAATATAATATTGATTTATTAGTCAACGCGTTTCAGGTCTCCCTGAATGATGGCAATATGATATTGATTTATTAGTCAATGCGTTTCAGGGCTCCCTGGCTCCTTCCTCAGGACAAATCAATATCATATTCCATGTTTCAGGGAGCCCTGAAACACATTGCCTAATTAATCAATATTATATTCACCCTTTGATGTCTGGTGGAATACAGCAGCGCGGTGTTTAACCCTTTATCCTCCCTCCTCTATATGCCCCACGCTGGGGACTGCAGCAGCCGTGATCTGCTTTTATAGTGGTTGTGACTTTCACAACCACACAAGGTGAAGCCTCTGATGCCTGTTTAGGGAATATTTTATCTCTCAGACCCTTCTTCCTCCCTACTTTAATTTTATGAGATAACAATGACCTTTGAGTTTTTCATTGGATGTAAGCCATAATCATCAACATTAACATAAATAAACACATGAAATAGATCCCTCTGTGTGTAATGACTCTATATAATATGTGTATCACTGTATGTATTGAATCACTGTAATAAAGGCACTTTTTGATGATCTTCTAATCTATTGAGCTGCTCCTGTATCACTCCTCTACCTTAGTAGCAGAGCAGGGTGGTACTCTCTGTATGGTCGGGTGTCCTCCAGCTATACCAGCAATGAGGCCGCATTACTCTCCACCTACACACTAGCCGGATTCAGGAGATCACACTCATGTCACTCCTATTAACACTTTCCAGACCGAGATACTATCAATGCTCACTGACACTTTAACACATTTACAATATGTGAATATTCCAAGCATATAAAAGAAATGTTAGAATACACTGTATCAGAGAACTCTGCTTCTTTCTCCACTTATGAGCCTCTTCTTCTGTCTGACAAACTCCTCATTCTTTCCAAAAAAAAGCTAACATTTGTCTTTAGTCACAACAAGATTGACGGATAACTCACTGAAAGGATCAGATTCCAGCAGAATATTAGAGTCTATAGACAGGTGAATGCAGAGCTGCACTACACAATACCGTCATTGTATAATGTTCTCAATGCTGCTGCTTTCTAAAAAGTGCTTTGTCTCACTCAAGTGCTGCATTCACAGCTATATTGCTCAGTACTGCTGAATAATGTCATCCATGCTTCTGCTTTTTAGTAAGGGCTTTATCTCACCCCAGTGCTGGATTCACAGTTACACTGCTCAGTACTGCTGAATAATGTAGTTAATGCTTTTGCTTTTTAGTAAGTGTTTTATCTCACCCAGGTGCTCTATTTACAGCTACATTGCTCAGTACTGTTGTAGAATATCATATATACTTTTGATTTTTAGGGTGCTCTCACTGAGATAAAACACTTACTATAGGAAGGCTCTCATTGGCATATTGGCAGTATATAACCTGTGCAAGAAAATATTGTAAAGCATAAACTGGACAGTGGCTCCTTCAACTCGAGCGAGAAAGCTTTATAGAAATACATGAAGCTGTCACGTTCAAGTCAGGGGAACCACGACCAATACATGCATTACAATGCAATCCTTATGCGAGATATACACTGACTTTACGCCAGTGCAAGCGCACCCATAGTAAGTGTTTTATCTCACTCCAGTGACATAGTCACAGCTCCATTGCTAAGCACTGCTAAATAATGTAATGTATGCTTCTGCTTTTTAGTAAGTGTTTTATCTCACCTTAGTCCTCTACTCACATCTTCACTGCTTAGTACTGCAGAATATCATCTATGATTTTGCTATTTAATAAGCTGTTTTATCTCACCGCAATGCTGGACTCACTTGTACAGAATAACGTCTTCTATGCATCTGCTCTTTGTTAGGTTTTACCTCATCCTAGTGCTCTATTCACAGCTACATTGCTCGGTATTGCTGTATAATGTCAGCTATGCTTTTGCTTTTTAGTAAGTGTTTTATCCCACCTCAGTGTTGGATTCACAGCTACATTACTCAGTACTTCTAAATAATGTCATCTATGCCTCTGCTTTTTAGTAAGAGTTTTATCTCACTCTGGACCTCTATTCACAGCTACATTGCTCAGTACTGCTGAATAATGTCACGTATGCTTCTGCTTTTTAATAAGTGTTTTATCTCACCCTAGTACTCTATTCACACTTACACTGCTTAGTACTGCAGAATAATATCATCTATGATTTTGTTAATTAATAAATGCTTTATCTCACCACAATGGACTCACTGGTACAGAATATGTATTCTATGCGTCTTCTTTTTTATTAAGTTTTACGTCATCCCAGTGCTCTATTCACAGCTATGTTGCTCAGCTATGCTTTTTAGTGTTTTATCCCACCTCCGTGCTGGATTCGCATCTGCATTACTCAGTACTTCTAAATAATGTCATATATGCCTCTGCTTTTTTAGTAAGAGTTTTATCTCACCCTGCACCTTTATGCACAGCTAAATTGCTCAGTATTGCTAAATGCTGTCAGCTATGCTTTTACTTTTTAGTAAGAGTTTTATCTCACTCTGGACCTCTATTCACAGCTACATTGCTCAGTACTGATGAATAATGTCACCTATGCTTCTGCTTTGTAGTGAGTGTTTTATCTCACCCCAGAGATGGATTCACATGTACACAGGTCAGTACTATTGAATAATATTATCTACGCTGCTGTTACTTCTGAATATGTGCTAAGTAGGTTCTGTAGCCAAAACATTTCCCTTAGATTATTCTCTAGCTCATACAGAAATATGTAATAATAAAAATATGTAATAAAATATATAATAATAAATAATAGTGGATATTTTTCTTCTTTACTTTTGCACTAAACTAGGCCTGTTAGTAAAGTCTTTAAACACAGGAAAATGCCAAGGAGCCTCCAACATAAAAGTGCCTTCACCACTGGGTTCCAGCCACCCTCTCTAGATATTCCCAGTAAAGAGAGATATAACTGCATTTATTTAAAGCAGCTTCCAAGAGTAGAAAAATATGTTGTTTTTTTTGTAAAACAACAACACCCTTGTCCAGTGCTAGTGTCTGGATTGCAACTCAGCTCCACTGAAGTGAATGGATCTGAGCCGCAATACCGCACGTCACCTGTAGGCCGGGGTGGAGCTGTTTTTGCAATCAGTGACCTAAGATATGGGAACAGATAGGTTATTCCCTTGTTGAGGACCATGCTGATTCCTCCTTCATGAGAGCTGTAGCAGCGCTCTGCTCTGATTCATTGGAAAGGTGACTCCCAGGAGGATCGTACAGTGCGACCGGCCCTTTAATGTCCTTGGACACCATATAAAATGTAGGATATCCTTTAGAATTAAAGTGACATGTAATGGCAAAACAAGGCAACAGATATATGATGACTTACATATTTAAATAATGGAGTTTACTTGCTAGACCCCGTTAGTTTTATTATTTCTGGAAAAATTGATAATAAATGGAAATAAAAAAGAGAAAAAAATGACAGCACATCACTGCACTCATATTAAGGATCATCAGCAGCGTTTGCTATGTAATTGAAGACAGCATGCTGTAAGTTAACAGAGATTCATGTGATGCCTCTCTTATCACACTAGTGTGCTGTTGTTTACCTGCAATTCTGTTTTATTATATAGGAGATTACATTGCTGCACTAGTTCAATAGTGGATCAGGTAGTCTGGCACAATCTTGGTGTCATTAGCAGCTCACTGTCTATTAGCTTGTATACAGTAGCCTGTGTGGTGTGTTATAGTTATTAGCTCTGCTGCATTTTAAATCTACAAACTGTGTCAAACGACTCACCCAGCAATATGTGAATGCATCGTTGGATCAGGGTTTCTTTGCCTATATCTGCTGCTCTCAGATGAGGTATCAGAACCAGCTGACAGGATTCCCTTAACAATTCAAAATCGATGTTAAAGGGAGTCTCATTTAACAACTGTTAGCAGGAGAAACGAGTTATGAGCTCTCTGCTATACGCTTGCCAAAGTGTGTCTGAATGGCATATCCGACTGGATAGTGTCATGTGCACAATGCTGCAGATGGTAACGCTGTACCGGAGGTACACGGTGCGGGCCAGCGCTCGCAGGTCACTGACCCAATTTAATCATCCCGGCAGGCAGGAAGACAGAAACAGATGACGGTATGTTCCTGAAGATCAAGAATGGGGAAAACCCTTAGGTATGTTCACACATTGGGACTTATTGAAGCATTTTTTCTGCAGCAGAACTGCTCTCATGGCAGTAAGACGCGCTACCAGCAGATTCTTGAATATTGCTGCATTTCTTGGTGCACATTATGCAGCTGGTGAAATAAGTATTAAAACGTCATCAATATTTTTAGCTGTATATCTGAGCAGTGATGGCGAACCTATGACACGCGTGTCAGCACTGACACGCGTAGCCATTTTCAGTGACACGCGGCCGGCCGGAGAAACTAGACTCGCTATTTGGATAAAAACCACAGACACGGACACAGCAGCAAAAAACTGTTGCGAGTCGGGTTTCCAAAACGGCAATGCGAGCTATTACGCTTGACTCGTCTAGTCTACTCGTTGCGAGTCTAGCGAGTCCAATGTTAATGAATGGGGAATCGAGTCTAATTACTCGATTCCCCATTCATTAACATTGGACTCGCTAGACTCGCAACGAGTAGACTAGAGTCAAGCGATTCCGAGTTAGGACTCGCCCATCACTAACTACAGATGAGGAAAAAAAAATGTGCTGGAGGACTGTAGGCCAGGACAGCAGAGCTCCGGCACAGAGCGTCTAGTCCTGGGACTTCCGGTAAGCGGAACTTCTGGCTGGCGCAGCAGGGAGCAGCGGAGCGCTGTGGGGGACGCATATCTGAGGCCCTGTGATCGCTGTCTGGAGGTCCAGTGATTACAACCATCCTCGAGTCCAGTGAAAGGTTCTGGGCAGAATCTGGGCTGGGTGTCATGAATGTGTGATTGGCCATTACTGAGATAAGTGAGGGGGAGGCTGGAAGAGGCCTGTGCTATGGGTGCCGTTTCCCGCCATTAATTTACATAAGGAACGCCATCTTGCAGCATACAGACTCCATTTCATCCTATTAATCTCTATTTCTGCTTATTAACTCTGCCCTTTCCTAAAAGACAGTTAACCCCTAATTGCCTGCAGGGCTATCTATAAATCTTCTGTCACTGCCCCTCTGATGGAGAAGCCAAAAAAAACAAGGTTAAGTAAAGGAAGTGGTAGTAGTAGCAGTAGCCGACCCTTTCAAGAGACATGGACTGAGATGTATGGCATTATAGAAAAAAATGGCAGATCATTTTGCGTTCTATGTAGTGAAACGGTAGTAAGCAGAACGTGGAATATAAATAGACATTTTGAAACTACTCATTCCCAGCTCTTGAAAAAAAGTGAGGATGAAAGGAAGGAATACATTTCCAGGCAGCTACAACTTCATAAGAGCCAATCTAATTCCATCCTTAAATTTGTAAAAAGCTCTACAAATGTAACATCTGCAAGTCTGAGCATTGCTCACTCCATAGCTCAGCATGGAAAAGCCCTCAGTGAGGGAGAATTTATTAAAGAAACTCTCTTAAGATGTGCACCAGTCCTATTTCATGATATGCAGAATAAAGATGCAATTAGTAAGAGAATAGTTGAGTTACCACTCAGTAGAAATATCATAAAAGACCGAATAATGAGACTGAACACAAACGTACAACATCAATTAAAGGAAGACATAAGTAATTGTAAATATTTTTCGATCTCTCTTGATGAAACTACTGATGTCACATCACATGCTCAATTGGCCATTATTGGTCGATATTCTGATGGTCTCACAATGAGAGAAGAGTTGATAAAGTTAGTATCAGTGCCAACAAGTACATCAGGAAGCGAAATATGTAAGGTTGTTAAACAAACATTCTGTGACCTAAGCATTGATATCTCTAAAGTTGTGTCAGTGACGACAGATGGGGCACCAAACATGGTGGGGAAAAAAGTTGGATTTGTTACATTGTTTACAGAAGCTATTGGACACCCGATTGTGCCTTTTCATTGTATTATCCATCAGGAGGCTTTATGTGCCAAAGGCAGGATTCACTGACTTAAACGACTTAATGTCAGTTGTTACAAAAATAGTTAATTTAATAGCTGCTCGCCCCCTTCACAAGAGAGAATTTTCTGCACTTTTACTGGAGGTTGATTCCACCTACAGTGGACTGCTGATGTACAATAATGTAAGATGGCTGAGCCGAGGCAAAGTTCTTGAGCGCTTTGTCGAGTGCTTTGAAGAAATTAAGGTATTTCTTGAGGATAAGGATCTGGGAAACTTTCCTCAGCTCTATGATTATCAGTGGGTCAACACCCTGATGTTTTTTACAGATCTCTCTGTTCATATTAATGAACTGAACTTAAAGCTACAAGGTTTTGGCAAAAGTATTGACGTTATGTTTGGATACATAAAAGCTTTTGAAAGTAAACTTAAAATTTTCAAGCGAGATGTAGAAACTAAAACTTATAAGTATTTTCCTCGAGTAACAAAGTATTTTGAGAAGGCCAGTGCTGCTGTACAAAATGAAATGGAGCCCTTGCATCTAAAGTACCAGCATGTTTTAGACTCCTTACTTGACCAGTTCAGTGATAGATTTAATCAATTTAGAAGCCTAGAACAGACCATGAAAATAATTAAGTATCCTGATGTAGTAGTCTACAGTAGTTTGGAATTAAATGGTTTCCAATGGATACAAATTGATGATTTGGAGATGCAACTTGCCGAATTTCAGGACAGCATCTGGGGTCAGGTGTTTGTTGATTTGAGGTCAAAGCTTGAGAATCTAGAAAGGTGCCGTTTGGAGAATCAAGAGGAGTGCCACTATGAACAGGAAATTTGGAGTGCCTGGAATCGGTTACCAGACACTTTTAGCACCCTGAAAAATATAGCAATGGCTTTACTTACTATTTTTCCCTCTACGTACTTTTGTGAGACCTTATTCTCAGCATTAAATAATATCAAAACCAACAAAAGAAACAGATTGACAGATAACCTTAGTAGCGCTTGCTTGGCCTTGAAGTGTACAAAATACCAACCTTCAATTGAAGATTTAGCCAATGAAATTCAGCAACAAAAAAGTCACTAAATCAGTGATGGCGAACCTGTGGCAGTCCAGCTGTTGCTGTTGCTGTTGCTGTTGCTGGACTGCCACAGGTTCGCCATCACCGGAAGAATTCCCCCTCCCCCTCACTTATCTGACTTAGTTCATGACACCCCACACAAGTGAAATAACAGCAAGACCAACAAAAGAAACCAACTGACAGATTAACAAAGAAGTCACTAAGCAGGTAAGTTAAAGAATTATACATATTTGTTATTTACACTATAAATATCGTAAAATTAGGGGTTTTTTTCTCAAGGTGACACACCTGCCGAGTTATGCTCGGTTTTTTGGCGAATTTTGACACACCAAGCTCAAAAGGTTGCCCATCACTGATCTAGAGGAACGGTTGACATGGATTTCTCACCAGATGCTGGTAACAACCCATCCAATCCACACAGGCAAACCATAGACATCAATACATTTAGTGAGGTGTAATAATGAGAAATGATACAGAGAAAAAGTATTGAATACATGAAGAAAGAGAGGAGCAAAAAGCAACGGAAATTCATGACACCAACTGAAATGTATCAGTAATTAGAAGGAAATACTGACACTTAGTGAAAAATAATATCAGCTGGTTCAACTGGTGGCTTATAAAAATGTGTCTCATAGGCCAGGGTCACATCTACATTTTTTTTTTTTAAACCTGATCCGGTTTTGAGCTTTCAAAAAGCTCAAAACCGGATCAGGAATCGCTCCTCATAGGAACCAATGCTAAAAACCGGATCCGGAAACGCTCCTCATAGGAACCAATGCTAAAAACCGGATCAGGAAACGGTCCTCATAGGAACCAATGCTAAAAACCGGATCAGGAAACGGTCCTCATAGGAACCAATGCTAAAAACCGGATCAGGAAACGGTCCTCATAGGAACCAATGCTAAAAACCGGATCAGGAAACGGTCCTCATAGGAACCAATGCTAAAAACCGGATCAGGAAACGGTCCTCATAGGAATCAATGCTAAAAACCGGATCAGGAAACGGTCCTCATAGGAACCAATGCTAAAAACCGGATCCGGAAACGCTCCTCATAGGAACCAATGCTAAAAACCGGATCAGGAAACGGTCCTCATAGGAACCAATGCTAAAAACCGGATCAGGAAACGCTCCTCATAGGAACCAATGCTAAAAACCGGATCAGGAAACGCTCCTCATAGGAACCAATGCTAAAAACCAGATCAGGAAACGCTCCTCATAGGAACCAATGCTAAAAACCGGATCAGGAAACGCTCCTCATAGGAACCAATGCTAAAAACCGGATCAGGAAACGCTCCTCATAGGAACCAATGCTAAAAACCGGATCAGGAAACGCTCCTCATAGGAACCAATGCTAAAAACTGGATCCGGAAACGGTCCTCATAGGAACCAATGCTAAAAACCGGATCAGGAAACGGTCCTCATAGGAACCAATGCTAAAAACCGGATCAGGAAACGGTCCTCATAGGAATCAATGCTAAAAACCGGATCAGGAAACGGTCCTCATAGGAACCAATGCTAAAAACCGGATCAGGAAACGCTCCTCATAGGAACCAATGCTAAAAACCGGATCAGGAAACGCTCCTCATAGGAACCAATGCTAAACACCGGATCCGGAAACGCTCCTCATAGGAACCAATGCTAAAAACCGATCAGGAAACGGTCCTCATAGGAACCAATGCTAAAAACCGATCCGGAAACGGTCCTCATAGGAACCAATGCTAAAAACCGGATCAGGAAACGGTCCTCATAGGAACCAATGCTAAAAACCGGATCAGGAAACGGTCCTCATAGGAACCAATGCTAAAAACCGGATCAGGAAACGGTCCTCATAGGAACCAATGCTAAAAACCGGATCAGGAAACGCTCCTCATAGGAACCAATGCTAAAAACCGGATCAGGAAACGCTCCTCATAGGAACCAATGCTAAACACCGGATCCGGAAACGCTCCTCATAGGAACCAATGCTAAAAACCGGATCAGGAAACGGTCCTCATAGGAACCAATGCTAAAAACCAGATCAGGAAACGGTCCTCATAGGAACCAATGCTAAAAACCGGATCAGGAAACGCTCCTCATAGGAACCAATGCTAAACACCGGATGGCTTCACAAGCAATCCGGTGTCCATCTCCGGCTCTGCAGCCTGCGTGAAAAATCATGCAGGCTGCAGTTTTCGGAGCGGTTTTAGCATCCGCAATGCGGGAACCGGATTGCTCAGGATGTGTAATCAGGATGTGTAATCCTGAGCAATCCGGTTACTGGATATTTTGCTCATCCCTGCTCCCTCCGCCCGCTTATTAATTATGCACGCCCCCTCTCGGCTTGCTGCAGTGCTGACAACCTGGCCGCGTCATGAAAGGGGCAGGGTTAAAATTGTGTCATACTGGTGGCCTCGTCCCTTTCATGACACGGCCAGGCTGTCAGCACTGCAGCAAGCCGAGAGGGGCGTGCATAATTAATAAGCGGTCGGAGGGAGCAGCAGACAGCCCCGCCTATGGCTACTTACAGAAACTGAAACTCAGACATCACGTAAATATAAGCTGGATCCTCTACTTTAATACATTGTTTTATTCAGCTAAAGGGATAGCTAGAAAAGATAAGAGGGGGTGCAGGGACAGGTCTACCGACAAGGGGGGGCAGTTTGTGGGGTCATGCGCGCAGCTCTGAGGATCTCGGCGGTTTTGTGCATTACAGATTAAAGCAGGATAAGCCCACCTCAATGGGTGTAAGGTCTCTAGGGGGAGTAGGCCCCCCCTAGAGACATTAATCAAACATTTATTTTGTGAATTAATCGATTTAAGATACATAGAACAGTTTGCTCATCCCGGCGGCAGCAGGGATGAGCAAACTATCCGGTAACCGGATTGCTCAGGATTACACATCCTGAGCAATCCGGTCACCGGATTGCGGCTTCAGCAATCCGGTTCCCGGATTGCTGAAGGTATGATGATAATTGCGTTCACCGCATCCGGATCGGGATGCGGTGAACGCAATTAAGGTTTAAAGTGTGACCCTAGCCATTACCAATGTGCCACACAAGAAACATCTGATGTTGGGTAAAACCAGTGAGTTGTTTCAAGACCTTCGCAACTTTATTGTTGCAAAACATACTGATGGCATTGGTTACAGAAAAATTTCTAAACTACTGACAGTTCCAGTGATCACTGATGGAGCCATAATCCAGAAGGGGAAATAACATCATTTCACCAATAACTGGCCACGATCAGGTGCTCCCAGCAAGATTTCAGACAGAGGAGTGAAAAAAATGATCAGAAGAGTTATACACTAGATAAGAAAAACAAGGAATCAGCAAATACAATTGTTTTAAAGAAGTCAATAAGTAATTCACTCCCCCTCCATGGCCTGTATGCACGCTCCTGTATGCACGCTCCTGTATGCACGCTCCTCTATGCACGCTTATGTATGCACACTCCTCTATGCATGCTCCTGTATGCACGCTCCTGTATGCACGCTCCTGTATGCACGCTCCTCTATGCACGCTTATGTATGCACGCTCCTGTATGCACGCTCCTGTATGCACGCTCTTCTATGCACGCTCATGTATGCACGCTCCTGTATGCACGCTCCTGTATGCACGCTCCTGTATGCACGCTCCTGTATGCACGCTCCTCTATGCACGCTTATGTATGCACGCTCCTCTATGCATGCTCCTGTATGCACACTCCTGTATGGACGCTCCTCTATGCATGCTCCTGTATGCACGCTCCTCTATGCAAGCTTATGTATGCACGCTCCTGTATGCACACTTCTCTATGCACGCTTATGTATGCACGCTCCTGTATGCACGCTCCTGTATGCACGCTCCTCTATGCACGCTTATGTATGCACGCTCCTCTATGCATGCTCCTGTATGCACGCTCCTGTATGGACGCTCCTCCATGCATGCGCCTGTATCCACGCTCCTCTATGCACGCTTATGTATGCACGCTCCTCTATGCACACTCCTGTATGCACGCTCCTCTATGCACACACCTGTATGCACGCTCCTCTATGCATGCTTCTCTATGCATGATCACCACAAAAGACACCATTGCTGAACAAAAAGCATGTAAGAGCGTTTAAACTTTGCTCAACAACATTTAGAGAAGTCTGTGAGATACTGGAGAATATAGTCTGATCGGATGAGACTAAAACAGCACTCTTTGGATGCCATAATACCACTATGTTTGGAGGCCAAAAGGCAAATCAGCCCAAAAACCAACAAAGAAATGTGGAGGTAAGAACAAAATGGTGTGGAGCTGTTTTTCAGCATATGGTACTGGGAAACCTCACATAAGTGAAGGAAGGATGAATGAATGAATGTGCCGAGACTTGGATAAAAATCTGCTGCCATCTACCAGGATGATGATGAAACGAGGGTGGACATTTCATAAGACAATGACCCCAAACACAACACAGCCAAGGGAACTCTCAACTGGTTTCAGAGAAGGAAAATAAATCTGCTACAATGGCCGAGCCGATCACCAGGGCTGAATCCAATAGAAAATGTCTGGAAGGAACTAAAGCTCAGAGTTCATAGAATGATCCACTGGACCTGCAGGATATGAAGAGCGTTTGTGTGGAAGAATGGGCCAAAATCCACCTGAGCAATGCAGGGACGAGTGTCTCCATACAGGAGGCGTCCGGAGCTTCATCACCAACAAAGGCTTCTGCACGAAGCATTAAATACATTTCAGTAGCGTTTTCAATACTTTTTCCTTGTGTCATTTCTCATAACTACACATCACTAAATTTATGGACATCTCTGGTTTGATTTTTTTGTGGGTATTGGATGAGTTGTAACTGACATCTGGTGGGAAATTCATGTCAATAGCTCCTTAGAAATATGTTTACATAGAAAAGTGTTGATGTGTTCAATACTTATTTCACCTGCTGTATTCATTTGTTTATCCATCTGTGCAAACCACTGATGACTGATGATGAAAACGTCATGGACCAGACACTGGTGTCATTTGGTGACATTTTTTGATATTGGACGTATGACTGAGGACTTAATATGCATTAAAAAAACACTGAAGAGACAACATGTGAACACAACCTTAATGATCAGATTTGAACATGGATCTGATACAACAGTTTTAGTTGAATTATAAATAAAATGTTAATAAAGTATGTCTTAAAGTATGAGGCTACTAGCGACATATATATTAAATATAAAGATTTTCCTTCTTTACAATAAAGTTTGATAAGGTATAAATTAACATTTTTTCAAATTTCATATATATCTATTTTATATTTCATTTCCTCGCTATTTTCAGGATATTGGTTTGCTGTGACCTTGACAGTGCAATGTTACAGAATGATCTAGATAGTTTACTGAATTGGCAAATGAGATTTAGTGTGGATAAATGTAGAGTAATGCCCCTGGGACGGAGGAATTCTACTGCCACCTATACATTTAATGGATGTATACTGGGGACTGCAGAACAGGGGAAGGACTTGGCTATTCTGATTACCCGTAAGCTGAGCAGCAGCGCTCAATGTCAGGCAGCAGCTGCAAAAGGAAACAAGATTTTAGGGTGTATAAAAAGATCAAGTCCTGTGATCCCAATGTATTGTGACCCCTCTATAAATCACTTGTAGGATCACATCTAGAATATGGGATCCAGTTTTGGGCTCTATATTTTAAAAAAGATATTCAGAAGTTAAGAGTTGGTACAATGGCAACAACTAGATTAGCAAAAGGGATGGAGACCTCCCGTATGATGAGAGAGAGTGGAAATGTTGGGCTTGTTTACATCAGAAAAAGACGTCTAATACCTGTGAGGTCAATACAAAGGACGGGACATGACTTAGTACTGCCAAAGACAAGGGGGGACAGTCACTGCGGGAGGAAGAAAGGTGATTCTAGCAGCTACATAGGAAAGGGTTCTCTACAGTCAGAGCAGCCAGATAATGGGATGACGACCACAAGACGTAGTAATGACTGACTCTATCAAGGGCCGCATGATTTCCTCATTGTTAGTTATAGATAGTGACAAATTGTATCATTAGTGGAGGAAGGTTGAACTCAATGGAGCAAGGTCTTATTTGAACCCTTGAATGTTGCACTGAATGCAGCGTTGTATCAGTCTGGGGTACAGAATGTAGAGCATTCTCCACACAGGATACAATTGTATCCAATTCTCATCCATCCTAGGATCATGGATACACAGATTCACTTCCTCTACATGGAAAGAAAGGTTCTCATTCACTCACAGCTTGGAAATGAAGGGGAATTAAATTAAAAGGTATGTAAGAAAGTAGAACTTTTCCTTCTACAATGATTAGACTTTCGGTAACACCGGACACCTCTTGGTGTAGTGGGTGGCAGACAGGGGCTTAACTACAACAGGTGCAGGGGCTGCAATCACACTTGAGCCTAGGGGGCCCCAAAAAGTATCTTTATCTTATCGAAAAAACTAATGCTATTAAAGAACTGCAATAATTAGGGGCCCCGTTGAAGTTTTTGCATTGGGGCCCATGAGCTTCACGTTACACCACTGGTGGTAGAAGTCATTCTCTTGTATCACGTCTGCCTGTAAAGAGGTTGATTTGCCAACATGACTTTTGGGAAAGATGAATATTGAAGGCCATAGTGTGTTCAACCATGAGACACAAAATAATGAACGATCCAATCACCAGACGAATGAGTGCTTGGCTCGTTTGGCGAATGGTGCCAGCTCGTTTACTCGGAGCCGATAATCAATCTTAAGCCTTCTAAAGAGAACTCGTTACTGATTATCTGCTCGTCTTTATGGACAAAGTACTCAACACCATGCATGACCAGTATGATCTCACAATATGAATCACTCTTACCTTGACGTATAGACATATGTCATGCTCTTGTAGCGCCTCATTGTTTTGATCTACGTTGACTGTATCCATCGACCCATTTTCTATGATTCCATCTTCTTTCCTTTCTTCCTCAGCATTGGCTTCAGAAGCCATACTCTGGGCTCCATCCTCTTTTGAGGTGTCTCCACCACCTTTGGCAGAACTGTCCTCAGGCAAGGTCTCGCTTGTCTCTCCATTGTTTTCTGTTATCAGGTTCTCATTTGGGGAGATCTCTTCTTCTTTATGTTCTTCTCCTGGAGCATCCTCCTGAGGAACATCTGCAGCAGGGGTTTCTGTTGGTCTGACATCTCCATGATCAGGTTCTTCTTGTGGAGCTTCATCTCCTTCCACTATAGGATGACTTATCTCAGAAGATGCTTCTTCTCCAGCACTGCTCCCTGGTCTATGTGTGTAACAGCTGCTTCCTCTACCTCACCTGTGATATTATTCTCTGCCTCTACCTCTGATCCTACAATATCTTCTACCTCTGCTGTTCTGTGGCTTCTGATTCCTCCTGCCTGCAGCTTCGCTCCCTCCTGGCCTGCAGCTTCTGCTCCCTCCTGGCCTGCAGCTCTGCTCCTCCTGGCCTGCAGCTTCTGCTCCCTCCTGTCCTGCACTTCTGCTCCCTCCTGGCCCTCATCTTGCTGCTTCTCAGTGGCTTCATCTCCAGCTGTTTCAGCATCCTTTTCCTCCTCGTCTTCCTCCTCCTCATCACTGCTGGATGTTCCTACACTGCTCTCACTACTGGTTTCTTTCCCATCTTCTTTCTCATCCTTATCTAGACTGACATTACCCTCCTGTAAATCAGGCTGTGTGGGCTCTGTGGCCCCCTGAGCTGTGTCCCCATGTACAGTGGCTTCTGTTTCTGGATCTTCTTGTGTAGAACTAACCAGCTCCTGTATGTTCCCCATGGGCTCTCCCATTCCAGAGCTCTTGGCCTCCTCCTCCTCCCTTGCACCCACTTCTATTAATGGTTCCCCAATTATTTTATTGACACATTTCTGTTTTTCTGAGCTCACATCACCTCCCTCACATGTACATTCTTCTACATTGAGGTTCTCAGTCACCCCTCTATGATTTGCGTTGTCCTCCAAGCAAGTCTCAGTCTGAGCTTTCTCCCCTGCACCCACCTCTACAATGGGGTTCCCTACACTCAATGTCTCTTCTGCTCCCTCTACAGCATTGGGCTCCACAATTTCCCCTTTTTCTCCTGCCCCCTCTTCAACATTGAGGTTTACAACCTCCTCTTCCTTCCCTGTACAATCCTCCACATTAGTGATAGTCGCCCCCTCAGTTTCTCCTACCCCTTCCTTTACATTGGGGTTCACAGCTTCCTCTTTCTCTCCTGCCCCTTCCTCTACATTTGGGTTCACAGCCTCTCCTTTCTCTACATTGGGGTTCACAGCCTCTCCTTTCTCTCCTGCCCCTTCCTCTACATTGGGGTTCACAGCCTCTCCTTTCTCACTTGCTCCTTCCTCTACATTGGGGCTTACAGACCCTCCTTTCTCGCTTGCCCCTTCCTCTACATTGGGGTTCACAGTCCCCCCTTTCTCACTTGCCCCTTCCTCTACATTGGAGTTCACAGCCTCTCCTTTCTCATTTGCCCTTCCTCTACATTGGGGTTCACAGTCCCCCCTTTCTCACTTGCCCCTTCCTCTACATTGGGGTTCACAGTCCCACCTTTCTCACTTACCCCTTCTTCTACATTGGGGTTTACATACCCTCCTTTCTCATTTGCCCCTTCATCTGCATTGGGGTTAACAGCCTCTCCTTTCTCTACATTGGGGTTCACAGCCTCTCCTTTCTCACTTGCCCCTTCCTCTACATTGGGGTTCACAGCCTCTCCTTTCTCACTTGCCCCTTCTGCTACATTGGGGTTAACAGCCTCTCCTTTCTCTACATTGGGGTTCACAGCCTCTCCTTTCTCCCCGGCCCCTTCCTCTACATTGGGGTTCAAAGCCTCTCCTTTCTCACTTGCCCCTTCCTCTACATTGGGGTTCACAGCCTCTCCTTTTTCACTTGCCCCTTCCTCTACATTGGGGTTCACAGTCCCCCCTTTCTCACTTGCCCCTTCTTCTACATTGGGGTTCACATACCCTCCTTTCTCACTTGCCCCTTCCTCTACTTTGGGGTTCACATACCCTCCTTTCTCACTTGCCCCTTCCTCTACATTGGCATTCACAGCCTCTCCATTCTCACTTGCCCCTTCCTCTACATTGGGATTTGCAGCCTCTCCTTTCTCTCTTGCCTCTCCCTCAACATTGGGATTAACAATATCTTTACATTCTAAACATTCCACCCTATTGGGGTCTATAGTCTCTTCTATTTCCCCTGCGCTAACTCCTGAACTAGTGTCTCCAGTCTTAGTTCCTTCAGACCCCAGAACTTCAGGACCCTCCGCTCCCCCCTTAGCCTCTCCTCTCTCCACCTGCCCGTTGCTCAGTGCTGTCTCTATGCCCCACTCCCCTAGACTGACTTTCTGAGCCACTTGTTGCTGCTGTTGCAGATCCGCCACATAGTACTGCTCACCTGCCACCTCTGCCATGCTTAGTGTGTGCCCCAGCTGCTAGCCTCTCTGCTTCTGCTGTGACCTGGTTAAGTGCTGGATTATTGCCTTGCAGTCAGAGCTGCGCTCACAAATCCTCTAACTGCAGTGTCCCACTCCCCTCCACGCCCTGCAACCTCCCACTGGCACCACAAGGCTCCTGGAGGAATTCCCTACACACGGTCACATTGCAAAAAGCAAAAGGGACTGGAATAAAGATCACAAAGTGACAGCACAAAGCTACAATGTATCCCCGAAAAGGGGCGAAACTACAACAGGTGCAGGGGTGGCAATCGCACCTGGGCCCTGGAATCTAGGGGGCCCTAAGAAGCCTCTTTGAACTATAGAAAAAGACTAATGCTATTAAAGATTTGCAATAATTGGGGGCCCATGAGCTTCAAGTTACGCCACTGACCTCCAACATAAATAATTATACTAATAGTGATAGAGCCGCTGCTATAAAAACTCCACTGTGTGATTCCTCTATTCAGTCTATATATACAGACTGAAAGTAAGCAATATACTGATGGCGATTCACTGTATATGACACGCCCACTCCAGGGCCATGGGGTACTTGTTACCGGGCCAGTTCTTACGGTTCTTTTTGGGGAATGTCAAGGTGGCCAACCGGCTCCGTGACCCTGGCTGTCTCAATTAAAAGTTCAGATCACAGGGGGGAAATGAAAGGAAAAGGGGTATTTGTGACGCCACCTGCGGTGTGCGGCTATGTGTGGCCACCGCTGCTGCTGAACCTCTGGGGACGATGACCGGCAGCATAGATGGTTTCACTCCCTGCAGGTAGATCGGTTCCCCAGAGCTGTGAGTAGGAAGGTCAGTGCAGGGTTATTTGCCGGTGTTCATTGGGTCATCAGCACCTCTGGTTGTCATGCGGCCTCTGCAGCTGGTGGTCGCTGCTAATGAAAGTCTCACACACGTCTGTTGGAGTTCTGTACCTTTACTGTAACGTTTCAACCAGGCGGCCGGGTGCCTTCCTCTGTCAAGCTCCGGTTTCAGCGGTTTCTCTAGAACCGAGACAGTATTGTCGAGACCCCCTAGGTGTTCCTTGCTCTTACGGTGTTTTCTCATCTCTGGTGGGACTCTCAGCGCTCCTAGTTCGTCTCACCTCTCCTCTCAGCGCCTCTGCACACAGAGCTCAGGTACAGACAGCCATGGTTGCTCAGTTGTACCTAGGGCCACCGATAGGGTCTGACAGGTCTTACTGTGTAAGGGGCCCCTGGGCCTCACTGCAAGGGCGTGACGATTGGATCAGGGGCAGGGTGGCCCGTCCATGACTCCAGGGGGCATGGCCATTTGGAGCAGGGAGCAGGCTCTTGTGGGCCCCGCCCCCCACATCTTGCACGGGCCACCCTCTCCTATCTATCTATCACCGCCAGCCGGGCCCTGGAGCTACAAGCGGTGGGCGCCGCCATGTTCTTTGTGGCCGGCTGCATTCACTAACTGTGCGGCCGGTTGGTAGAGGTTTAGACTTCTACACAGTGGCCGCGGATCTCCATTTGGCCGCGGCCATTTTTAGTGAATGTAGCCGGCCACAAAGAACATGGCGGCATCCACCGCTCGCTGCATCCCTGCCGATGCGCAGGGTCGGCATCAGCACCCAGGCAGCCGCTGGTGCCACAGGTTCTGGTGACAACAGTCAGGCAGAGAGTGGAGAGCGGTGGCCCCGGAGCTGGCACCAACACCCCGCACAGCCACAGCCATGTCTCGGGACCCGGAGGTGGTGGCCAGGATCACCGAGAACACCTACAAGGTGAGGGCGACTCCCTTACTCCACTGCGACGTGTCAGCACCTGCTGGGAGTTATAGTCCCAAACTCACACACATCGCTATACAGCAAAGTCAGGACCTGCTGGGAGTTGTAGTCCATCTTCCCTTAGGTTCAGTTTAGGAAGTTATACATTATGTAGCTGTGACTTTCTGGGAGTTGTAGTTCTCCAGATAAAACATTTTAGAACATAAGCTGTAATGTGTAGCTGGGACTTGTAGCTCCACTGATCAGGGCTCACTGAGACTCTTTCACCCAGGGCCCCCAGAAGTAACGCGGGCACCGGCATCGGCAGCAGGATGCAAGTGCGGTGCCAGTGCCAAGTGATTGGAGTCAGGACTAAAGAGGGAGCAGCTGCCGGTGAGTTAGATGCCCGTCCATCTGTCTTTCTCAGTCTGTCTGTCTCTCTCAGACTGTCTGTCTCTCTCAGTCTGTCTGTCGCTCGCTCTGTGTCTGTCTCTTGCTCTGTGTCTGTTGCTCGCTCTGTGTCTGTCTCTTGCTCTGTGTCTGTCTTTCGCTCTCTGTCTGGCTCTCGCTCTCTGTCTGGCTCTCACTCTCTGGCTCTCTGTCTCTTGTTCTTTGGCTCTCTGTCTCTCGCTCTCTGTCTCTCGCTCTCTGTCCCTTGCTTTCTAGCTCTCGCTCTCTGTCTCTTGCTCTCTGTCTCTGGCTCTCTGTCTCTGGCTCTCTGGCTCTTGCTCTCTGTCTCTGGCTCTCTGTCTCTGGCTCTCTGGCTCTTGCTCTTTGTCTCTCGCTTTCTGTCTCTTGCTCTCTGTCTCTCGCTCTCTGTCTCTTGCTTTCTAGCTCTCGCTCTCTGTCTCTTGCTCTCTGTCTCTGGCTCTCTGTCTCTGTCTCTTGCTCTTTGTCTCTCGCTTTCTGTCTCTTGCTCTCTGTCTCTCGCTCTCTGTCTCTTGCTCTTTGTCTGTCTCTTGCTCTCTGTCTGTCTCTCACTCTCTGTCTGGCTCTTGCTCTCTGTCTGTCTCTCGCTCTCTGTCTGGCTCTCACTCTCTGTCTGGCTCTCACTCTCTGACTCTTGCCCTCTGGCTCTCTGTCTCTCGCTCTCTGTCTCTTGCTCTCTGTCTCTCGCTCTCTGTCTCTTGCACTCTGGCTCCCTGTCTCTATCTCTCTGTCTCTCGCTCTGTCTCTCTGTCTCTCGCTCTGTCTCTCTGTCTCTTGCTCTCTGGCTCTAGCTCTGTCTCTCTATCTCTTGCTCTCTGGCTCTCTGTCTCAGGCTCTCTGTCTCTCACTCTCTGGCTCTCTGTTTCTGGCTCTCTGGCTCTCACTCTCTGTCTCTCGCTCTTTGTCTCTTGCTCTCTGTCTGTCTCTCACTCTCTGTCTGGCTCTCGCTCTCTGTCTGGCTCTCGCTCTGTGTCTGGCTCTCACTCTCTGGCTCTTGCCCTCTGGCTCTCTGTCTCTCGCTCTTTGTCTCTCACTCTCTGTCTCTGGCTCTCTTTCTGTCGCTCTCTGCTCTTGCTCTCTGTCTGTCGCTCTCTGGTTCTCTGTTTGTCGCTCTCGCTCTCTGCCTCTCGATCTCTGTCTCTCGCTCTCTGTCTCTCGCTCTCTGTCTCTCACTCTCTGTCTGTCGATCTCTGGCTCTCTGTCTTTTGCTCTCTGGCTCTCTGTCTCTCACTCTCTGGCTCTCACTCTTTGGCTCTTGCACTCTGTCTCTCTGGATCTCTGTCTCTCGCTCTCTGTCTCTCGCACAGCGGGCAGTAGCAGTCTTTATTTTGTATTCTCTATTGTGTTTCTCACGCTCTCTGTCACTTGCTCTTAGTCTGTCGCTCTCTGTCTCTCGCTCTCTGTTTTTCGCTCTCTGTTTCTCTCTCTCTCTATGTCTCTTGCTCTGGCTCTCTGTCTCTCGCTCTCTGTCTCTCGCTCTGTTTCTCGCTCTCTGTCTCTTGCTCTGCCTGTCGCTCTCTGGCTCTCTGTCTCTCGCTCTCTTTCTCTCGCTCTCTGTTTGTCACTCTCTGTCTCTGTCTCTCGCTCTCTGTCTCTCATTCTGTCTGTCGCTCTCTATCTATCGCTCTCTGGCTTTAAGTCTCTCACGCTCTGTCTCTCACTCTCTGTCTCTGGCTCTCTGTCTCTCGCTCTCTGTCTCTCGCTCTCTGTCTGTCACTCTCTGTCTCTTGCTCTCTGTCACTGTCTCTCACTCTCGCTCTCTGGCTCTCTGTCTCTCGCTCTCTGGCTCTCACGCTCTGGCTCTTGCCCCCTGGCTCACTGTCTCTAGCTCTCTGTCTCTCCTCTCGCTCTGTCGCTCTCTGTCTCTTGCCCTCTGTCTCTCGCTCTCTGTCTCTCGCTCTCTGTCTCTGGCTCTCTGTCTCTTGCTCTTTGTCTCTCGCTGTCTGTCTCTTGCTCTCTGTCTCTCGCTCTCTGGCTCTGTCTCTCGCTCTCCGGCTCTCGCTCTCTGTCTCTCGCTCTCTGTCTCTTGTTTCTCTGGCTCTCTGTCTCTATGTCTGGCTCTCGCTCTCTGTCTGGCTCTCACTCTCTGCCTCACTGGCTCTTGCCCTCTGGCCCTCTGGCTCTCTGGCTCTCGCTCTCTGTCTGTCACTCTCTGGCTCTCACTCTCTGGCTCTCGCTCTCTGTCTCTCGCTCTCTGGCTCTCGCTCTCTGTCTCTTGCTCTCTGTCTCTCACTCTCTGCTCTTGCTCTCTGTCTGTCGCTCTCTGGTTCTCTGTTTGTAGCTCTCGCTCTCTGCCTCTCGATCTCTGTCTCTTGCTCTCTGTCTCTCGCTCTCTCTCTCTCACTCTCTGTCTGTCGGTCTCTGGCTCTCTGTCTTTCGCTCTCTGGCTCTCTGTCTCTCACTCTCTGGCTCTCACTCTTTGGCTCTTGCACTCTGTCTCTCTGGATCTCTGTCTCTCGCTCTCTGTCTCTCGCACAGCGGGCAGTAGCAGTCTTTATTTTGTATTCTCTATTGTGTTTATAGCCCGCAGCCGTCTCCATTGTCTCTATGGCCAGCAGCCATCTCCATTGTCTATACGGCCCGCAGCCATCTCTATTGTGTGTACAGCTAGCAGCCTTCTCTATAGTGTATACAGTTATTGTGTATTCAGCCCACAGCAGTCTCAAGTGTGTATGTGTGTAATATATCATAGAAAGAGAGAGAGAGTGCAAAAAAAAAGAAAAAACAGCACAAATCTCTCTGTCTGGCTCTCACTCTCTGGTTCTCTGGCTCTTGCCCTCTGGCTCTCTGTCTCTTGCTCTCTGTCTGTCGCTCTCTGGCTCTCGCTCTCTGTCACTCTATGGCTCTGTGGCTCTCGCTCTTGCTCTCTGTCTGTCACTTGCTCTGTGTGTCTCTTGCTCTCTGTCTGTCTCTCACTCTCTGTCTCTCGCTCTGTGTCTGTGTCTTGCTCTCTGTCTGTCTCTAGTTCTTGGTCTATCTCTTGCTCTCTATCTGTCTCTTGCTCTCTGTCTATCTCCTGCTCTCTGTCTGTCTCTCGCTCTCTGGCTCTTGCTCTCTGGCTCTTCCCCTATGTCTCTCGCTCTCTGTTTCTCGCTCTCTGTCTCTCGCTCTCTGTCTCTTGCTCTGTGGCTCTCAATTCAATTCAATTCAATTCAAATGAGCTTTATTGGCAGGACTAAGTAAATATCAGCATTGCCAAAGCAAATAGTAAAAATAGGGGGACGGGAGTGGGGAGTGGGTAGGCATATTGAAGTCCATGATATATCGGGATCCTTTTAGAGCATGGGCCTCAAGCTCCAGGCCCGAGGGCCGCACACAGTGCAGGCCCCCAGGATCTCCACAGCACCCGACGGCCGGTAATCAAATGACCAACTGTCAAATTCCGAGGAAACCCTGAAAACCCGGACCGAGCGCGGCCCTCGAGGCCCGGAGTCCGAGACTCCCGCTTCAGAGGATGGGGACATGTCCAGGGTGGGGTATATAAGTCCGCGGCATATCAGGCTCTCTCTCTTGCTCTCTATCTGTCTCTTGCTCTCTGTCTATCTCCTGCTCTCTGTCTGTCTCTCGCTCTCTGGCTCTTGCTCTCTGGCTCTTCCCCTCTGTCTCTCGCTCTCTGTTTCTTGCTCTCTGTTTCTCGCTCTCTGTCTCTCTCGCTCTGTCTCTTGCTCTCTGTCTCTCGCTCTCTGTCTCTTGCTCTTTGTCTGTCTCTTGCTCTCTGTCTGTCTCTCACTCTCTGTCTGGCTCTTGCTCTCTGTCTGTCTCTCACTCTCTGTCTGGCTCTCACTCTCTGACTCTTGCCCTCTGGCTCTCTGTCTCTCGCTCTCTGTCTCTTGCTCTCTGGCTCTCTGGCTCTCGCTCTCTGTCTCTTGCACTCTGGCTCCCTGTCTCTATCTCTCTGTCTCTCGCTCTGTCTCTCTGTCTCTCGCTCTGTCTCTCTGTCTCTTGCTCTCTGGCTCTAGCTCTGTCTCTCTATCTCTTGCTCTCTGGCTCTCTGTCTCAGGCTCTCTGTCTCTCACTCTCTGGCTCTCTGTTTCTGGCTCTCTGTCTCTCACTCTCTGTCTCTCGCTCTTTGTCTCTTGCTCTCTGTCTGTCTCTCACTCTCTGTCTGGCTCTCGCTCTCTGTCTGGCTCTCGCTCTGTGTCTGGCTCTCACTCTCTGGCTCTTGCCCTCTGGCTCTCTGTCTCTCGCTCTTTGTCTCTCACTCTCTGGCTCTCTTTCTGTCCCTCTCTGCTCTTGCTCTCTGTCTGTCGCTCTCTGGTTCTCTGTTTGTCGCTCTCGCTCTCTGCCTCTCGATCTCTGTCTCTCGCTCTCTGTCTCTCGCTCTCTGTCTCTCGCTCTCTGTCTCTCACTCTCTGTCTGTCGGTCTCTGGCTCTCTGTCTTTCGCTCTCTGGCTCTCTGTCTCTCACTCTCTGGCTCTCACTCTTTGGCTCTTGCACTCTGTCTCTCTGGATCTCTGTCTCTCGCTCTCTGTCTCTTGCACAGCGGGCAGTAGCAGTCTTTATTTTGTATTCTCTATTGTGTTTCTCACGCTCTCTGTCACTTGCTCTTAGTCTGTCGCTCTATGTCTATCGCTCTCTGTTTTTCGCTCTCTGTTTCTCTCTCTCTATGTCTCTTGCTCTGGCTCTCTGTCTCTCGCTCTCTGTCTCTCGCTCTGTTTCTCGCTCTCTGTCTCTTGCTCTGCCTGTCGCTCTCTGGCTCTCTGTCTCTCGCTCTCTGGCTCTGGCTCTCGCTCTCTGTCTGTCACTCTCTGTCTCTGTCTCTCTGTCTCTCGCTCTCTGTCTCTCATTCTGTCTGTCGCTCTCTATCTATCGCTCTCTGGCTTTAAGTCTCTCACGCTCTGTCTCTCGCTCTCTGTCTCTGGCTCTCTGTCTCTGGCTCTCTGTCTCTCGCTCTCTGTCTGTCACTCTCTGTCTCTTGCTCTCTGTCACTGTCTCTCACTCTCGCTCTCTGGCTCTCTGTCTCTCGCTCTCTGGCTCTCACACTCTGGCTCTTGCCCCCTGGCTCACTGTCTCTAGCTCTCTGTCTCTCCTCTCGCTCTGTCGCTCTCTGTCTCTTGCCCTCTGTCTCTCGCTCTCTGTCTCTCGCTCTCTGTCTCTGGCTCTCTGTCTCTTGCTCTTTGTCTCTCGCTGTCTGTCTCTTGCTCGCTGTCTCTCGCTCTCTGGCTCTGTCTCTCGCTCTCCGGCTCTCGCTCTCTGTCTCTCGCTCTCTGTCTCTTGTTCTCTGGCTCTCTGTCTCTATGTCTGGCTCTCGCTCTCTGTCTGGCTCTCACTCTCTGCCTCACTGGCTCTTGCCCTCTGGCCCTCTGGCTCTCTGGCTCTCGCTCTCTGTCTGTCACTCTCTAGCTCTCACTCTCTGGCTCTTGCTCTCTGTCTCTCGCTCTCTGGCTCTCACTCTCTGTCTCTTGCTCTCTGTCTCTCACTCTCTGCTCTTGCTCTCTGTCTGTCGCTCTCTGGTTCTCTGTTTGTCGCTCTCGCTCTCTGCCTCTCGATCTCTGTCTCTTGCTCTCTGTCTCTCGCTCTCTGTCTCTCACTCTCTGTCTGTCGGTCTCTGGCTCTCTGTCTTTCGCTCTCTGGCTCTCTGTCTCTCACTCTCTGGCTCTCACTCTTTGGCTCTTGCACTTTGTCTCTCTGGATCTCTGTCTCTCGCTCTCTGTCTCTCGCACAGCGGGCAGTAGCAGTCTTTATTTTGTATTCTCCATTGTGTTTATAGCCCGCAGCCGTCTCCATTGTCTCTACGGCCAGCAGCCATCTCCATTGTCTATACGGCCCGCAGCCATCTCTATTGTGTGTACAGCTAGCAGCCTTCTCTATAGTGTATACAGCTATTGTGTATTCAGCCCACAGCAGTCTCAAGTGTGTATGTGTGTAATATATCATAGAAAGAGAGAGAGAGAGTGCAAAAAAAAAGAAAAAACAGCACAAATCTCTCTGTCTGGCTCTCACTCTCTGATTCTCTGGCTCTTGCCCTCTGGCTCTCTGTCTCTTGCTCTCTGTCTGTCGCTCTCTGGCTCTCGCTCTCTGTCACTCTCTGGCTCTCACTCTTGCTCTCTGTCTGTCACTTTCTCTGTGTGTCTCTTGCTCTCTGTCTGTCTCTCACTCTCTGTCCTCTCGCTCTGTGTCTGTGTCTTGCTCTCTGTCTGTCTCTAGTTCTTGGTCTATCTCTTGCTCTCTATCTGTCTCTTGCTCTCTGTCTATCTCCTGCTCTCTGTCTGTCTCTCGCTCTCTGGCTCTTGCTCTCTGGCTCTTCCCCTCTGTCTCTCACTCTCTGTTTCTCGCTCTCTGTCTCTCGCTCTCTGTCTCTTGCTCTGTGGCTCTCTCTCTTGCTCTCTATCTGTCTCTTGCTCTCTGTCTATCTCCTGCTCTCTGTCTGTCTCTCGCTCTCTGGCTCTTGCTCTCTGGCTCTTCCCCTCTGTCTCTTGCTCTCTCTGTTTCTTGCTCTCTGTTTCTCGCTCTCTGTCTCTCTCGCTCTGTCTCTTGCTCTCTGTCTCTCGCTCTCTGTCTCTTGCTCTTTGTCTGTCTCTTGCTCTCTGTCTGTCTCTCACTCTCTGTCTGGCTCTTGCTCTCTGTCTGTCTCTCGCTCTCTGTCTGGCTCTCACTCTCTGTCTGGCTCTCACTCTCTGACTCTTGCCCTCTGGCTCTCTGTCTCTCGCTCTCTGTCTCTTGCTCTCTGGCTCTCTGTCTCTCGCTCTCTGTCTCTTGCACTGTGGCTCCCTGTCTCTATTTCTCTGTCTCTCGCTCTGTCTCTCTGTCTCTCGCTCTGTCTCTCTGTCTCTTGCTCTCTGGCTCTAGCGCTGTCTCTCTATCTCTTGCTCTCTGGCTCTCTGTCTCAGGCTCTCTGTCTCACACTCTCTGGCTCTCTGTTTCTGGCTCTCTGTCTCTCACTCTCTGTCTCTCGCTCTTTGTCTCTTGCTCTCTGTCTGTCTCTCACTCTCTGTCTGGCTCTCGCTCTCTGTCTGGCTCTCGCTCTGTGTCTGGCTCTCACTCTCTGGCTCTTGCCCTCTGGCTCTCTGTCTCTCGCTCTTTGTCTATCACTCTCTGTCTCTGGCTCTCTTTCTGTCGCTCTCTGTCGCTCTCTCTCCTCGCTCACCTCTCTGTCACTTGCTCTTAGTCTGTCGCTCTCTGTCTCTCGCTCTCTGTTTTTCGCTCTCTGTTTCTCTCTCTCTATGTCTCTTGCTCCTGCTCTCTGTCTCTCGCTCTGTTTCTCGCTCTCTGTCTCTTGCTCTGCCTGTCGCTCTCTGGCTCTCTGTCTTTCGCTCTCTGGCTCTGGCTCTCACTCTCTGTCTGTCACTCTCTGTCTCTGGCTCTCTGTCTCTCATTCTGTCTGTCGCTCTCTATCTATCGCTCTCTGGCTTTAAGTCTCTCACGCTCTGTCTCTCGCTCTCTGTCTCTGGCTCTCTGTCTCTTGCTCTCTGTCTCTGGCCCTCTGTCTCCGGCTCTCTGTCTGTCGCTCTCTTGCTCTCGCTCTCTGTCTCTCGCTCTCTGTCTGTCACTCTCTGTCTCTTGCTCTCTGTCACTGTCTCTCACTCTCGCTCTCTGGCTCTCTGTCTCTCGCTCTCTGGCTCTCACACTCTGGCTCTTGCCCTCTGGCTCACTGTCTCTCGCTCTCTGTCTCTCCTCTCGCTCTGTCACTCTCTGTCTCTTGCCCTCTGTCTCTCACTCTCTGTCTCTGGCTCTCTGTCTCTTGCTCTTTGTCTCTCGCTGTCTGTCTCTTGCTCTCTGTCTCTCGCTCTCTGGCTCTGTCTCTCGCTCTCCGGCTCTCGCTCTCTGTCTCTCGCTCTCTGTCTCTTGTTCTCTGGCTCTCTGTCTCTATGTCTGGCTCTCGCTCTCTGTCTGGCTCTCACTCTCTGCCTCACTGACTCTTGCCCTCTGGCCCTCTAGCTCTCTGGCTCTCACTCTCTGTCTGTCACTCTCTGGCTCTCACTCTCTGGCTCTCGCTCTCTGTCTCTCGCTCTCTGGCTCTCGCTCTCTGTCTCTTGCTCTCTGTCACTCACTCTCTGCTCTTGCTCTCTGTCTGTCGCTCTCTGGTTCTCTGTTTGTCGCTCTCGCTCTCTGCCTCTCGATCTCTGTCTCTCGCTCTCTGTCTCTCGCTCTCTGTCTCTCACTCTCTGTCTGTCGGTCTCTGGCTCTCTGTCTTCGCTCTCTGGCTCTCTGTCTCTCACTCTCTGGCTCTCAGTCTTTGGCTCTTGCACTCTGTCTCTCTGGATCTCTGTCTCTCGCTCTCTGTCTCTCGCACAGCGGGCAGTAGCAGTCTTTATTTTGTATTCTCTATTGTGTTTATAGCCCGCAACCGTCTCCATTGTCTCTACGGCCAGCAGCCATCTCCATTGTCTATACGGCCCGCAGCCATATCTATTGTGTGTACAGCTAGCAGCCTTCTCTATAGTGTATACAGCTATTGTGTATTCAGCCCACAGCAGTCTCAAGTGTGCATGTGTGTAATATATCATAGAAAGAGAGAGAGAGAGAGAGTGCAAAAAAAAGGAAAAACAGCACAAATCTCTCTGTCTGGCTCTCACTCTCTGGTTCTCTGGCTCTTGCCCTCTGGCTCTCTGTCTCTTGCTCTCTGTCTGTCGCTCTCTGGCTCTCGCTCTCTGTCACTCTCTGGCTCTCGCTCGCTCTTGCTCTCTGTCTGTCACTTGCTCTGTGTGTCTCTTGCTCTCTGTCTGTCTCTCACTCTCTGTCTCTCGCTCTGTGTCTGTGTCTTGCTCTCTGTCTGTCTCTAGTTCTTGGTCTATCTCTTGCTTTCTATCTGTCTCTTGCTCTCTGTCTATCTCCTGCTCTCTGTCTGTCTCTCGCTCTCTGTCTGTCTCTCGCTCTCTGGCTCTTGCTCTCTGGCTCTTCCCCTCTGTCTCTCGCTCTCTGTTTCTCGCTCTCTGTCTCTCGCTCTCTGTCTCTCGCTCTCTGTCTCTTGCTCTGTGACTCTCTCTCTTGCTCTCTGTCTGTCGCTCTCTCGCTCTGTCTCTTGCTCTCTGTCTCTAGCTCTCTGGCTCTCACTCTCTGGCTCTCTGTCTCTCGCTCTCTGGCTCTCACTGTCTATTGCTCTCTATCTCTCGCCCCTCGCTCTCTGTCTTTCACTCTCTGCCTCTCACTCTCTGTCTCTTGCTCTCTGTCTCTCACTCTCTGGCTCTCTGTCTCTTGCTCTCTGTCTGTCTCTCTCTGGTTCTCTGTCTGTCGCTCTCTCTCGCTCTCTGTCTCTCGCTCTCTGTCTCTCTACCTCTTGCTCTCTGTCTGTCGCTCTCTGTCTCTCGCTCTGTCTGTCGCTCTCTGTCTTTCGCTCTCTGGCTCTCTGTCTGTCTCTCTCTGTCTCTCACTCTCTGGCTCTCGCTCTCTGTCTCTTGCTATCTGGCTCTCTGGCTCTCGCTCTCTGTCTCTCGCTCAGCGGGCAGCAGTCTCTATTGTGTATTCTCTATTGTGTTTATAGCCCGCAGCTGTCTCCATTGTCTATACGGCCAGCAGCTATCTCCATTGTCTATACGGCCCGCAGCCATCTCTATTGTGTGTACAGCTAGCAGCCTTCTCTATTGTGTATTCGCTATTGTGTACACAGCTATTGTGTATTCAGCCCACAGCAGTCTCAAGTGTGTATGTGCGTAATATATAATAGAGAGAGAGTGCAAAAAAAAGGAAAAACAGCACAAAAATATAGAAAAAAGTGGACTTTATTGCCCAATGGCGTGGCCACGCATTGGGCAATAAAGTCAACTTTTTTCAATTTTTTTGCACGTGTTTCCTTTTGTTACTCTATTGTAAGGAACCATCTGGATTCCTGGTTGGGAAAGCTTTGCACATAAATTGAGGTAATTTTTGGTGCTGTTCCAATTTTTCACTATAAATATAATGTATGTTTGGGTGGAGGCGGAGCATGGGTGGAGGTAGAGCATGAGTGGAGGCGGAGCTGGGGTGGGGGCTGGCGGAGTCTCTGGGGGGCCCCAAAATTTTGGCAGTACGGGCCCCAAATTCCTAGTGGCAGCCCTGGTTGTACCGCTTCCTAAAACTGCTCCCTAGTTTGGCCGCCTTCTCCGAGTTGTGTCAGGTGTTCGTCTGCAGCTCCCGTTAGGAACTCACGGCCTCCGGTTTCTAACGGTTCGGTCTTGCAGCAACCACGCCGTATTCAGGGCCGGTTTCAAGTGTCGTCTACCAGCCCCTCTGATCTCTCGCCAGATACGGGCGTACGGGGATCTACATCGCTTTCCATACCCCAAGGAATCTGTTCTTCCTCCACATCCGTTGGTCGCTCCCTCCCGGGCGAGCGTGACTGTGCTCCAGCCTGCGGGAGCTAGCACCTCCGACCTCATAATCCTTTGCTGTTCTCCTCCCCACTCTCCTAACTCTACACTTAATTCCTCCTAGCTGAGACAGGGTCCTCTCCCTGGGTTCCACTCATCGTCCCATCCCAGGGTCCTAAATGTGTGTGGTGCGGGTTTCAACTTCACCATCCAGGTACCCAGATAACAGGAGCACTACACTCCCGCTAAGGGAGGAGTGCAGTACCTCCGGTTGCAGTCTGACCGGTGGGGCGCCACATATACAGTATATTTTTATCCTCTATTAATTCTCAGTTACATCCTGTATTTTAACTCTGAACCTGGCAGAATAGTGAGTGCAGCTCTGGAGTATAATACAGGAGGTAACTCCGGATCAGTAATGTAATGTATGTACACAGTGACTGCACCAGCAGAATAGTGAGTGCAGCTCTGGAGTATAATACAGGAGGTAACTCAGGATCAGTAATGTAATGTATGTACACAGTGACTGCACCAGCAGAATAGTGAGTGCAGCTCTGGGGTATAATACAGGAGGTAACTCAGGATCAGTAATGTAATGTATGTACACAGTGACTGCACCAGCAGAATAGTGAGTGCAGCTCAGGAGTATAATACAGGAGGTAACTCAGGATCAGTAATGTAATGTATGTACACAGTGACTGCACCAGCAGAATAGTGAGTGCAGCTCGGGAGTATAATACAGGAGGTAACTCAGGATCAGTATAGGATCAGTAATGTATGTACAGTGATTGCACCAGCAGAATAGTGAGTGCAGCTCTGGAGTATAATACAGGAGGTAACTCAGGATCAGTAATGTAATGTATGTACACAGTGACTGTACCAACAGAATAGTGAGTGCAGCTCTGGAGTATAATACAGGGGGTAACTCCGGATCAGTAATGTAAAGTATGTACACAGTGACTGCACCAGCAGAATAGTGAGTGCAGCTCTGGAGTATAACAGGAGGTAACTCAGGATCAGTAATGTAATGTATGTACACAGTGACTGCACCAGCAGAATAGTGAGTGCAGCTCTGAAGTATAATACAGGAGGTAACTCAGGATCAGTAATGTAATGTATGTACACAGTGACTCCACCAGCAGAATAGTGAGTGCAGCTCTGGAGTATAATACAGGAGGTAACTCAGGATCAGTAATGTAATGTATGTACACAGTGACTGCACCAGCAGAATTGTGAGTGCAGCTCTGGAGTATAATACAGGGGGTAACTCAGGATCAGTAAATGTATGTACACAGTGACTGCACAGCAGAATAGTGAGTGCAGCTCAGGAGTATAATACAGGAGGTAACTCGGTTCAGTAATGTAATGTATGTACACAGTGACTGCACCAGCAGATAGTGAGGTGCAGCTCTGGAGTATAAACAGGAGGAAACTCAGGATCAGTAATGTAATGATGTACACGTGACTGCACCAGCAGAATAGTGAGTGCAGCTCTGGAGTATAATACAGGAGGTAACTCCGGACAGTAATGTAAGTATGTACACAGTGACTGCACCAGCAGAATAGTGAGTGCACCTCTGGAGTATAATACAGGAGGTAACTCCGGATCATAATGTAATGTTGTACACAGTGACTGCCCACAGAATAGTGAGTGCAGCTCTGAGTATAATACAGAGGTAACTCCGGATCAGTAATGTAATGTAGTACACCGTGACTGCACCAGCAGAATAGTGAGTGCAGCTCTGGAGTATAATACAGGAGTAACTCAGATCAGTAATGTAATGTATGTAACAGTGACTGCACCTGCAGAATAGTGAGTGCAGCTCTGGGTATAATACAGGAGGTAACTCAGGATCATAATGTAATGTTGTACACAGTGACTGCACCAGCAGAATAGTGAGTGCAGCTCTGGAGAATAACAGGAGGTAACTCAGGATCAGTATAGGATCAGTAATGTAATGTATGTACACAGTGACTGCACCAGCAGAATAGTGGTGCAGCTCTGATATAATACAGGGGGTTAACTCCGGTCAGTAATGTTAATGTATGTACACAGTGACTCACCAGCAGAATAGTGAGTGCAGCTCTGGAGTATAATACAGGAGGTAACTCCGGATCAGTAATGTAATGTATGTACACAGTGACTGCACCAGCAGAATAGTGAATGCAGCTCTGGAGTATAATACAGGAGGTAACTCAGGATCAGTAATGTAATGTATGTACACAGTGACTGCACCAGCAGAATAGTGAGTGCAGCTCTGGGGTATAATACAGGAGGTAACTCAGGATCAGTAATGTAATGTATGTACACAGTGACTGCACCAGCAGAATAGTGAGTGCAGCTCTGGAGTATAATACAGGAGGTAACTCAGGATCAGTAATGTAATGTATGTACACAGTGACTGCACCAGCAGAATAGTGAGTGCAGCTCTGGAGTATAATACAGGAGGTAACTCAGGATCAGTAATGTAATGTATGTACACAGTGACTGCACCAGCAGAATAGTGAGGCAGCTCTGGAGTATAATACAGGAGGTAACTCAGGATCAGTAATGTAATGTATGTACACAGTGACTGCACCAGCAGAATAGTGAGTGCAGCTCTGGAGTATAATACAGGAGGTAACTCAGGATCAGTAATGTATGTACACAGTGACTGCACAAGCAGAATAGTGAGTGCAGCTCTGGAGTATAATACAGGAGGTAACTCAGGATCAGTAATGTAATGTATGTACACAGTGACTGCACCAGCAGAATAGTGAGTGCAGCTCTGGAGTATAATACAGGCGGTAACTCAGGATCAGTAATGTATGTGATTGCAGCAGCACTGGAGGTTCCAGTACAGAGGGACTGTGGAGTTTTGGGTGTTGAGATGCAGAACACTTTCATTTGGTGAGACCTTGTAATTAGCTCCCTGTATATGGAGGGAGTGCTCTGTATATATCCTGCCTCTGGCTTTATTTCTCATGAGGTTGGGAGTCCCTGGAGGTGATGAAGCCACAAGCCTGAGAGCGTTCAAGGTTACCAATATCTCTATCTAAAAGAGTCACCAAACACTGTGAGCTGATTACTGAGAGTGGGAGGAAGGTGGCGGGGACAAGGCTGGACTCAAGGAGATCTCTGTACAGGAATAAGACACAGAGAGGGGTAAAGTCAGGAGCAGGGCAATACAAATCATGGGGCCTCATAGAAGAATACCTAATTGACCCCCCAAAAAAAAGAAATATTTGGCTAGATATCTTAATAATAACATATCTCACAACTTTGCAGCCCTTAGGGGGTTTCACATTAGCGTTCGGTACGTTTGTGTCTGATGCGTAGACGCAAACCCCCGCCGCACCAGCAGGACGTATCCAATGCCAGTGCAGCGTTATATGTTTGCATAAACTATTAATTTCCATAGAAAAGCATCATAAACCAGGAAATCATGACTATGGGTCGAGAAGAGAGAGAGTGGGAAAGAGGGAGGAGGAGAGAGAGAGAGAGAGAGAGAGAGAGAGAGGGGGAAGAAAGGAGAGAGGGCAGAGCAGAGAGGGGGAGAGAAAAGAGAGAACAGAGGGGAGAGGGGAGAGAGGAGAGGAGAGAGGAGGAGACAGGGAGAGAGAGAGAGAAGGAGAGAAGCAGAGGAGAGAGAGAGAGAGGAGAGGAGAAGAGAGAGGAGAGAGGAGGAGAGAGAGAGGGAGAGGAGAGAAGGAGGAGGGGAGGAGGAGAGAGGGAGAGAGAGGAGAAGAGGGAGAGAGAGAGAGAGGAGAGAGAGAGGGGAGAGAAAGGGAGAGGAAAGGGAGAGAGGAGAGAGAGGGAGGGAGAGAGAGAGGAGGGAGGAGGAGAGAGAGAGAGAGGGAGAGAGAGAGCAGGAGAGAGAGATGGGAGAAGAGAGGGAGAGAAGAAAGAGAGGGAAAAGGAGGAGAGAGATGCTTGCGCCTGAATCATTTAACCTCAGACGCACAGAAAATGTAACATGAAGCGTTTTCAAGCGCGTCCATACGATGCCAAACTCATACACCATGCATCAATATGGTATACATAGGGACGCAGCCGCACACACTGGGACGTCTACCTACGCAATGCATGCAAACGCCAATGTGAAACCGGCCTTACAAAGTAATTCCCTGTATTGAAGCCCCAGATTTCCCCAGATTGCACAAATAAAGCATGATTCCGACATAAGAGCCCCCAAACACTGTATGATACTGTGGCACCCCACCGGGTGAGCCGCCACCAGAGCTACTGCATTCCCGTGGTTAGGGAGTGTAGTGCCCCTGTTCTCCAGGTACTGTGTTTGCCATCTGACCTCCACTACTCTTTTCATCCTATTTTCCTCAATTTTCTTGACTCGTCCTTATCTTGTGATATTCTGTCCCCCAACCTATCTCATATGGCAGTTCTTTCACTTACTTATTTTGAGTAGTTGATTCAGTGTTCAAACAAACCCCCCCCCCCCCCCCCACTTTTTCCACGCTCACGGCTATGAAGCACTTCATTTGTTAACCTTGATCAGCTTTTCACATTGCCACACGCCACAGTGCACCATGAATGTAGCACGGGCACTAGTCCTAACCATGACAACAATTGTTTCATATTCTGTAAGATGTTAATACATATTGTCTGTTATTTTTGTATAAATAGAAACCTTGAGAAAGGCCTATGTTAAGGCCGAAACGTCGGTTATTTTGGTGTCTGGACATTGTGTGGCAATAAAGAAAACAAGGAAATATAACCTCCAACGCTTTGTGTGATTTGCAATTTTTTATGAGAACTCTAATTGTGCCCAGATCTACCTTACCTATAAACTCATACACCATGCATCAATATGTTATACATAGGGACGCAGCCGCACACACTGGGACGTCTGCCTACACAATGCATGCAAACGCCAATGTGAAACCGGCCTTACAAAGTAATTCCCTCGTATTGAAGCCCCAGATTCCCCCAGATTGCACAAATAAAGCATGATTCCGACATAAGAGCCCCCAAACACTGTATGATACTGTGGCACCCCACCGGGTGAGCCGCCACCAGAGCTATTGCATTCCCATGGTTAGGGAGTGTAGTGTCCCTGTTCTCCAGGTTCTGGGATGGTGTAGCTGAGCCTAAAAAGAAACACAAACAGTACCCAACACGTAGGCCCTGGGACAATGGAGGACCCTGAGGGAGGGCCTTGGTCACAAAAGGGGACAGGAAAGTGTTAGATAAGAGAATAGGAGTACGTGGTAGAGGAAGCACCAACAGGAGGGTACAGAGACAGTGTCGTGCTGGGTCCCGGGGCTTGGTGCATGACCACACTTGCTCCGGGGGGGGGAAGAGACTAGAAGGGTGGAAGGAGAGAAGAAGAGCCCTAGGGGTGCTGAAGAGACACTGATTCTTTGTACGCCCGAATCTCAGGAGACAGAGGGCCTGGTGGACGACACAGGGACCCGGCCCTGAACACGGTGCGGATGCTGCATGCCCGAGCCGTTGAACCGGAGGCCTCAGACTTCTAACGGGAACTGTGGCCGAACACCCGACACATCTTGGGGATGGTGGCTGAACTAAGAACAGTGCCCGGGAGATTAATCTAATGGCGCCGCCGCCCGGGCACAAGAGCACTCGAGGCCATCAGCATTTGAGCGCTGTGCTTCAGAGAGCGTTGAGCCTGAGGAGCAGCGCAATGACCTGCTCGCCTCAGAAGAAAACTACTCCTTATAGCGCTAAGGGAGAGAACGTAGATCCACCAGAGGCAGAACACCCTGTAAGAGAGAGAGAGGGAACCAACCGAGGCTCAGTAACACCAACCCGGTCCTGGAGACAACGCCGAATCGGAGCCTGGCAAGGGATGTACTCGGTGGCCATGTTGAAACACCAAGTAAAAGTAACAGAACTGCATCTGTGGTGTGTGTGTGACTTTCTTGAGCGGCGACCACCGGCTGCAGAGGCTGCATATAACACTGGGGTACCGACGTTCCGACGAACATCTGCCAAGGCACGGATTCAGTTACAAAGATCACACATCCGGCCACCGCTAAGTCCCGCATTCACAGACCGCGGTCGGTCTGAACTTCCCTCACTCCTGACCTCCTCACCTGACAGGCCACCATGCACCCCACATGAGATGTAAGGTAATTGCTGCATATGTTCTCTAGACTTCACTGCACTGTGCATTTTGGTTAGATATAGTCAATAACCGGATCCACAACTTTCCTTATAGGACAGGAATCACACATCTGATACTTGACTGTGGTAAGTGCCCTCTCTATTAAACATGCTTAATACTCTCTGTGCTTATGAGCGGTTGACATGGTAGGGTGTACTCGGATACCGGGACAGGGGGTTACTGCAGCGGGGATCACGGTTGGTTGGTTCCCAATTCCGTGCCCTGGACCCTCAATGGCGGGGTGGGGGTGATGATGATGGGGAATGGTAACGTGATGCTGTCTAGGGCCACAAGGGACTGGGTACTCGGGTCTCGGGTGGTCGGGTGCAGGAATGTCACGGGTGGTCCGTGCCCGAGCCTGTGCCCTTGGGCGACAATGAAAAGGGGTGTATTTACAGGGATTAAAGTTATTGTTGGTCGTGACGCCACCTGTAGGTCCGGTGATGGCACCGGCACTGCTGGGACCTCCGGGATGATGGGCGGCAGCAAGGTGTTGTAGCCCCCGGGGTGTTGGAAGTAGCAATAGTGGAATAGGGCAGCATAGTCATTATGGTGTGGGTCTAGAATGATGGACACACACACAGAAAGTCTATTTTGGTACCTTTACTGATGATAACCGTTACATGTCCAGGGATGATGGATGCACTTTGGGACGTCCACACCGAATGAGGTATAGGCCTCCTTGTCCTGTTTCTTCTCTCTAGTCTGGAATGTGTGAAACCCAGCCTGACCTTCTGCATCCGTTTACACCCGTGTTGCTGCACGGCGGCTCTCTCAAATGTGGGTGCTGCGGGTGTCCGGGAAGCTAAGCCTCCACAGTGTGCTGGATTCTCTGCTGGGATGGTCTCTTTCCCTGTGTGCAGACTCGGTCTCCAGTGACCGGTGTTCTCCTGGAGTGAGCTGGGATGGCTCCTCTGCCCCCTCTGTAGTGTTCCTCGCCTCTGCCTGCGGTCCTCACTCTCTCTGGACCTCACACTGGTTTCTGGAGGTGCACTGATCTCGGGCCTAGCAGACTCCGGTAACCAGTTTTTGCTCACTAGCTCTGAGCTGAACTTCACAGTTCTTCTAGTGACTGCACACTCTGCTAATTCCGCCCCCAGCACCTGTATTTATAGGGGATCTGGCTTAACAGCAGTCAGTGGAGCTCCCCCTACAGGTCTGGAGTGGAAGGTGCTGGGTGTAAGTGAGGTACCAGATGTGGAAACCCCTTAGTGAACTAGTGAGTTCTGTGGCTTACCTGGTACAGGGCGCCACAACACCACCTGTGGTACCTGATAATAGGGTTACCAGCGCTGCGGCCGCCGCTGAGGTGATGTGAATGCAGCTTTGGTAGTACAGCTCCCCCACAGGTGGAGCTTTACCTCAGTGCAGCGGGGTGGGTGAGGGGAGTAGTAGTCCTCACCTTGATGATATTGTAGAAGCCCTCCGGGCGGCGGATAGAAGGACACCAAATACCAGATCAGCCCAAACGGTTCTTTGCTTGCACCAGGTAGAAAAGGGCACAAGGTACAGTCTGATTAAACGGGGTTTGTAGCCGCAGATCTTGGAGGATTTTCCAGCGTCTGGCAGTGGTGCCTTTAATATCTTTAGGGGTGCTGTGGCTCCTTTGTGTTGGGCCCTCAGCTTGCCGGTCTGCAGTTAGGGTTGGACCTTTTACTAGCTGCCTCAGCTCCGGTATGCCAGTGTGACCTGGGTCCCCAGCTGGCTCTAACCAGTCCTGGAATGACCCCCTTTCACATCTGGATCACCCCTCTTCTAAGAGGTGCCCTCCTGTTACAGCCGCAGGGTCCCCTGCATCCGTCTTCCTCGCTATCTCACACCGTCTGCCTGACACTACTGTCACTCCCTGTCTCCCGCTCTCTAGGCTCCACCCCCTGGGACCTACTAAACATATGGTCCCCTGTACTAAGGTGGCCTACTGTATGGATGCTGGGGTGCAGACTCTGTAGGGTCCTCCATGTCCACAGCTACGGAGGCACTACACCTTCTGTTTGGGGTGCAGTACCTCCCTGTGGCGCCTTGCCATAGGGGCACCACACTTACACCCTAAAATTAACACCCTATTACATTTCTATAGATGGACAGTATACATATGATGCCCCATACTTTAATAAGAGTCCAAACAGGTATGAACTCTAATGGGCACACCGTCTAACAAACTAATGGTCACCCCCCCTGTTCCATATACCATTTGCTTAAGCTCCCATTAAGTGTGAAAACACAAGATTACAGACTGGCATATGATGACCATGTTATATAGTATGTGATTTATTCCCCATCACTGTTTGGTATAAAGGAGTCTCATACCCTGTAAGGCTAGGGTCACATTTGCGGTTTTGTTTTCAAAACCGGATTCGGTTCCACAGCCATTGGCTGCAATAGAAAAACTGGATGGCACTTAATGCAATCCGGTTACCCGATCCGGTTTTGCAGCCTGCAGTAAAAATCATGCAGGCTGCATTTTTCGGAGCGGTTGAAAATCTGGATCCGTTTTTTTTTTTATAATGGGTGCCTATGGCAACCGGATCCGGTACCGTAAGGTACATGAATGTACCTTGTGGTACCGGGTCCGGTTTTTAGTGGCACAATTTTTTGACATTGCAGATCTGGATCCATTACTGAATCCACATATGCAATGTGATGCCAAATGTGAATGCACACGTTAATTCAGGATCCGGTGACCGGATTGTGCCTTCCAAATGTGACCCAGCCTAACTATACTGGCTCTCTTTACTGATTCTAAGGTATCTTTCAAACGATTACTTGGATACACATCCATAGCATTTTATCACAAAAAATATTCTTTGAGAAAGTATATGGCCCTTTCACATCTCTGTCTGCTGCGTTTTGCTTCATTTGCGTTTTCCGCGTTTTACCGCAAAACATGAAAACGCATGTGTTTTTGTCCCATTGTTTAATGGAAGCATGAAAAGCATGCAAAACGCATGTCAAAATGCATGTGCGTTTGCAAAACGCAAAACGCATGCTTTGCAAGCGCAGCTCAAACGTGCAAGACAACTTTTGGGCTGCGTTTGCAAAAGCATGCGTTATGCGTTTGCAAACGCACACGCATTTTGACATGCGTTTTGCATCGTTTTTCATGCGTTCCCATTAAATCAATGGACAAAAACGCATCCGTTTTCATGCTTTTTTGCGTAAAAACGCGGAAACCGCAAATGAAGCAAACGCAGCAAAACGCAGCAAACGCAGAGATGTGAAGGGCTATATAATCCCGGTACTCCTTCTCACAACCATTTATTATTGTCTACCCTATTCCCTATACCCTATGCAGTTGGTTTTTGTTTTTGGCACTGATGGTAAGTTTATTTTCTACCCTATTCCCCCAAGACTATTCCCTCTGCTCTTTTTCCTTTCTTTTCTAAACTCTCTCTCCTTCACTTCTTGTCTCATTTACCCTTTTTACACTCTACACCATTACTCTCTTCTATCCTTCCATTTCTCATAGATATGTCCAGTTGATCACTACCACCATTAAATTTATTACTATCCCAAGCACTAACTTCCACATTCCATGCCACTTTAGAAACAACACCGGCGATGCACGCTAGATTGTCAAAAGGTCTGGACAAACGTTTGATTTACTGTTTTTTATGCTTATTTTAATTCTGCACAGAATCGTATGAAGAAGGCTCAAGTGAGGCGAAACGTTATGAAGTGTCACATCAGCACTGTAATTAATAAAAAAACATCAAAAGAATTCAACCTCCTCCTTCATTTTTTGAAAGCATGCCAGGGCTATACATTACGCATTAAGGTACGGACTGACTCCTCCATTCCACTACCCTGGGAAGCGAAACCATCCAAGCTGTCCGATCCAGAGGTTCTGAAGCAGCGGCGGCCACCCTGCCTGCATACTGCAGGTGCATCACAAATACCATCTTATACCCTCAGACTTTCCCTGTCATCAACCCCCGTTTATTATAAATGACATCGCCAGGGTCACAGGACCAGGTTTCGGCCCCCGTCTGTCCCCGTGAAAAGAACCGAGAAGTGAAGAAGAGAGAACAGCTAGTAACTGCCCGATACCGAGGCTTCCTTGACCCTGGAGTGGGCATGTCAATACCGCCACAGTTAAGGGACTTGTCAGCTCGTTTTAGCCCCGTAAGCTACTACTGCCTGTCCCTGCACTTTGCTAGCACATCCCTAACCATCCCTGTTTGAGCTAAAACTGCAATGTAATGTCTGTAAAAAGCAAAATTGTAACTACATATTTTCATGCAAATGAGCCTTCCAGTCTACGACCATAGACTGACATAGGCTGGCTCTGGGGCTCTGTCTCTCCGCACCCCTCCCCCCCCATCCCACTCTTATCACACCCCGCTGGACGTGATAAAAATTTCCCTAGCACCCCTGTCTCTGTGATTCGAATCTCCCCCTCTGTGTCCATGATGCCGTGCCGGTGTCATTTTCACACCTCCGCCTTGTGAAGTTCTTGGAATATGTTTAGTGCAACAACTCCATTCCTGTATGTGTTAGTGTTGTATTGCTAGGTTTGTCCATAAAGTTAGTTTAAAATAAATTAAAAAAAGAAGACTCCCAGAGGCTCACACACAGGAAATACTATGTGACTGTAACCAGTTTCCTGTGTCAGTGCATGAGAAGAGAAGCAGCTTGCTGATGCTGCAAAGGGACATTTAAGATGTATATTCCTGTTTCTACAAAGATCTTCATATCTGTACCTGTTTGTTGCTAATTAAAGCTAAGTTCTGTTGTCAACACGCTTTCAGTGAATCCTGAATGATCCGCTGCCAACAGGTTGTGGGCCCAGCGTCACGCAGAGCACAGAGTGACACTGAACACCAGAGTGACACAGAGCACAGAGTCACACAGAAGACTAATACAGCAACAGAAGCAAAAGCAGCAGAGCAACAGAGAAGATGTCCACAAGCAGGGATCACTGCAGGTTCCCAGTGCAAAGTCTCACCAATCAGAAATATCAGTCCTGGAAATTCAAGGTGAAGATGCTGCTCATAAGAAGGTACGTGGAAATATATAGCAGGAATCAAGTGCCTCATCCATTACACAGATGAAGTTGACTGTGATCACAAAGCACAAAGCAGCTTTCCCTCAGTTATACGCATGAAATGATCAGCTTTGTCCATCAGGTTATGGCCCAGTCGTGCAACTGCAACAGGGCATGGGGATGAATGACTAGACAAGTGCATGATAAGATCAAATAGCATGCGTTTATCCAAGAAAGCTGTACAGTCAAAGCTAAGGATAGGCAGAAATGGCAGGCACAGAGAAGAGTCCAAAGCAGGGATCACTGCAGTCAGGCAAAGTCTCCCCAATAAGATATCATGTCCTGAAATTCAAGGAGATGTGTATAAGAAGGATGAAAATAACAGCAAATCTCATACTACCAGTTAGGCTGGTCACAGTTTTTTAGTGTTAAAAACCATGTTTTTTCATGTCACAGCATGAGTTTTAAGGTTCGATGGCTCCTGCGTTTTTGGCTGCGTTTGAATCTGCACATAAAAATAGTGCTTGGTATTTTTTTGGCGTTTGAAAAACGCATGCGTTTTGTAGAAAACGCATGCGTTTTATACATGGTTCCTATGGAACGCATGCAAAAAGCAGACATTAGTACCTTTTAGTGCCATTCAAACGCTGCGTTTCCATAGGAGCCATGTTAAAAAAACGCATGCGTTTCCGAAACGATGCGTTTTTTTAACATGGTCCTAGGGAAACGCATGCTTTGAATGGCACTAATTGTACATGCGTTTTGCATGCTTTTCCATAGGCCCTTATTAAAAAACGCATGCGTTTGGATATGCTCAAAACGCATGGACAGTCACACATGCTTTTTGGCTATGGGCATGCGTTTTTTAACAGGGCCTATGGGTGCTTTTACATGCTTTTTGAAACGCAGTCTCCAAAAATGCATTGAAAAATGGTACTGTGACCCACCTAGCTAGGATCAAAAGCAGACTATATAAGAAACACCCTAGAGATTGTGGAGCATCTCAGGGGTATTGGAGAAGAGATTAAAAAGACACTGTCACCAGGTTTTTGCCATCTCATCTGATAGCAGCATAATGTAGAGACAGAGACCCTGATTCCAGCGATGTGTCTCTTACTGGGCTGCTCAGTGTAGTTTTCATAAAATCAATTGGAGATTCACATTGTAGGACTAATCAAATAGTCCAGCACATTAATTTTATTGACACACATCGCCAGGAATCAGGGTCTCCATCTCTACATTATGCTGCTGTCAAATGGGATGGCAAAAACCTGGTGACAGTGTCCCTTTAAAGACTTTAATGTTGCAGCATTACTATTAAGTGGTCTTCCAGAAAGTTCTGACACACTTGTCACTGCACTAGATGCATGGCCAGATGATGAGCTCACACTAGAATATGTCAAAGGCAAGCTTGTAGATGAATTCAAGCAAAAAACGCAGAATGTAAGCAGCAGTAATGAATCTAAAGCAGAGACAGCATTAAAGACACAGGACTTTCCTAACTATAAGAGCAATCTAAGGGAAACTTGGGAATGTTTTGTCTGTAAAAAGCCCGGCCACCTTTAAGTAGACTGCAGAATATGGAAAGCAAGAATGAGTCAGCTTAAAAAGCAGAACAGTGATCAGAAGGTGAAAACAGATGTAAAGGAAAAGTCTGCATGTGTTGAAGCTGCATTTAACACCAGTACAGGCTCATCTGCTAACCATATATGGTGTATAGACTCTGGTGCTAGCAGCCATATCACAAATGATATAGACTTCTTCACTGACCTTGATGAAAGCAAGTCAGAAAAGGTCATCATAGCTAATGGTCAATATATGACTTCAGAAGGAGGAGATAGCTACCACCCCTGTCCAGTTTTCTCAGCACAAAGCCGAATGATCCCAGTATAGGATGTTCTCTATGTTCCAAGTCTTGAAAGCAATCTTCTGTCTAAAGAAGCTTACGCAAAAGGGAAATGTAGTTACTTTTAAAGACAACATCTGCATTATATCAAAGGAGGGTCACACTCTTGCAGAAGGGAAAATCCAAACTTAACTTTATCAGCTAAAATGCAAAGAAAGAGTGTACAGTGCTAGAGAAGATCTGCATAAGTACTGTATCCATGTATGGCACAGACATCTTGGGCACAGAGACCCAGAAGCAGTAAGGAAGCTAGGTCAACTAGCAAATGGTGTTGAAATAAAACAATGTAGTCAAATGATGAAGTGCACTAGCTGTCTTAAAGGGAAAATGTCCAGAAAATCCTTTCTTAAAGTAAACAGCACTAGATCTGCAGCCACTGGATTTGATATACACAGATGTTTGCAGTCCAATGAATGTTCAAACTCGAAGCAAGAAGAGATATTTCCTCACATTTATTGATGACGACTCCAGATATACAGTCGCCTGCCTGCTTCACAGTAAGGATGAAGTTCCACAGAAACTTGAAGAATATCTTGCCTTAGTGTTCAATAAATGTGGAAGAATGCCAAAAGCCCTGCGTGCAGATAATGGGACTGAATATACAAGTGGTAAGGTGCAAACCATTGTGAAAATGAATGGAATCGTGTTCCAGACGACCATTCCATACAACCCAGAACAGAATGGCATTGCAGAGAGAAAGAACCGCACTCTCTGTGAAAGTGGAAGAAGTATGTTGTTTAATGCGAATCTACCTACAATGTATAGGGGAGAAGCCATCATGACAGCTTGCTATCTTCAAAACAGACTGCCAGGTAAAGCCACAAATAAAACTTCATATGAGCTATGGACCTGTGAGAAGCCTAACATGAAGCACCTCAGGATATTTGGAAGCAAAATGTTTGTATATGTTCCCAAAGAAAAACATTCCAAGAAGGAATCACATGCAAAGCAAGGAGTCCTGGTGGTGTATACACCGTGTGCAGAATTATTACGCAAGTTGTATTTTAGATGATTATTTTTATTATTGATCAACAACTCTGTTCTCAATCACCCAAAAGACTCATAAATATCAGAGCTTAATATTTTTGGAAGTTGGAGTGGGGTTTTTTAGATTTGGCTCTTAGGAGGATATCTGTTTGTGCAGGTAACTATTAGGGATGGGCGAGTCTACTCGCTAGGACTCGGGACTCGGCGATTCTGAAGGTACTCGCAGGACTCGTTACTCGGCGAATCTCCCAGCTTGGACTCGCACAGTGACGAGTCCAATGGAATTCAATGTCAATAAGCTTGACTCTTCACAGATACCCGCTGTCAGCAGCGAGTCTGAGCGAGTCTACGATTCTGAGTCCTACGAGTCTACGATTCCGAGTCCTGTATACTGTATTCGGGAGTCGGACTCTCGAATACAGAATCTGTTATGTTCCGAGTCAGCACAGCGTGCGTGTTAGGTCAGAAAACTTGTGAAGATAGCCAATCATAGTCAGTAATGGCATAGCAAAGTTGGTTGTGTCAGGACTATGATTGGCTGCTGTCCATCGTGATGCCTATGTCATCTATGACAGGCAAGGCAGTATATAAGGCTTGTCCCCGCCATTTTGGCCACATTCCTGAGACGATCTGACCTAGTATAGGGAGAGAGAGATATATGCTGGAGCAGATCAGGGATTGTCAGTGTAGGGAACATTCCTTATATTAACCCAAAAAGCTCTTCTGAGAGCTAGGAGGAGGACGGAGTAGTGCTGTGTAGGCAGGCAGGGAGGGAAGGAAGGAGAAGCCTTAGAGTGCACACAGGACGGACCTCATAGCTTAGCTTACTCACTCAGCTTTGCTAACAGCTGCAGTCAGAGGCTTAGCTGAGGTGCTGTTTCCTTTTTGTTTTTGCACCAGATCGATTTTTGTTCCTAATAAGCCATAGAGCGTTATTTTTTTCTGTGGCAGACCAGTGCGTTGCTGCTAGCACGTACACCACCTTAGGGAGTGTAGTGTGCGGCTTCACTGCCAAGTGTGAGCGCGCACACTTACCCCGCCAGCAAGTGACGCATTCAGCAACACCTAACCACATCTCGGTGGCTGTGCGCACTTGAAACTAATTTTTTTAGGGAGTGTAGTGTGCGGCTTCACTGCCAAGTGTGAGCGCGCACACTTACCCCGCCAGCAAGTGACGCATTCAGCAACACCTAACCACATCTCGGTGGCTGTGCGCACTTCAAACCAATTTTTTTAGGGAGTGTAGTGTGCGGCTTCACTGCCAAGTGTGAGCGCGCACACTTACCCCGCCAGCAAGTGACGCATTCAGCAACACCTAACCACATCTCGGTGGCTGTGCGCACTTGAAACTAATTTTTTTAGGGAGTGTAGTGTGCGGCTTCACTGCCAAGTGTGAGCGCGCACACTTACCCCGCCAGCAAGTGACGCATTCAGCAACACCTAACCACATCTCGGTGGCTGTGCGCACTTGAAACTAATTTTTTTAGGGAGTGTAGTGTGCGGCTTCACTGCCAAGTGTGAGCGCGCACACTTACCCCTCCAGCAAGTGACGCATTCAGCAACACCTAACCACATCTCGGTGGCTGTGCGCACTTCAAACCAATTTTTTTAGGGAGTGTAGTGTGCGGCTTCACTGCCAAGTGTGAGCGCGCACACTTACCCCGCCAGCAAGTGACGCATTCAGCAACACCTAACCACATCTCGGTGGCTGTGCGCACTTCAAACCAATTTTTTTAGGGAGTGTAGTGTGCGGCTTCACTGCCAAGTGTGAGCGCGCACACTTACCCCACCAGCAAGTGACGCATTCAGCAACACCTAACCACATCTCGGTGGCTGTGCGCACTTGAAACTAATTTTTTTAGGGAGTGTAGTGTGCGGCTTCACTGCCAAGTGTGAGCGCGCACACTTACCCCGCCAGCAAGTGACGCATTCAGCAACACCTAACCACATCTCGGTGGCTGTGCGCACATCAAACCAATTTTTTTAGGGAGTGTACTGTGCGGCTTCACTGCCAAGTGTGAGCGCGCACACTTACCCCGCCAGCAAGTGACGCATTCAGCAACACCTAACCACATCTCGGTGGCTGTGCGCACTTGAAACCAATTTTTTTAGGGAGTGTACTGTGCGGCTTCACTGCCAAGTGTGAGCGCGCACACTTACCCCGCCAGCAAGTGACGCATACAGCAACACCTAACTCCAACTCGGTGACTGTGCATTCGTCAACAATGTCTCAAAAAAAAACAATTAACAAAAAGGATGTTGCAAAGGGACAGGGACGAGGTCGTGGCCGCAGCAGTCTTGCCCAAGAAGGCACTGGTACAAGTACACAGCCTAGGATTGATAGAACGTCCTTTTTTCTACCTAGAAATCCCAGTACTCAAAGAAAACGTGTGTTGAGGCCGGATGAGCATGACAAGATAACATCTTGGATGGCTCAGACGCCCTCGACCACTGGTTCTTGCAGTACGCAATCATCCGTGGCAAGACATTCTAGTGTCGCTACAGACAATGCAGCGCCATCCAATCCTCAAAGTCTTCATATTGCCTCAACCCATCGGCAGCCAGAGGAAAATTTGGATATGGACCTTGGTCACTCGGATGACTTATTCGGTTCTTATCAAGGGGTTTCTTTGTCACTGCCTGACGAGATACTTGAAGTAGACGAAATGTCTACTCATGGCCAAAGTTTGGAAGTACCGCGTCCTGAAGAAAGACACTTTCACGAAATGCAAACAGTATCTCAGGAGGTGGATGATGATGAGGATGATGAGACACACATCTCATCTGGCCAGCCTGCTCAGTCAGTTTATCCAGAATCCTTTGAACTGGAAGGGGTGGATGATGACACCACAGATCCTACCTGGATTGCTGAATTGCATAGCCAAGAGAGCAGCCAGGAGGACGAAAGTGGCTATGTACCACTGGCAAAATCACAAAGGCGTACTGTCTCCAGAACACAAACTGTGAGAACAGTTGCCCAAATAGCGTCAACTGTGGCACAAACTGCAAACACAGTTGCCCAAAATGTGTCCACAGTTGGTGTTGAACAGAGTCATCCTCCTCTTCCTCCAATTAAAAATAAAGGACGAACAGCCAGTGTGTGGCAATTTTTTAAGGATAGCCCAACAGTACCAAATATGGTTATCTGTAAGATGTGCCAGGCAAGGCTTAGCAGAGGCACGGTAAAAGGAAACCAGAGCACCAGCAGTATGCGCAAGCATATGTCTCTTAAGCACCCAATTCAGTGGGCACCCTATCAGGGTTCAAAATCAGTGCCTTCTGATCCAAACACTTCCAGGCCACCTCAGATCCATCCTTCACCAGCAAGTGTTCAGGCTTCAGCTCCTGCTCAAACGTACTCCTCCCAAGGTGCTTTACAAGACAGACATGATAGTAGTCAATCCTCTTGTCAGTCTGGTCCAAACGTGCAGTTGTCTGTGCCACAGCTGTATGAAAGACAGCGGAAGTTCCAACCGACACACCCATATTCCCAAAAAGTGACTGCAAAAATAGCCAAGTTGTTAGCTGTGGAAATGCTGCCGTTTAGGCTTGTGGGTACAGAGTCTTTTCGGGAGTTGATGGCTGAGGCAGCACCACGATACTCTGTACCCAGCCACTACTTTTTCTCACGTAGTGCCGTTCCCGCCTTACACCAGCACGTGGTTAACAACTTAAAACGTGCTTTAACAAATGCTGCCACCGCAAAAGTCCACCTAACAACGGACACGTGGACAAGTAGTTGTGGACAGGGCAGATACATTTCACTAACGGCTCACTGGATCAACCTGGTGGAGAGTGTCCCAACTTCTAAAACTGTACCATCTGACATACTACCAACTCCACGAATAGCGGGCCCAACATCATTCCGGGTGTCTGCCTCCTCATATATGTCCAGTGCCCAATCGGCTTCTGCCACTTCCTTGTCCACTGCTGAGCCTCACGCACCATCACGTCCGAGTTGGGAGCTTTGCAGTACTGCTTCTGCAAGGCGACAACAGGCTCTTCTGAAGCTTATCTGCCTAGGTGACACACGTCACACTGCAACAGAGTTGTGGAAAGGTCTCAAGCAACAGACCATGAGTGGCTGGCCCCACTGGAACTACAACCAGGTCTAGTTGTGAGCGATAATGGTGCAAACCTTGTGGCGGCAATAAAGCACGGTAAACTTGTACATGTGCCTTGCATGGCTCACGTCCTAAACCTGGTAGTTCAGAAATTCCTCAAAATATACCCAGAGTTATCTGAGCTACTGGATAAGGTGAGGCGAATTTGCGCCCACTTTAGACATTCGTCCACAGCAGCTGCAAGTCTTTCAGCCCTTCAAATCCAATTTAACTTGCCGAAACACAGGCTAATTTGCGACATGCCTACGCGATGGAACTCCACCTTCCATATGCTGGCAAGGTTTAATAAGCAGCAGAAGGCAATAGCGGAATTTCAGCTGCAACATGCCCGTCAACCTGGAAGTCATACCACACACATCAGTACTTTCGAGTGGGTCTGGATCGCTGACCTTTGCGAGTTGCTGGATAACTTCGAATACTGTACCAAACTTGTCAGTGGGGATCAGTCGATTATAAGTCTCACCATCCCCATGCTCTGCCTGCTCCAAGAATCCCTAATGAATCTCAAAACAGATGCTTTGAGAGCACAGCGGATGGCTATGGAGCCAGAATTGAACATCGCTGATCCTAGCCACCCAAGCCAATATCAGCAGGCTACATTGGTTCAGGAAGATGGTGATGAGGGTGATGATGAAGAAGATTTATTTTTCTCTGGTACTGATGTGAACCCTGATGGGACTCCCAACCCTACGTTTATGTCGGTACAGCATGGGTGGGCTGAAGAGGAGGAGGCGGACACCGATTTAGAGGCCACGACGCGTAGTGATCTTCATTCTGTTGTAACCGAGGAGATGAGTCTTTGCAGCTTAGCACACATGGCTGAAGTAATGTGTCAATGTGTCTCCAAAGATCCACGCGTCATACACATCTATGACAGCGACCTCTACTGGTTGTCAACGTTTTTGGACCCACGGTACAAAGACAAATTTCAGTCGCTGCTGTCGCACTCATCCAGGGGCTTAACGATGGATCATGTAAAGAGGGTTCTTCTTGATATTTTGCTGGCAATATCACCGTCTGAATCCGCTATACATCGAAGAACCAGCTCTTTCCAACAGCAGCCTTTGGTTGGGACACAAACGCCATCAATGACAAGAAGAGGTGGGGGTAAGATGTCCGCCAACTGGGCGATGTTCAACAGACCTTCCAATCAAGAACGGAATTTGCCTACGGTGACCTTGAGTAGGAGACAACAATTGTCCAACATGGTGCAGCAGTATCTCAGTGACAGTACCAGCTTCCTAACCGACCCTTCTGTACCCTTTAATTACTGGGTTTCCAAGCTGCACACTTGGACTGAGCTGTCATTGTATGCCTTGGAGGTGCTGGCATGCCCAGCTGCTAGTGTGACATCAGAGCGTGTTTTCAGTGCCGCTGGGGTATAGTCACTGATAGAAGGTCCCGCCTCACCACAGAAAATGCCGACAGGCTCACTCTAATTAAATTCAACAAGGATTGGATATCATCACAGTTCCTAAGCCCTCCTGACGACAGTACACAATCCTAGATTAACCTAATCATAATTTATATGATTGGGATATTGCGCTGTTAACAATATGCCCATTTTGGACAGGAATTAATGACATGTCCCTTAGCTCTGTTGATTTCATTAGGCACCCAGTCCAAGCAATAATATGCTATGGGCCAAGCGCCCTGCTTTATGTAAAAAAATACTTTATTAAGCCCTTTGGGCTAATTTTTTGAGGCACCAAGCCTAGGCCTGCATAGTTGGCCTTGCTTGTTCTATGCTCCTAGTCCAAGCAATAATATGCTATGGGCCAAGCGCCCTGCTTTATTTAAAAATAGACTTTATTAAGCCCTTTGGGCTAATTTTTTGAGCCACCCAGGCTAACAAGCTTATCAGGGTTTTGTAGACACCCTGGCTAACAAGCTTTTCATGGCCCTTAGGCCTGCATTTATACCAAAAATGGGAAACAGCCCCTTGGGCTAATTTTTTGAGCCACCCAGGCTAACAAGCTTATCATGGTTTGGGAGACACCCTGGCTAACAAGCTTTTCATGGCCCTTAGGCCTGCATTAATACCAAAAATGGGAAACAGCCCCTTGGGCTAATTTTTTGAGCCACCCAGGCTAACCAGCTTATCATGGTTTGGGAGACACCCTGGCTAACAAGCTTTTCATGGCCCTTAGGCCTGCATTAATACCAAAAATGGGAAACATCCCCTTGGGCTAATTTTTTGAGCCACCCAGGCTAACAAGCTTATCATGGTTTGGGAGACACCCTGGCTAACAAGCTTTTTATGGCCCTTAGGCCTACATTTATACCAAAAATGGGAAACAGCCCCTTGGGCTAATTTTTTGAGCCACCCAGGCTAACAAGCTTATCATGGTTTGGGAGACACCCTGGCTAACAAGCTTTTTATGGCCCTTAGGCCTACATTTATACAAAAAAAATGGCAAACAGCCCCTTGGGCTAATTTTTTGAGCCACACAGGCTAACAAGCTTATCATGGTTTGGGAGACACCCTGCCTAACAAGCTTTTTATGGCCCTTAGGCCTACATTTATACAAAAAATGGCAAACAGCCCCTTGGGCTAATTTTTCGAGGCACCAATCCTATGCCTGCATCGTGGGCGTTGCTTGGACTATCATCCTGCTGGAGCCTGTTGAAGGGTCCCACTGTACGCTCCATACAAAACGCGTAGACGCGATGTGTAGCATGTAGACGTCCCAGCCTCTCACATGTGTGTTCATAGTCTTGTTGCCATAGCGAGGCATAAAGTAACCCCCCAAACACAGGCACTGTTTGTCAGCAACAGTTGTATGTGGAGTCATGATTTCACACTTAGTAACCAAGGTGACTTCATGCGCCATGCGGGCCGTAAAGTACTTGCTAATGATGCTCTCTCCCCTGTCCCCCACGCCAAATGTCTCGGGGTAATCCTTGACTCCTCCCTCTCCTTCAAGCCCCACCTGTAGTCCCTAACCAAGTCCCTGTGACTCCAACTCAAAAATATTTAACCAATTCGGTCGTTCCTCAATCCTGACACTGCTGAAACACTCATAAATGCCCTCATCATCTCCCGCCTTGACTACTGCAACCTCCTTCGCATAGGTCTCCCTGCCAACTCTATTGCACCTCTCCAATCTATACTAAACTCTGCTGCCCGACTAATCCATCTGTCCTCACGCTACTCCCCTGCCTACCCCCTCTGCCAAGCCCTTCACTGGCCCCTCCGCCCCACAGAGAGCTCACTTTAAAACACTGACCATTACATTCAAAGCCTTACACAACCGATCCCCACCATACATCTCCGACATGATCTCCCGATACCATCCCTCACGCAACCTGCGTTCATCCCAAGAACTTGTCCTACAGTCCACCCTCATCTCCTCTTCCCACAACCGCATACAGGATTTCTCCCGGTCATCCGCCATGCTCTGGAACTCCCTGCCCCACCTCATCAGTCAGTCGCCTACCCTGTGAACCTTCAAGAGACACCTAAAGACTCACCTCTTCCGACAGGCCTACAACCTGCCATGAGACCCCGCTACACGCCCCACGACCGACACCTTCCCCACCCTATTGTATCCCCACCCACCCCTCGTAGAATGTGAGCCCACGCGTACAGGGTCCTCTACTCTTGTACCTGTATGACCTTATTGTCTATGTTTATTGTACTTGTCCTTGTCTACCTTTTCCTCATGTAAAGCGCCATGGAACCTATCGGCGCTATATAAAAAAAACTACACATTCATTCCTTGAAAAAAGACAGACACAAAGCTGTTTTTTAAAACTGTGTTTCCAAAAAAAAATGGCAGAACTGGTTGGACATTCCCAAAAATACAACCTCTTAAAATTAAAGTAGTAACCAACAAATGGAGCCCTACAGGTCCTGGTAGGTGGGCCCTAAAAGGTCAAGGGCCCCACGTATGGCCTGGCCGAACCCTTCAGGGTGGATCCTCTCCACAGGTGTAGGGAACGGTGGTAGGTCCCTGTTAGCTGGCCACTGGGAGTGAGGCAAAGGCGGTATAGCCCTGTGGGGTGGCACATGGCTGTCCCGTGTTGTGGCCCTGCCCATCCTGTTAGAGGCCGATATTTTCCACCCATCCAAATATTGGAAAACATCACCTGGGTCATTAGTGGGCTGACAGGCTTCCAGCACTATCTGTAATGCTGACCTTGCCCGCAGTAGCCTGTCAAATGGAATATTATCCATGAATGGTATAATACTGCGGGCAAAGTCAGCATTACTCTGATGAACACTAAAATGAGGTGACCCCGGGATCGGACCATAATCTGGGCCTGCCGCTGGTGGTGGCGGTGGTGGTGCTGGCCCTGCCGCTGGTGGCGGCGGTGGTGCTGCTGGCCCTGCCGCTGGTGGCGGTGGTGGTGGTGGTGGCGGCGACGGCGGTGGTGGTGTTGATGGCCCTGCCGCTGGTGGCGGCGGTGGTGGTGCTGGCCCGGCCGCTGGTGGTGGCGGTGGTGGTGCTGGCCCTGGCGCTGCTGGCGGCGATGGTGGTGGTGGTGGTGGTGGCGGCGACGGCGGTGGTGGTGGCGCCGGCCGTGGTGGTGGTGGTGGTTTACTCCACGCCGCCTTCTGTTTGGAGGTGGAGGATTAGCAGCACGCCGCCCTCTGTAGTAAGCTTCTCTGTGGGTAAAGTAAAAAAAAATTTGGTGAATGCATTGCATTTGGAAACAAAAACATAGGTCAAACATTAAGTTGTACGCTTTTTAGACTCTGTGTATCTGTGTATTCTTAATCAGATATTTGTTATTATTATGAAATAATAACCAACTGTACATAACATAAAGGAATACGTGACTTTCTTTGCTAATTCCATACTAATACATAATTTTTCCCCCCCTGATTACCACCCACCCCCCCCCCCATCCCATGTAATCTTGACGATCAATAACACCAATGGTTCACATGAAAAAAAAAAGTCCCCCTGACTTCACTTTTAACTTGACATACTTAATTAACAAAACTTTTAGCTTATATCATCTATATAAAGCAGGGAAGGGGTTGAAACGTATACAATATATATATATAATCTATTTATATAATTGGGAGTTTGAAATTCCGGCACTGTAGCCGAATCCCAAACTCCTTAGCGTCACTGCAAGCGGAGACGCGTATGCGCCTTTGCGAGCCGCAGACGCTTAACTCACACAGCCGCTATAGCGTTTTCTCGAGCGGCCTCGCGCCCTCCGCTCACAGCAAGACCTGCGCCCCTCACAGCGCCCCATCCGCCCCGGCATGCTGGCATTTGTACTTCCCCCGTCTGTGCACCCACAGGTCTTAGCAGATCACTGATGCTGACAGCGGGGGGGGGACAACACAGACAATCAAATCAGGAGGAGGTCAGTGTCAGGAGGAGATGACAGCCGCCCGCCGGGGCCTGTGACACTGCAGAGGTCAGAGCGGGGCTGTGTGTGCGGACAACGGGGAGGCCGGGGGCTACGGACGTACCGAACACGTCCTCTTCTCCTGGAGATGTGCCGCGGGTCCGCGCTCGCAGCGTATCTGACGCAGGAGCCGCGCTCACCCCGCCCACACCACGCCCTCTGCCAAACAACCCACACCTCTCACTAACCTCCTGCAGCTAACCACACCCCATGTTTACCTTTGCCATGATGTCATTCAGCTGCGGCCGCTATCTTTAATAAGGTCAGTAATGATGGCAGTAATCGGATCTCTGCTCCCTGAAGCACGCCCCAACACTGTAGCACCATCTATTAACCCTATTCTCATCACCTATATACTCTGCTACCCACTGAGCCGCCTGTATACTCTGCTACCCACAGACCCGCCTGTATACTCTGCTACCCACAGAGCCGCCTGTATACTCTGCTACCTCAGACCCGCCTGTATACTCTGCTACCCACAGACCCGCCTGTATACTCTGCTACCCACAGAGCCGCCTGTATACTCTGCTACCTCAGACCCGCCTGTATACTCTGCTACCCACAGACCCGCCTGTATACTCTGCTACCCACAGACCCGCCTGTATACTCTGCTACCCACAGAGCCGCCTGTATACTCTGCTACCTCAGACCCGCCTGTATACTCTGCTACCCACAGACCCGCCTGTATACTCTGCTACCCACAGAGCCGTCTTTATACTCTGCTACCTCAGACCTGCCTGTATACTCTGCTACCCACAGAGCCGTCTTTATACTCTGCTACCTCAGACCCGCCTGTATACTCTGCTACCCACAGACCCGCCTGTATACTCTGCTACCTCAGACCCGCCTGTATACTCTGCTACCCACAGAGCCGTCTTTATACTCTGCTACCTCAGACCCGCCTGTATACTCTGCTACCCACAGACCCGCCTGTATACTCTGCTACCTCAGACCCGCCTGTATACTCTGCTACCCACAGAGCCGTCTTTATACTCTGCTACCTCAGACCCGCCTGTATACTCTGCTACCCACAGACCCGCCTGTATACTCTGCTACCTCAGACCCGCCTGTATACTCTGCTACCCACAGACCCGCCTGTATACTCTGCTACCCACAGAGCCGTCTTTATACTCTGCTACCTCAGACCCGCCTGTATACTCTGCTACCCACAGACCCGCCTGTATACTCTGCTACCCACAGAGCCGTCTTTATACTCTGCTACCTCAGACCCGCCTGTATACTCTGCTACCCACAGAGCCGCCTGTATACTCTGCTACCTCAGACCCGCCTGTATACTCTGCTACCCACAGAGCCACGTGTATACTCTGCTACCCACAGAGCCGAATTGGAACCTAATGTATATATTAATAAATAATACTAAATGTACACAACAGTGCTGCAGACACATACCTTGGCATACGGGCCACCGGGTGAAGGAAGGACAGCCGGTCATAAAAATGGTAGTGGTTCAGCAATGGAGCGGCTCCCGGTTCTCTCTCTGAGTACTGCCGGTACTGCTTCCTATGCTGGTCCCGGCAGCTCCTCCACCGTTTTTTAAGATGGTCAACTGTGAAATGATTTCAAACCGGGTTTAGAGATGTGTAATATTTGAAACAACAAAAGTATGTGTACAAATCAACAATAACATTTTATTCATTTTGTGTGTGTAATGTGTATACAAGGCACAGTGACACGACAGTGTGGAACATCATCAACAGCATTACGGACATTGAGCTCACGTGGCCACAATCACAAATGAGGCAGGACACATGTCAACGCATAGAGAATGTAATAGTGCGGGCACCAGACTCTGGTCATTAGTGGTATTTATATACACCCAACCCCTTGGCCGAAAGAGCCAGGAGGATCAGACCTTAAACTAAGTGTACTATTGTGACCCCATCCAAATATAGGCAACTATGCGGTGGAGCATGATAACACATTCAGGGTCCTGTATACCCTGCTATGGGGGCCCTGTATTCCCACTGCTGGGGGCCCTGTAAACCCACTGGGCCACTGTCTACCCACTGCTGGGGGCCCTGTATACCCACTGCTGGGGGGGCCTGTACACACACTGAGGGCCCTGTATACAGGGACTGACTGGCACCCTACAGTTTGGGTCGCAACCCTCCCTCACCGGCCCGACACAGGTGAGGACGGGGGGTGGGTGATGACTGGCGGCCGCCTCACAGTCACCGCAGCTCCCGCATTCTCCTATGGCTCGCTCCCAGCCGCAGCCTCGCGCTCCTCACAGCCGCTCGCTAACAGTCGCAGCCGCACGCCACTCACAGACGCTCACTCCCGGACGCAGCCGCGCGCTGATGACGTCATCGCGCGGCCAGGAGCTTCCGTTTCCGCCTGCTGCTTCAGGGACATGCGGATTATTCATGCTCCTGCAGCCGCATGACCCGTGGCACCTGGGCCAGTCCGCCCCTGCCTGTATACCACAATATGGGGGCATGTATACCCATCTGGGGGCCTGTATACTCTGCAGGGGGAGGTGTATACTCTGCTGGGGGGCTGTCTACCAGTGATAGCCGCTGTATACCAGGATGGCGGTCAATATGTTTTCACAGTTTTTGGGGGCAAAAATAGGGGGGTCGGCTTATACACGGGTCGGCTTATACACGAGTATATATACAGTAAATGCAATATATAACGTGTGAACTCATTTAACTTACTTAGATTGCTCTGTTCCTCATGGTCACTCCGATGGAACGCAGGGAACATCTCTTGGGCGATCTCTCTCCAGGCTGTATTAATTTGGGTCGTATCCCCATAGTCAGGATCTGTAGGGAGCCATAGAAATGGACGAGCCTCCACAAGTGCAATAAGACGCAGTGTGTTCACCGTGCCACGGCCTGCTGCCATGATTGCAATGATGAATGGATTGCTCTGTGTGTGCGCCTGTCAGCGCGACTCGTTTCCTGTTTCCTTAAAGCATGGTGTGTGCTGGAGAATCGCTTCCCTCGCATCATCGGCTCCAAGCCTCAAAATAAGAGAAAAACCAGCGAGTTTGGACTCGCACACTTTCAGAGACACATCAGCGAGTTGTAAATGTCATTATTCGCTATTACTCGGTTCCCTATTCATTAACATTGGACTCGCTGGACTCGCAACGAGTCCCGAGTCCTTGACTCGGACTCGTTGGGGTCTTGCGATTCCGAGTCTTTTAGGACTCGCCCATCTCTAGTAACTATTACTCTGCAGAATTATTAGGCAACTTAATAAAAGCCACATATATTCCCATCTCACTTGTTTATTTTCACCAGGTAAACTAATATAACTGCACAAAAATTAGAAAAAAACATTTCTGACATGCAAAAACAAAACACAAAGTAATGAGTGACCAATATAGCCCCCTTTCTTTATGATGACACTCAGCAGCCTTTCATCCATAGATTGTGTCAGTTGCTTGATCTGTTTATGATCTACATTGCGTGCAGCAGCCACCACAGCCTCCCAGACACTGTTCCCAGAGGTGTACTGTTTTCCCTCCCTGTAGATCTCACATTTTAGGAGGGACCACAGGTTCTCTATGGGGTTCAGATCAGGTGAATAAGGGGCCATGTCATTATTTTTTCTTCTTTTAGACCTTTACTGGCCAGCCACGCTGTGGAGTAGTTGGATGCATGTGATGGAGCATTGTCCTGCATGAAAATCATGTTTTTCTTGAACGATACCGGCTTCTTCCTGTACCACTGCTTGAAGAAGTTGTCTTCCAGAAACTGGCAGTAGGTCCGGGAGTTGAGCTTCATTCCATCCTCAACCCGAAAAGGTCCCACAAGTTCATCTTTGATGATCCCAGCCCATACCAGTACCCCACCTCCACCTTGCTGGTGTTGGAGCCGGAGTGGAGCTCTCTGCCCTTTACTGATCCAGCCTCTGGCCCATCCATCTGGCCCATCCAGAGTCGCTCTCATTTCATCAGTCCATAAAACCTTTGAAAAATCAGTCTTAAGATATTTCTTGGCCCAGTCTTGACGTTTTATCTTATGTTTCTTGTTCAGAGTTGGTTGTTTTTCAGCCTTCCTTACCTTGCTCATGTCCCTGAGTATAGCACACCTTGTGCTTTTTGATACTCCAGTAACGTTGCAGCTCTGAAATATGGCAAAACTGGTGGCAAATGGCATCTTGGCAGCTTCACGCTTGATTTTCCTCAGTTCATGGGCAGTTATTTTGCACCTATTTTGCCCTCACGCTTCTTGCGACCCTGTTGGCTATTTGCCATGAAACACTTGATTGTTCGGTGATCACGCTTCAAAAGTTTGGCAATTTCCAGACTGCTGCATCCCTCTGCAAGACATCTCACAATTATGGACTTTTCAGAGCCGTCACATCTCTCTTCTGACCCATTTTGCCTAAGGAAAGGCATTTCCCTAATAATTAAGCACACCTTACATAGGGTGTTAATGTGATTACACCACACTCTCCTCATTACAGAGATGCACATCACCTGATTTACTTAATTGGTAATTGGCTCTCAAGCCTATACAGCTTGGAGTAGGACAACATGCATGAAAAGTATCATGTGATCAAAATACTCATTTGCCTAATAATTCTGCACACAGTGTAATGCACCCTTCATAGTCCTCCATGCATAATGAAGCCCTCATAGCCCTCCATGTATAGTGCACCCTTCATAGTCCTCCATGTATAATGAAGCCCCCATAGCCCTCCATGTATAGTGCACCCTTCATAGTCCTCCATGTATAGTGCACCCTTCATAGTCCTCCATGTATATTGCACCCCTATAGTCCTCCAAATATTAAAATGCTGAATTTCTGAATATTCATTGTACTTTTGCAGTGTGGCAAAGTAGAAAAAAATTCAAATTTTGTGATTGATTTAGTTTTTATTTACAGCGTTCATTTTACCATCAAACTGACCTGTCAGTGTGATTCTCCGATTCGGTACGATTACATAGATACCAAACATGAAGAGTTTTTTGTTTTATTCCAATGGTGAAAAAAAATGCTAAACATTGTTTAAAAAATGAATTCTTACTTGTGTCGCAACGTCCGAGAGCTGTAACATTTCCCATTTACGGTATATGGGGCTGTACCAGGGCTGGATTTTTGCGTCCAGAGCGGATGTTTTTATCATTATTATTTGGGTGTATATATGATGTTTTTTATTTTCGTCTGTTATCACGTTTTTCCCTGTTGTTGTATTTTACTGTATTCAATTCTCTCTCTTACCCTGCTGTTCTGTTCGGTCAAAAATGACCAAATTTGAAGTTTTTTATTTCATTTTTCATTTGTTTAGAACAACCATGTTCACATACAGTATAATAATGCAACAGGTATTCAAAGAAATCACTTAAATTAGCTAAAAATCAATACTTTAATAGGTCTGGAACATTATAAGTGTCTAGTAGATGACAGAGCCGGGGAAGACTCGGGAACCGGACAGTTACTCGTTGTTCCCTTCACCTTCTCGGATCTTTTCACGGGGACATACGGGGACGGAGACCCGGTCCTGTGACCCTGGTGGTGTCATTTTAATAAACGGGGGTAGATGATGGGGAATGACTAGGGAAAGGGGTATTTGTGACGCCACCTATGGTACGCAACCAGGGCAGCCTCCGCTGCTTCAGAACCTTTGGGGATGGTGACCGGCAGCTTGGATGCTTCCGCTCCCCGCAGGTGGAGCACGATCCCCAGGGCGGCGGGATGGAGTAGTCAGTTTGTGCCTTGGCAGATGTTCACTGGGTCATCAGCAAACCCAGTGTCTCATGCGACCTCTGCGGCTGGTGGTCGCCACTAATAAAAGTCTCACGCCACAGCTGTAGTTCTATTACTTTTACTCAGCTGTTTCAGCATGGCTGCTGGGTACGTCCCTTGCCAACCTCCAGTTCAGTGTTGTTTCCAGAACCGGGACAGTGCAGTCGAGCCACGGTCCATGCCCTTTCTTTCCTCTCTAGGTGTCTCAGTCTCTGGTGGTCTCTCTCTTTCTCTTCCCTGCGCTATAAGGGGTAGTTCTCTTCTGGGGTGAACTTGACACCACTCGGCCCCCCAGACTCTCAGCGCCTCTGAAGCACAGAGCTCAGGTACCGACAGCCATGGGTGCTGTTGTGTCCTCCCGGGCACTGCTCACTAGTTCAGCCACCTTCCCCAAGTTGTGTCGGGTGTTTGGCCACAGCTCTCATTAGAAGCCTGGGGCCTCTGGTTCAACAGTTTGGGCATACAGCATCCGCACCGTGTTTAGGGCCGGGTCCCTGTGTCGTCCACCAGCTCCTCTGTCTCTCCAGATACAGACGTACGGGGATCGATGTCTCTTCCACACCCCAAGGGCTCTCTCTTCTTCCTTCACCCCTCAGTCTTTCCCTCCTGTGGGTGAGCGTGGTCGTGCTCCAGCCCACAGGAGCAGACACCACACCGCCTCTACACTCCCGACTTCCACTCCACTCCTTACTCGATGGTCTCTCCTCTCCAACTCTCTCAACTTACTTACTACACTTCCCTGTCCCCCTTTTGAGCTGGGTCCCCCTCAGGGTCCACCCACCGTCCCAGGGGCCTACAGGTTGTGTTTGTGTGTGTTGGCTCAGCCACACCATCCCAATACCTGGAAAGCAGAGGCACTACTCCCCTTAACCGCAGGAGTGCATAGTGTGGCGCCCCGCAACGAGTGCGTCACAAGAGGGTATTGCAGCCATAAAAGCAGCCGCAATATTCTCTTACACAGCAGTGATCTGGTTAACTTAGAAATCCAACCCTGCATGCATCACCTAGAACAGAGGGCCAATCCAGGGTCCTGGTGGGCGGAGTGCTAGGGTAGTGTGTAGGAGAACTGACAATAATCTAGAGAGAACCTAGAACGGGACCTGGAACAAGGTCGAGGACTAGAACTTGGAGTAGGAGCGGGGGCTCCGCACCCCGTGCAGCCCCCGGGCCGTCACCGGTCGGGTGTCAGCACCTGAGGCCTTAACAACCGGGATTGGGCATCATTCACACGGGTTCCCAAAAGACTCCCGTGCCCACAATTCACAGCCGGTTCACTGGTACCGAAGCTGGCAGCAGTTCACCTCTGCTACGCGAACCAGAAGAGTGGAGGAGCAGCTTCACAGGAGCACCCCACCACCAGCCAACTTCCAGTCGTCTAACCAGCGGTGTACCCACCGAGGGATCCAAGGCTCCCCAAAACATCCAGAACGTACATCATGGATAGGGCATTGAAGCAGCCTCCCCGTACCCGACCTGGTATTCCTGGGCGACACTGGCAACCACTTAGTTAGAATGGAGGAACACTGCGGATTTCTAAGGGACATCATCACTGCTGAGTCCACCCGGTCTACTACCCGTAATCTGTATGCCATGTACTGCCTGCTGGTTACAGTAAAGACCCGTTGCAGAGACTTTCTGTGTCCGTGCTTCCTTATGAACTGTCCGTCCGCACCACAAGGTAACCGCAGCTGCCGCACAACATCTTAAGCAGCTCCAGCCTCCGGGGATCACCGCTCAGCCTGTGGGGAGCATAACATCTTGCTGCTGTCCATCCCCCGGAGGTTCCGCAGCGTCGGTAGTCCTTACCGAAACTACTCATAGGTGGCGTCACGAATAAATTAAAAACCCCTTTAATCTGTTCCACCAAGACGTCTTCAACACTTTTGATCTGCACTACACCGGGCCCCACTACCGGCAGGCGCGGTCTACCCGTGACAAGGAGGAAGGAAGCATCGCCTGTCTAAACCGGAGTCCCGGCCACGGTGAGTCAATTACATCTGGTAGCGGCCTACCCGGTGGGGCGTCACATAGACCTGAATAGAACAGCAGGATTAGGGGACTTGAACCTGCAATGGTCTTATCACTTATTATATATACAGCAATGTGACAGCAGGGTCATTCACCTCTTAACAGGATTTAGAAGGCTACAAGGCCCATACATCTGACCAAGGTGTGTGTGGAGGATGGGTCCATCAGACTCTAGTTACACCACTGATGATAGCTTAATTTGTTGTGGTGAAGTGTCCATGTAGAGAGTCAAAAATCAGAAAAAAAAGAAAAAGTTATAACACTTGGAAGAAAAGAATAAGAACAGGAACTGGCAGATGTCACTTTCAGATGCTGCCCTTCACCGCCAGGTGTCGCTGTTTCCTGTATCAGGCCGCAGCACTAGTTGCCACATTTGACCAGCAGATGTCGCTGTGGCCCGATCACCAGCCGAGCAGGCGCTGCAGTGGCAGTAGCCCTGAGTGTCCAGCAGGGGTCGCCGCGGCGGCGCTGTGACGTCACGAGCAGTAATAAGTTGTGTCCGCGATGTTCCGGCCGCAGCAGACAGGTTTCCGTCAGTGACGTCATCGTGATTGACACCTGCCGCCGCTGACGTCATGGACCAGGCCTTGCGGGAGTTCGCTGCCCACCTCGGGGTGTGTGACGAGGCCCCGGGCTCTCAGCTGGCCGGGAACGAGTGGGATTTCCTGGATATCGATATGGAGGACATCGACCTCCGCTCCCTGCCCACCTCCATCATCTGCTGCAACCTGGAGGCCGGGGTCTTCTATGATGGACGCTGCAGGGTGAGTGAGGGCTGCAGTGGGAGTGCAGGGGGGGGTCTACACCCAATACAGGGGGTGTGCAGCTGGTGCAGGGGGGTCTACACCCAATACAGGGGGTGTGCAGCTGGTCTGGTGCAGGAGGTGTACACCCAATACAGGGGGTGTGCAGCTGGTCTGGTGCAGGGGGTCTACACCCAATACAGGGGGTGTGCAGCTGGTCTGGTGCAGGGGGTCTACACCCAATACAGGGGGTGTGCAGCTGGTCTGGTGCAGGGGGTCTACACCCAATACAGGGGGTGTGCAGCTGGTCTGGTGCAGGAGGTGTACACCCAATACAGGGGGTGTGCAGCTGGTCTGGTGCAGGAGGTGTACACCCAATACAGGGGGTGTGCAGCTGGTCTGGTGCAGGAGGTGTACACCCAATACAGGGGGTGTGCAGCTGGTCTGGTGCAGGAGGTGTACACCCAATACAGGGGGTGTGCAGCTGGTCTGGTGCAGGGTTCTACACCCAATACAGGGGGTGTGCAGCTGGTCTGGTGCAGGGTTCTACACCCAATACAGGGGGTGTGCAGCTGGTCTGGTGCAGGGGGTCTACACCCAATACAGGGGGTGTGCAGCTGGTCTGGTGCAGGGGGTCTACACCCAATACAGGGGGTGTGCAGCTGGTCTGGTGCAGGGGGTCTACACCCAATACAGGGGGTGTGCAGCTGGTCTGGTGCAGGAGGTGTACACCCAATACAGGGGGTGTGCAGCTGGTCTGGTGCAGGAGGTGTACACCCAATACAGGGGGTGTGCAGCTGGTCTGGTGCAGGGGGTCTACACCCAATACAGGGGGTGTGCAGCTGGTGCAGGGGGGTCTACACCCAATACAGGGGGTGTGCAGCTGGTGCAGGGGGGTCTACACCCAATACAGGGGGTGTGCAGCTGGTGCAGGGGGGTCTACACCCAATACAGGGGGTATGCAGCTGGTGCAGGGGGGTCTACACCCAATACAGGGGGTGTGCAGCTGGTCTGGTGCAGGAGGTGTACACCCAATACAGGGGGTGTGCAGCTGGTCTGGTGCAGGAGGTGTACACCCAATACAGGGGGTGTGCAGCTGGTCTGGTGCAGGAGGTGTACACCCAATACAGGGGGTGTGCAGCTGGTCTGGTGCAGGAGGTGTACACCCAATACAGGGGGTGTGCAGCTGGTCTGGTGCAGGGTTCTACACCCAATACAGGGGGTGTGCAGCTGGTCTGGTGCAGGGTTCTACACCCAATACAGGGGGTGTGCAGCTGGTCTGGTGCAGGGGGTCTACACCCAATACAGGGGGTGTGCAGCTGGTCTGGTGCAGGGGGTCTACACCCAATACAGGGGGTGTGCAGCTGGTCTGGTGCAGGGGGTCTACACCCAATACAGGGGGTGTGCAGCTGGTCTGGTGCAGGAGGTGTACACCCAATACAGGGGGTGTGCAGCTGGTCTGGTGCAGGAGGTGTACACCCAATACAGGGGGTGTGCAGCTGGTCTGGTGCAGGGGGTCTACACCCAATACAGGGGGTGTGCAGCTGGTGCAGGGGGGTCTACACCCAATACAGGGGTGTGCAGCTGGTGCAGGGGGGTCTACACCCAATACAGGGGGTGTGCAGCTGGTGCAGGGGGGTCTACACCCAATACAGGGGGTATGCAGCTGGTGCAGGGGGGTCTACACCCAATACAGGGGGTGTGCAGCTGGTCTGGTGCAGGGGGTCTACACCCAATACAGGGGGTGTGCAGCTGGTCTGGTGCAGGGGGTCTACACCCAATACAGGGGGTGTGCAGCTGGTCTGGTGCAGGGGGTCTACACCCAATACAGGGGGTGTGCAGCTGGTCTGGTGCAGGAGGTGTACACCCAATACAGGGGGTGTGCAGCTGGTCTGGTGCAGGGTTCTACACCCAATACAGGGGGTGTGCAGCTGGTCTGGTGCAGGGTTCTACACCCAATACAGGGGGTGTGCAGCTGGTCTGGTGCAGGGGTCTACACCCAATACAGGGGGTGTGCAGCTGGTCTGGTGCAGGGGGTCTACACCCAATACAGGGGGTGTGCAGCTGGTCTGGTGCAGGGGGTCTACACCCAATACAGGGGGTGTGCAGCTGGTCTGGTGCAGGAGGTGTACACCCAATACAGGGGGTGTGCAGCTGGTCTGGTGCAGGAGGTGTACACCCAATACAGGGGGTGTGCAGCTGGTCTGGTGCAGGGGGTCTACACCCAATACAGGGGGTGTGCAGCTGGTGCAGGGGGGTCTACACCCAATACAGGGGGGTGTGCAGCTGGGGTGCAGGGGGGTCTACACCCAATACAGGGGGTGTGCAGCTGGTGCAGGGGGTCTACACCCAATACAGGGGGTATGCAGCTGGTGCAGGGGGGTCTACACCCAATACAGGGGGTGTGCAGCTGGTCTGGTGCAGGAGGTGTACACCCAATACAGGGGGTGTGCAGCTGGTCTGGTGCAGGAGGTGTACACCCAATACAGGGGGTGTGCAGCTGGTCTGGTGCAGGAGGTGTACACCCAATACAGGGGGTGTGCAGCTGGTCTGGTGCAGGAGGTGTACACCCAATACAGGGGGTGTGCAGCTGGTCTGGTGCAGGGTTCTACACCCAATACAGGGGGTGTGCAGCTGGTCTGGTGCAGGGTTCTACACCCAATACAGGGGGTGTGCAGCTGGTCTGGTGCAGGGGGTCTACACCCAATACAGGGGGTGTGCAGCTGGTCTGGTGCAGGGGGTCTACACCCAATACAGGGGGTGTGCAGCTGGTCTGGTGCAGGGGGTCTACACCCAATACAGGGGGTGTGCAGCTGGTCTGGTGCAGGAGGTGTACACCCAATACAGGGGGTGTGCAGCTGGTCTGGTGCAGGAGGTGTACACCCAATACAGGGGGTGTGCAGCTGGTCTGGTGCAGGGGGTCTACACCCAATACAGGGGGTGTGCAGCTGGTGCAGGGGGGTCTACACCCAATACAGGGGTGTGCAGCTGGTGCAGGGGGGTCTACACCCAATACAGGGGGTGTGCATGCTGGTGCAGGGGGGTCTACACCCAATACAGGGGGTATGCAGCTGGTGCAGGGGGTCTACACCCAATACAGGGGGTGTGCAGCTGGTCTGGTGCAGGGGGTCTACACCCAATACAGGGGGTGTGCAGCTGGTCTGGTGCAGGGGGTCTACACCCAATACAGGGGGTGTGCAGCTGGTCTGGTGCAGGGGGTCTACACCCAATACAGGGGGTGTGCAGCTGGTCTGGTGCAGGAGGTGTACACCCAATACAGGGGGTGTGCAGCTGGTCTGGTGCAGGAGGTGTACACCCAATACAGGGGTGTGCAGCTGTCTGGTGCAGGGGTCTACACCCAATACAGGGGGTGTGCAGCTGGTGCAGGGGGGTCTACACCCAATACAGGGGGTGTGCAGCTGGTGCAGGGGGGTCTACACCCAATACAGGGGGTGTGCAGCTGGTGCAGGGGGGTCTACACCCAATACAGGGGGTATGCAGCTGGTGCAGGGGGGTCTACACCCAATACAGGGGGTGTGCAGCTGGTCTGGTGCAGGGGGTCTACACCCAATACAGGGGGTGTGCAGCTGGTCTGGTGCAGGGGGTCTACACCCAATACAGGGGGTGTGCAGCTGGTCTGGTGCAGGGGGTCTACACCCAATACAGGGGGTGTGCAGCTGGTCTGGTGCAGGAGGTGTACACCCAATACAGGGGGTGTGCAGCTGGTCTGGTGCAGGAGGTGTACACCCAATACAGGGGGTGTGCAGCTGGTCTGGTGCAGGAGGTGTACACCCAATACAGGGGGTGTGCAGCTGGTCTGGTGCAGGAGGTGTACACCCAATACAGGGGGTGTGCAGCTGGTCTGGTGCAGGGGTCTACACCCAATACAGGGGGTGTGCAGCTGGTCTGGTGCAGGGGGTCTACACCCAATACAGGGGGTGTGCAGCTGGTCTGGTGCAGGGGGTCTACACCCAATACAGGGGGTGTGCAGCTGGTCTGGTGCAGGAGGTGTACACCCAATACAGGGGGTGTGCAGCTGGTCTGGTGCAGGAGGTGTACACCCAATACAGGGGGTGTGCAGCTGGTCTGGTGCAGGGGGTCTACACCCAATACAGGGGGTGTGCAGCTGGTGCAGGGGGGTCTACACCCAATACAGGGGGTGTGCAGCTGGTCTGTGCAGGGGGTCTACACCCAATACAGGGGGTGTGCAGCTGGTCTGTGCAGGGGGTCTACACCCAATACAGGGGGTGTGCAGCTGGTGCAGGGGGGTCTACACCCAATACAGGGGGTGTACAGCTGGTCTGGTGCAGGGGGTCTACACCCAATACAGGGGGTGATTGCATGCTGGTGCAGGGGGTCTACACCCAATACAGGGGGTATGCAGCTGGTGCAGGAGGGTCTACACCCAGTACAGGGGGTGTGCAGCTGGTCTGGTGCAGGGGGTCTACACCCAATACAGGGGGTGTGCAGCTGTGTGCAGGGGGTCTACACCCAATACAGGGGGTTGCAGCTGGTCTGGTGCAGGGGGTCTACACCCAATACAGGGGGTAGCAGCTGGTGCAGGGGGGTCTACACCCAATACAGGGGGTGTGCAGCTGGCTGGTGCAGGGGGTCTACACCCAATACAGGGGGTGTGCAGCTGGTGCTGGTGCGGGGGTCTACACCCAATACAGGGGGTGTGCAGTGGTCTGGTGCAGGGGGTGTACACCCAATACAGGGGGTGTGCAGCTGGTGCAGGGGGTGTACACCCAATACAGGGGGTGTGCAGCTGGGGTGCAGGGGGTCTACACCCAATACAGGGGGTGTGCAGCTGGTCTGGTGCAGGGGTCTACACCCAGTACAGGGGGTGTGCAGCTGGTGCAGGGGGGTCTACACCCAGTACAAGGGGTGTGCAGCTGGTGCATGGTGGGGTTACACCCAGTACAGGGGGTGTGCAGCTGGTCTGGTGCAGGGGTCTACACCCAGTACAGGGGGTGTGCAGCTGGTCTGGTGCAGGGGTCTACACCCATACAGGGGGTGTGCAGCTGGTGCAGGGGGGTCTACACCCAGTACAGGGGGTGTGCAGCTGGTGCAGGGGGGTCTACACCCAGTACAGGGGGTGTGCAGCTGGCTGGTGCAGGGGGGTCTACACCCAGTACAGGGGGTGTGCAGCTGGTGCAGGGGGGTCTACACCCAGTACAGGGGGTGTGCAGCTGGTGCAGGGGGGTTACACCCAGTACAGGGGGTGTGCAGCTGGTGCAGGGGGTCTACACCCAGTACAGGGGGTGTGCAGCTGGTGCAGGGGGGTCTACACCCAGTACAGGGGGTGTGCAGCTGGTGCGGGGGGTCTACACCCAGTACAGGGGGTGTGCAGCTGGTGCAGGGTGTGTGCAGCTGGTGCAGGGGGGTCTACACCCAGTACAGGGGGTGTGCAGCTGTGCAGGGGTGTGCAGCTGGTGCAGGGGGTCTACACCCAATACAGGGGGTGTGCAGCTGGTGCAGGGGGGTCTACAGATGGTCCTGCGGTTCTATGCCCTATACAGGGGGTCTACAGACTGTCCTGGGGGTCTACACCCAATACAGGGGGTGTGCAGATGGTGCAGGGGGGTCTACAAAAGGACCTGAGGGTCTACACCCAATACAGGGGGTGTGCAGCTGGTGCAGGGGGGTCTACACCCAGTACAGGGGGTGTGCAGCTGGTGCAGGGAGGTGTACACCCAATACAGGGGGTATGCAGGAGGTGTGACACCAATACAGGGGGTCTATACCCAATACAGGGGGTGTGCAGCTGGTGCAGGGGGGTCTACACCCAGTACAGGGGGTGTGCAGCTGGTGCAGGAGGTGTACACCCAATACAGGGGGTGTGCAGGAGTTGTACACCCAATACAGGGGGTCTATACCCAATACAGGGGGTGTGCAGCTGGTGCAGGAGGTGTACACCAATACAGGGGGTCTACACCCAATACAGGGGGTGTGCAGCTGGTGCTGGGGGTCTACAGATGGTCTGCGGTTCTACGCCCTATACAGGGGGTCTACAGACTGTCCTGGGGGTCTACACCCAATACAGGGGGTGTGCAGATGGTGCAGGGGGTCTACAAATGGACCTGATGGGTCTACACCCAATACTGGGGGTGTGCAGCTGAGTGCAAGGGGCATAGGACTGAGTGTAGGAAGGTCAGTTGGGGCTGCTGAGTGACTGATGGTTGGTGGCAGAGCTGGTGCTCCCGTGTGTATGGGGTGGGATCCTGTGTACTGTGCTCCCTGGCACGTCTTTATTACCTGGGGTTGATTGTTTGCGTCACAAAATGAAATTATCCTATCAAACAAGTGACGTGTGTGCTGGTACATCCTCTATATGTCGCCATGTCACTGCTCAGTACTGGGGGGGTCGGCATCATTGGTAGAATGGATGAAGAAGGCTCATGTAAAATAAAGATCAACCTGAATGAATATAAATATGTAGAGAGAAGTACAGTAATCTCCATCACGGGGGGCACTGACAGGCCGCTCTAATGGACCCCATGACTGTGGATGTAGCTGGTGATCAGTTGCTTTGTGGACCGGCGCCCCCCGCTGTCTATCGTCTGCAGTGACGTGTTGTGGAGCGCTGCAGCCCATCATCGATGTGATGATAGCTGGACTCAGTCTGGAGACACCCCGGGAGGGGGAGTGGGGCTGGGGAGACTCCCGCGGAGGGGGAGCGGGGCTGGGGAGACTCCCCGCGGAGGGGGAGCGGGGCTGGGGAGACTCCCGCGGAGGGGGAGCGGGGCTGGGGAGAGACTCCCCGGGAGGGGGAGCGCGGGCTGGGGAGACTCCCGCGGAGGGGGAGCGGGGCTGGGGAGACTCCCGCGGAGGGGGAGCGGGGCTGGGGAGACTCCCGCGGAGGGGGAGCGGGGCTGGGGAGACTCCCGCGGAGGGGGAGCGGGGCTGGGGAGACTCCCGCGGAGGGGGAGCGGGGCTGGGGAGACTCCCGCGGAGGGGGAGCGGGGCTGGGGAGACTCCCGCGGAGGGGGAGCGGGGCTGGGGAGACTCCCGCGGAGGGGGAGGCAGGCTGTATTCGCACAGGGCGTTTTTTTTTTTCTCCATTTAGAATGGTTCCTATGGGAAAAGCAGATGAGAAATACACCAGAGAGATACACCACAGGAACTAACATGTCCTCTTCTTGGACGGATCACACCACAAATTCCCAGTCTGAATGGCAAAAAGTGAAAACCCATTGACTTGACTGGGATCCATTTGAGTGAATGCAGCCATAGAAGGGGTTGTGTCCTCATATAAGATTCAACCTCTGTAGAATCTTGCAGTGGACACTAGAGGGCGCTGTGTGAGCAGGTTATTGGCGGTCAGGAGACAGTATGTGGCTGGGGTATTGTAGTGCACATGTGTTTGCAGTAGGGGGCGCCATCTGTCTTTTTTGTTACATAGCTGTTCATAGGATGGGATAGGACTTGTGTGTTGCCATGTCATTAAAATCTAACAGCACTGGGCCTTTAAATCAGCTGATGCTACATTACAGCTGGATTGCGGATCAGTGTGCCAGGAAATCAGACCAAGGACAACTGAATATCCTCATAGGAGAAATAACTATTTGCCGCATTGAATATGAATAAGAGGGGGGGGGGGGGGCTGCAGGCTTCTGTCCTCGGCTTCCTTCTCTGTTATTTTAACTTCTAATTTCCTTCTGTGAAGTTTCAAATCATGAAAAATTCTGGATTATCAGATGTCGGATAAAAAGTGTAAATGTTCTGGGGGTTATATATGTGAGCTGTATTACGCCAGGCAGCATCTATCGCCATAGTCCTCCAACATAAGCAGGCTGATAACAGGGAGCAGCAGCTGGTTATGTAGCACAGGTAGGTTATAGTGTAATATACATTATTATCTGTGTAATCTGGAATCTCCTGGACCCCACAAGAGTCAGCAATCCCCAGCTTCTCCAAAAACGACTTGTGAGGGCACTGTGGTGACGGTGTAGAAGAGGCGTGGGGGGCTGCTACCGGAAAACAGGGGGGAGGTTGGGAGGGGGGAGGCTACTGCTGGAAAACATGGTGGGGGTGGGACGAATACTGCTGGAAAACATGGTGGGGGTGGGACAATACTGCTGAAAACATGGTGAGGGTGGGTCGAATACTGCTGAAAACATGGTGAGGGTGGGTCGAACTACTGCTGGAAAACATGGGTGGGGAGGGACGACTACTGCTGGAAAACATGGGTGGGAGGGATGACTACTGCTGGAAAACATGGGTGGGGAGGGACGACTACTGCTGGAAAACATGGGTGGGGAGGGACGACTACTGGCGGAAAACGTGGGTGGGGAGGGACGACTACTGGCGGAAAACGTGGGTGGGGAGGGACGACTACTGGGGGAAAACGTGGGTGGGGAGGGACGACTACTGGCGGAAAACGTGGGTGGGGAGGGACGACTACTGGCGGAAAACGTGGGTGGGGAGGGACGACTACTGGCGGAAAACGTGGGTGGGGAAGGGGGGGTTATAAGGGGCATTGGCAGTAAAAATGGGGGGCACTGCTGGAAAATATAGTGGGGCCCTGCCATAAAAAATGGGGAGTGCGAAAGATTCCTCCTGACTGTTTGTCAGAACCTCAGGAGGATTGCTGCCTTCATTGGGTGGCAGGAGAGGTCATTCACCTCCTCACTGAAGGGATCATTTGGAAATAGCAGCAACTTGTCATGTCCCAGTCTAGAATTAGATGAAGTTTACCTAAACTGTGCACAAAAACGGGCAATCCCAGGGCAGTTTTGGGGATATAGCTGCTTCACCAACCAACACTTTGGTGTGTACATTGTAGGACCCCAACCACCTTCAGAACAGGGTCCCCCAATGGTGAGGTGTGGCGGGGCAGGGGGTGACCACCCAGAGGTACTGAACTGGCACTTATGGATTACAGGGTCCTCCTATGGTGGACACGTCACAACTGTCTGGTGGATGTGGCTCCTGCATCTCTGTAAGAGTGGCGCAACTGCTGGCCAGTCTGGGAGGGGACCTCATGAAAGGTGCAAGCCAAGCTGGGAGATTTTATAGCATCGCCACTTCTGGAATGGCCATAATCTCCAAAACAGAGGTCCCCCGACCTCCAACCTACCTGGTGTATGAGCCGCAATCCACACAAGGACTGCAGGAAAGGTGGCCGTGGATGTAGAGTCAGCCAGGCCGGCATGCTCCTAGGGGGCAACACACAACTGTGCTCATGGGCAACCCCCTTTTTAAAGAGTGGCTCATGTGGACATTGAGTGACTCTTCTGACGTGTGCCATTGCCGGGTGTCTCCACGGCTGGCAGGTATTGTGCCCTTGTCCTGGAGGGCACCTGGGCATCCTCGGCATTGCCCACCACCTGAGTGAGCAGCACTGCGCCAACCCTTCAGGCCGTCATTTGTCAGCTACGGCTGCGCAACATTATAATGATGACATGATGATCGGAGCCGCGTGTGACCAAGTCCCACAGCAGTTGCCCCCCCACCCCCTGCGGCGGTGTACAGCTGGTCTCAGACCTCCAGCTGTCACTGAGCTGATCCCGCCCAGCTCTCCATCATTCATTATGAAGGACTTTATCAGACTTTCCCTTTAATTAGTGACTTTTCCCCCCTAATTTACAGATCGTTGATCATTGTGAATTTCTCCCTCTCCATTTTCCAGGTTGTGTCCATTTATCCGTCAGTGGATTTATTCCTCTCTGGAAATTGCTCCATTAATATTATTGGAAAACTCTGTAATTTATGGACGATTTGTGGAAACAAGTCCTGTCTGATTCCATTACTTAATAATTCCTCGCTTCATGACGGAAACTTTTTTTTTTTCCTGAGGCAACAGCTGAAAACTGCACTAGATTATTCTACTTATCTGATTCTCGGGAAACCTGAGTGATTGCAGTATGGCTGCTTCATAGGCTAAAATACAAGGTGCCACACAGCTTCTCCTGGATCCTGAGAGGCTCAGTAAGAACTATGGCAGCTGCTCCGAATCCCTAATGATGGTGGTGGCAGCCTCTGAGGCCCCTGCCGCGGCAGGTGCTCCATATCCCTAATGATGGTGGTGGCAGCCTCTGAGGTCCTGTTGCGGCTGGTGCTCCGAATCCCTAATGATGGTGGAGGCAGCCTCTGAGGTCCCTGTCGCGGCAGGTGCTCCGAATCCCTAATGATGGTGGAGGCAGCCTCTGAGGTCCCTGTTGCGGCAGGTGCTCCGAATCCCTAATGATGGTGGTGGCAGCCTCTGAGGCCCCTGCCGCGGCAGGTGCTCCATATCCCTAATGATGGTGGTGGCAGCCTCTGAGGTCCCTGTTGCGGCTGGTGCTCCGAATCCCTAATGATGGTGGAGGCAGCCTCTGAGGTCCCTGTCGCGGCAGGTGCTCCGAATCCCTAATGATGGTGGAGGCAGCCTCTGAGGTCCCTGTTGCGGCAGGTGCTCCGAATCCCTAATGATGGTGGTGGCAGCCTCTGAGGCCCCTGTCGCGGCAGGTGCTCCGAATCCCTAATGATGGTGGTGGCAGCCTCTGAGGCCCCTGTCGCGGCAGGTGCTCCGAATCCTTAATGATGGTGGAGGCAGCCTCTGAGGCCCCTGTCGCGGCAGCTGCTCTGAATCCCTAATGATGGTGGAGGCAGCCTCTGAGATCCCTGTTGCGGCAGGTGCTCCGAATCCCTAATGATGGTGGTGGCAGCCTCTGAGGTCCCGGTCGCGGCAGGTGCTCCGAATCCCTAATGATGGTGGAGGCAGCCTCTGAGGTCCCTGTTGCGGCAGGTGCTCCGAATCCCTAATGATGGTGGTGGCAGCCTCTGAGGTCCCGGTCGCGGCAGGTGCTCCGAATCCCTAATGGTGGAGGCAGCCTCTGAGGTTCCTGTCGCGGCAGGTGCTCCGAATCCCTAATGATGGTGGTGGCAGCCTCTGAGGTCCCGGTCGCGGCAGGTGCTCCGAATCCCTAATGATGGTGGAGGCAGCCTCTGAGGTCCCTGTCGCGGCAGGTGCTCCGAATCCCTAATGATGGTGGAGGCAGCCTCTGAGGTCCCTGTTGCGGCAGGTGCTCCGAATCCCTAATGATGGTGGTGGCAGCCTGTGAGGTCCCGGTCGCGGCAGGTGCTCCGAATCCCTAATGATGGTGGTGGCAGCCTCTGAGGCCCCTGTCGCGGCAGGTGCTCCGGATCCCTAATGATGGTGGTGGCAGCCTCTGAGGCCCTGTCGTGGCAGCTGCTCTGAATCCCTAATGATGGTGGTGGCAGTCTCTGAGGTCCCTGTCGTGGCAGCTGCTCTGAATCTCTAATGATGGTGGTGGCAGCCTCTGAGGTCCCTGTCGCGGCAGGTGCTCAGAATCCCTAATGATGGTGGTGGCAGCCTCTGAGGTCCCTGTCGCGGCAGCTGCTCCGAATCCCTAATGATGGTGGAGGCAGCCTCTGAGGCCCCTGTCGCGGCAGGTGCTCCGAATCCCTAATGATGGTGGTGGCAGCCTCTGAATCCCTAATGATGGTGGTGGCAGCCTCTGAGGTCCCTGTCGTGGCAGCTGCTCTGAATCTCTAATGATGGTGGTGGCAGCCTCTGAGGTCCCTGTCGCGGCAGGTGCTCCGAATCCCTAATGATGGTGGTGGCAGCCTCTGAGGTCCCTGTCGCGGCAGCTGCTCCGAATCCCTAATGATGGTGGAGGCAGCCTCTGAGGCCCCTGTCGCTGCAGCTGCTCTGAATCCCTAATGACGGTGGTGGCAGCCTCTGAGGTCCCTGTTGCGGCAGGTGCTCCGAATCCCTAATGATGGTGGTGGCAGCCTCTGAGGCCCCTGTCGTGGCAGCTGCTCTGAATCCCTAATGATGGTGGTGGCAGCCTCTGAGGCCCCTGTCGCGGCAGGTGCTCCGAATCCCTAATGATGGTGGTGGCAGCCTCTGAGGTCCCTGTTGCGGCAGGTGCTCCGAATCCCTAATGATGGTGGTGGCAGCCTCTGAGGCCCCTGTCGCGGCAGGTGCTCCGAATCCCTAATGATGGTGGAGGCAGCCTCTGAGGCCCCTGTCGCGGCAGGTGCTCCTTGTGAATGGAGGAGGCAGGTTATTCCCCCAACCCCCCCCACCTTGTGGATGGAGGAGGCAGGCTCCCCCCTCCTTGTGGATGGAGGAGGCAGGCTCCCCCCTCCTTGTGGATGGAGGAGGCAGGCTTCCCCCCCTCCTTGTGGATGGAGGAGGCAGGCTCCCCCCCTCCTTGTGGATGGAGGAGGCAGGCTTCCCCCCCTCCTTGTGGATGGAGGAGGCAGGCTCCCTCCCTCCTTGTGGATGGGGGAGGCAGGCTCCCCCCCCTCCTTGTGGATGGAGGAGGCAGGCTCTCCCCCCCTCCTTGTGGTTGAGGAGGCAGGCTCTCCCCCCCTCCTTGTGGATGGAGGAGGCAGGCTCTCCCCCCCCCCTCCTTGTGGATGGAGGAGGCAGGCCTCCCCCCCCCCCCCCCCTCCTTGTGGATGGAGGAGGCAGGCTCTCCCCCCCCCCCCCCCCTCCTTGTGGATGGAGGAGGCAGGCTCCCCCCCCCCCCCCCCCCCCCTCCTTGTGGATGGAGGAGGCAGGCTCTCCCCCCCCCCCCCCCCCCCCCCTCCTTGTGGATGGAGGAGGCAGGCTCTCCCCCCCCCCCCCCCCCCCCCCCTTGTGGATGGAGGAGGCAGGCTCTCCCCCCCCCCCCCCCCTCCTTGTGGATGGAGGAGGCAGGCTCTCCCCCTACCCCCCTCCTTGTGGATGGAGGAGGCAGGCTCTCCCCTACCCCCTCCTTGTGGATGGAGGAGGCAGGCTCTCCCCCTACCCCCCTCCTTGTGGATGGAGGAGGCAGGCTCTCCCCCTACCCCCCTCCTTGTGGATGGAGGAGGCAGGCTCTCCCCCTACCCCCCTCCTTGTGGATGGAGGAGGCAGGCTCTCCCCCTACCCCCCTCCTTGTGGATGGAGGAGGCAGGCTCTCCCCCCCCCCCCCCCCTCCCCTCCTTGTGGATGGAGGAGGCAGGCTCTCCCCCCTCCTTATGGATGGAGGAGGCAGGCTCTCCCCCCCCCCCCCCCCCCTCCTTGTGGATGGAGGAGGCAGGCTCTCCCCCCCCTCCTTGTGGATGGAGGAGGCAGGCTCCCCCCCCTCCTTGTGGATGGAGGCAGGTTTGGAGCAGATGTGATCACTGCTGTTACTTTCCCGTGGACTCAGTCTATCATTACGGAGCTCTTCAGCCTCCTCTCTCTTTGATGCTGTGGCCTCAGAACATATATTTAGCTGTGTCTCACTTTTGAAGTTAAGATTAGTCAGTTCTCTGGATATTTTACTTTAGGCAGCACATCAGTCCACAACAACCACAGCATGAACAACATGTTTATGGTTTTTGGGGCGAGGCACGTTCTGCGGCACTTGGTGCGGAGCTCCGTCCTACATGATGTTCTGCTGCATTAAGAACATCTGTATATGAGGGATTATGTATGGAGAAATGCTGACCACTAACAATGGAACAATCCTTCAAGGGGGAGTCCATAGGGTTGAAAACATTTATCAAAACTGGCTCGGAAACAAAGATATGTTAAAAACTTCAAGCAGCACCTCTGACCCCGTTCTGATGGGCTCTACTTCTTAGGCAGGTTTCACACTGGGGTGACGGCATCAGTATGAATCCGGCAGACACCAGATGCACCCGCATCCATTTTCAGCCTTGTTAACTTTCAATGGAGATGGATGAACTTGCGGGTGCACTTTTTTCCCTGATCCGGGTGGTCACGTTTTCCATGCAGGACGAATTAAAATTGGGCTCTATGTAACCTGGTTCTGTAGGTTTTTGAACTGGGCATGCCCAGAACACAATTCTAAATGACGCCCCCTAAAGGTTGTCATTGGTCCCCAAATCTGGCGGAAACAGGTACACAGCTGGAAGCAACTGTCTGCCCCTGCAACGGTATATGCCTGGATCAGTGACTATAACGGTGCAGATGCATCCAGTTGCATCAATCCAGGGGATGCAGGCTTTACCCACATCCCACCCCCCCTGTATTCACAAACATGCTAGTGTAAAACCAGCCTTACTTCTGTCTTAACACAGTGAACATGGTTAGAAAAATGGCCGTTTAGGCCATCCCTGATTATCAAAATGGGTATTTCCAGACCTGATCAGGCGTGTAGAGGGATCAGCGAAGGTGAGAGTAACTTTTATCCTCCTCCAGGCCCGGATGGCGAGAGCGACATACTGCTTGCACTTTTAGCTTTTATTGTACAGTGACCAATTCCGTTTTTTCTGGAATATCTTGAGCCCTGAGAATGTGACGGGTGATGGCCCTGTCCACTGCGCAGGCGGCCTCTCACTGAGGTGTCTCTGCTCTTCTGAGCCGTTCCCCCGGTCATCTGCGCCTTGGTGCTGACAAGTCTTTTTCCACCTTCCATCATCTGGGATGAAGGTCAGGCCTCTGTGAACAAGGTGTTTGTTTTCCATCGGAAGGATTCATTGACCCCTCCTGCCCTCCTGGACTCTGCCCAGGACATGTTTTACTCGCCGTCAATTGTTTTACAATTTTTTTCCATCTCTACACACTAATAAAAAACCCGAGCACAAATCAAGATGGGAAGCTGAGCAGTCACGTGGAGATGCCGCACATCTCCTTACACCTCACACAGACATAAAATCTCATTATATGGTAAAACAACGTATCTCAACCAACTCGCTGCTTTTGACAAATATCCTTTCCTTTTATATATTTTGCATCTCCATGGTAACAGACCACAAACAAACCCAGTGTAGTCTGAGGACGGCAGGCTCCATCTGCCGCTCTTGGTTGAGTAGATAAGGCTATGTTCAGACTGTGGTGCATCCTCTCGTCAGCGGCTCCTTTTCAAGTCCTGGTACATTGGATTTGGATGTTTGCGCTAATGGAAGTGTTGAATGTAACGATGCGGACCCAGCCCCCATGTGCTTTGTCGGTCGCAGTTTTTGTCTGCATTCGCCTGTTTGACGTGGGCCTTGGTTCACTATGGTTTTTGTGTCTCCTTGGAATCCCGTTTTTTGGGGCTTCAGACATTCTACCCCAATGAAGCCACTGACGTGAGTGTAAAACGTAATGTGAACAAGGCCTTAGGGAAGGTCGGGTGGCTAAACTGCTCCTGCGTATATCGGATCTGTTGACACAATATAATCGGATATACTTATCAAAACTATAAAAAGAAAAAGTTGTTTTCTTTCAATTAAAGATGTAAAAAAAATGGTTGCAAGACTTAGCATAGATCAGTCAGACACACACAAAACACAGGGTGGAAATTAACTTTAAAGAGAACTTACAACTTGTTATAAATGGCTATATTGTCCCCATGGTGTAAATGCCGCTGTTCTCCTGAATCCAGGGGTTCTTTTCTTTTGCTCCTACGCCTCTCCGTTCTTGAGTTATGACTTACAATTCGAAAAATACGGTATATATAGGACGCACTAGCCGAGTTCTCAATCTGCACATTTGTCACCTCCGCAACCATTTATCACTTAACCACTTAAGTCCGTTAACCACCGGGAGATCAATGGCTCCTGCCTCGCGTTGCTGTCACACACCCTCCTCCCAGCCCAGGGCCTGCAGCATCACCCCACTAGTACCACTGCGACACTCCCGTCTCCCAGCCCAGGAACCACAGCATCTCCTGACTATTACCACCGAGACACCCCCACCTCCCCAGTCCATGGAATTCAGCATCGCCCCACTGATGCCACCGCGACACCTACGTCTCCCCGCCCAGGGCCCGCAGCATCGCCCCACTGGTGCTACCGTGATAGCCCCTCTTCCAAGCCCAGGGGGCCCGCAGCATCGCCCCACTGATGCCACCGCGACACCTACGTCTCCCCGCCCAGGGCCCGCAGCATCGCCCCACTGGTGCTACCGTGATAGCCCCTCTTCCAAGCCCAGGGGGCCCGCAGCATCGCCCCACTGATGCCACCGCGACACCTACGTCTCCCCGCCCAGGGCCCGCAGCATCGCCCCACTGGTGCCACTGTGACGCCACCCCGCGACACCTACGTCTCCCCGCCCAGGGCCTACAGCATCGCCCCACTGGTGCTACCGTGATAGCCCCTCTTCCAAGCCCAGGGGGCCCGCAGCATCGCCCCACTGATGCCACTGCGACACCTACGTCTCCCCGCCCAGGGCCTGCAGCATCGCCCCACTGATGCCACCGCGACACCTACGTCTCCCCGCCCAGGGCCTGCAGCATCGCCCCACTGATGCCACCGCGACACCTACGTCTCCCCGCCCAGGGCCTGCAGCATCGCCCCACTGATGCCACTGCGACACCTACGTCTCCCCGCCCAGGGCCTGCAGCATCGCCCCACTGATGCCACCGCGACACCTACGTCTCCCCGCCCAGGGCCTGCAGCATCGCCCCACTGATGCACCACCGCGACACCTACGTCTCCCCGCCCAGGGCCTGCAGCATTGCCCCACTGATGCCACCCGCGACACCTACGTCTCCCCGCCCAGGGCCCGCAGCATCGCCCCACTGGTGCCACTGTGATAGCCCCCTCCTCCAAGCCCTGGGGGCCCACAGCATCGCCCCACTGGTGCTACCGCGATAGTCCCTCCTCAGTGCCCAGGGGGCCTGCAGCATCACCCCACTGGTACCATCGCGATACCCCCTCCTCCAAGCCTAGGGCCCGCAGCATCTCCTCACTGTTGCCACCATGACACCCCCTTCTCCCTAATGATGTATGCACTTCTTTTGGGACTGGGACCTGCTGACCAAAATGGATAGATGGCTGCACATTCGCATCTTCCGCGTACAGGACTTGTCCCGTGCTTTTGCTATACTCTGGAACTCTCTGCCCCAACACATCAGACACTCTCCTACCCTGGCAACCTTCAAAAGGAACCTGATGACCCACCTTTTCCATCAAGCTTGCACCCTACAATGAGACCCGGTCCACCGCACCATCTCATACTAGGCACCATGCCCTCCTACTGTATCCCCACCCGTCCCTCTTAGACTGAGACCTTGTGGACAGGGTCCTCTCCCCTCCTGTATCTGTACAACTTGATTGTCCATATGTATTGTACATGTCCTCGTCTGCCCTTTCCATGGAATCTAATGGCGCTATATAAAATAGTCACATAAGTGCATTCGGCAACTCTCCAAACTCCAATAGAAGTGAACAAGAGCCACGAATGTGCGGCCAACTCTTCACTCCCCATGGGCCCAATTCTCCTGATAGATGTGGCACGTCCGTGGATTTGCTATAAATCTCCTCGGTTTAGTGGAGTCCTGGTATCAAGCATAGCACAAGCTTTATCCTGCTGGTCAGCAGGGACCCCATTAATGTACCAGTCTCCTTTTAGTAACCAAGCCGCTTTTTTTCTGCCTCAACCCCATTTTTACTGCAGAAGGGAAAAGATTGATTTGAACTGGTTTTATCCTTCAATTGCAAGAATACAAATCTCTAAAGTATGATTGTGTTCCTGTGATACTGCAGCCTGGCTCCCATAGAGCTGCCGTCTTGGCCGGTGACTTGTGCTTGCACCATCACACATGGCCCCTTCTTCAAGACTAAGAAACTTGACCCATTAAGAAGCAGCCAAGTTCCCGCCGTGTCTCTGAGTCAGCACCATCCGGCTTTCCAGGCCTCACAATGAAACAATGCAGCCTTTTAAATATAAGCAGGGGGGGTCCTAAAATCCCCCCCCTTCCCCGCATGGAAAATCTCCAGCAGGTCTGTATTACCGGGCGACGTGCGGCCCGTACAGCCAGCGCCGGCTGCAGGATTGCATTAATGCCTTCTTATTTATTGCAGATCTTGACCTGTATGGTTTTCTGTCTGGCCTCCGTCCAGAGGGTTTCACCTCGTATTTTCCATGTGTTCCTAATAATTCACCCTCGTAAAATCCTCGCTATATTACGGCTTATAAATCTAACCACGTAATGTAGGGCAGATTGTTAGGGGAGGTGTACAGAGGTTGTATACTAGATCACTTACATTTTTTAAGCTGTGTTCACATGGAGTAGAAAATCTGTCGCGTATTAGATTTATTAAAGCAAAATGGTTATTGATCGTACGGTCCCCATACCTGTTACATGTTGTTAGCAGATCCCCGGTATCTACAAGAAAATGTGATGCTGATAAGGATTATCTCAACTATCGGTAAGCCGCTGCCGGGGCCCCGCGACCGCCTCTAGTGGGCCGCCGCCGGGGCCCCGCGACCGCCTCTAGTGGGCCGCCGCCGGGGCCCCGCGACCGCCTCTAGTGGGCCGCCGCCGGGGCCCCGCGACCGCCTCTAGTGGGCCGCCGCCGGGGCCCCGCGACCGCCTCTAGTGGGCCGCCGCCGGGGCCCCGCGACCGCCTCTAGTGGGCCGCCGCCGGGGCCCCGCGACCGCCTCTAGTGGGCCGCCGCCGGGGCCCCGCGACCGCCTCTAGTGGCGTCTTCTTCTTCATTCAGCCCTGATCATGGGCAATGATAAGATATCAGTCCAAGTGAAAACTCCAGTAGTCTCCAGCTTTGTGTTCTGGCTGCCGGGCTAACTCCATCACTCGGTGCGGATGTTGGGTGTTCTAGCCATCAGGTGCACACACAATATCCCCCCGCTGAGCTGTCACCATTGTTCCATACACAGATTTGCTCTTCGTACGGAGGATTCATGTCGCCGGTCAGATTCTTCTTCCAGACGTGATTTTCCAGCCTATTTCCATATGATGTGACCTTCTCAGTATGGAAATCTAAACACCTACATGCAGATTGTCCTTCCATTCACCACAAGTTTCCATTTTATTAAATGGCACAGACTTTATTTATTCCTTAATACATTTTTTAACTTTTTTTTTTTTTTTTTGGAAGAGATGATTGACTTTAAGTTCCAAAATCATCTAAAAAAATAAAGCTAAAAGCTTCCTTAACCTTAATTCGGCCTTTTTAATAACTTTAGTGCAAAGCGGCTTCACGTCACGCCTGAGTGGTATATTGTTGTTGTTAGTTTACTATGAAGCAAAAACCCCATCTGAGAGCAGCATGATAAAGGGGCAGAGACCCTGATTCCGGTGATATGTCACTTACTGGGCTGGTTGCTTGCAGTTCTGATCAAACACTGTTTTATCTGCAGTTCTCTGATGAGCCCTGTATAACACACACACACACACACACACACACACACACACACACACACACACACACGGCAGTTTTCTGTGTCCACTGTGCATAGGCGTAGAAAGCTGCCAGTCACTGGTGGTGGTGTTGAACCATCTTGGGAAAAGCTCCTGAAAGTGATTTTGTAAAGACTACAGCAAGCAGGCCATTAAGTGATACATTGCTGGTATCGGGGTCCGAGCCTCTACATCATTCTGCCTTTAGATTAGATCTAGATATCCTGGGGACAGATTCCATACAAGGCCAGTGGTAGAGAAGAATTGGTTGCAGCCAGGACAATTCCCTCCCTGTTGGATCGCCAGTTTAAAGTCTAAAATCCCGGGTGTTGCTCTCGGTACGGTGCCTGAGCTCAATGACACCAGAAAAGTTCAGGTCACCACAATGCATGTCGGTGAGGGTCAAGGTTGGGTTGGATCCGGGTCCCGAACCGAAGTGCACTAGAAAGGTCTGGTGGACCCGCTCATCTCTATAGGCGATATCTCATACATGCAGGGCTGTGGCGTCAGTAAGCCAAACCTCACACTCCGACTCCACCAAAATGGACATGACTCTGATTTCTGACTCTGACTCCACAGCCCTGGTTACATGTCCCACTATTTAGCAGTGCGGGCTCAGTAGTTGAGCCTGCACCACACAGCTGTGTCATACAGCCGGCATTTGCGTCTGGCAGCAACAGAGCCAGCTCCGATTGCGTCATTTAAGGGTCGAAACCGCGGCAGTCCCTCACTGTCTACGGTATTTACCCCATGGCATGTGAATGTTCTGGTATCAAAATCTAAACTCCTTTTATCCTGTATGGAATATTTTGTACAAAAAATGCTGTAAGAACCATTATTTGTTGCATCTTTGTTAAAAAAGTGATCAAAGTATGAACTCTGCCCCAAAATAGTACAAATAAAAACAGCTTGCTACACAAAAATTAGCTCTGCATCAATGGCATCTTGCAGAAAGCAAGCCCTCGAAAAATGATGGCTAAGAAGAAGGGTAAGAAAAAAAAATAATTAAAACACAGAAATTATGTGTAGGGATTGACTGGTGTTCACCTGTCACGGGGGCACGTCCGCCCCTGCATGTGGCTGTGCTGCGGCGCCTTGTCCGCCCCTGCAGTGTGGCTGTGCTGCGGCGCCTTGTCCGCCCCTGCAGTGTGGCTGTGCTGCGGCGCCTTGTCCGCCCCTGCAGTGTGGCTGTGCTGCGGCGCCTTGTCCGCCCCTGCAGTGTGGCTGTGCTGCGGCGCCTTGTCCGCCCCTGCAGTGTGGCTGTGCTGCGGCGCCTTGTCCGCCCCTGCAGTGTGGCTGTGCTGCGGCGCCTTGTCCGCCCCTGCAGTGTGGCTGTGCTGCGGCGCCTTGTCCGCCCCTGCAGTGTGGCTGTGCTGCGGCGCCTTGTCCGCCCCTGCAGTGTGGCTGTGCTGCGGCGTCTTGTCCGCCCCTGCAGTGTGGCTGTGCTGCGGCGTCTTGTCCGCCCCTGTGCTCTGCGGCGCCTTGTCCGCCCCTGAGGGGCTTGCTGCGGCGCCTTGTCCGCCCCTGGTGTGGCTGTGCTGCGGCGCCTTGTCCGCCCCTGCAGTGGGCTGTGCTGGCGGCGCTTGTCCGCCCCATCTGTGCTGCGGCGCCTTGTCCGCCCCTGCAGTGTGGCTGTGCTGCAGTACCACTCACAACCTTCGGACACGGTGCGCTGTTTGTGAACGTGAGCAGCCATGTTTTTTCCAATCCTGTACACCCATGTTCTCATCTGGAGGGTGATAACAGGCGGGTGTGGGTGAATGGTGGAGTTATTTTAGGAACTTTCAGTCTATCCCTGTCACTTGTCGGGGTTTGAGCCAAGTGGTTATGCCAGTTCTCTCTTAAGTAATGCGAATATTATATTAAATTAATTTTTAATTGCTTAATCTCACATTCCTGAAAGTGTGAAGCAGAAAACAAACAGTGTAGCTCTGTTATTGAGGAGGGACCGGTGACATTTTCCATGAGGTCACCATCACAGGAGCTCAGGCGAGGTGTGTCAATGGAAAAATCTCTCGAGGATCGGCCTCGCGCCTTACAAGCTTTTGTTTGGCAAAACCGACTGCTCGTAATTGGAAAACCAAATTGCAGGGCCGGCCTGTGAGGCTAAGGTTATGCAATCACTGTGTCTGCTGCTGCAGGGGACATGCAGAGAAGACGCTATTGTTGTGTCTTGGCAGCTCCGGGGTGCGGAGGACTGAGTGCGGGACCTGGGCCTTGTAGGAGGACTTTCATGTTTGTTTTCTTCGTAATGGCTCGTAACATTAATGAGGTGCACAGGGTTAGAAAAATATGGCTACTGGTGTCCAGAAAACAGCGCCACACCTGTCCACTGGTGGCTTATGGTATTAGTCATGCAGGGGCGGACATACTATTGGTACAACCTGTGCAGCCGCACAGGGGTCCAAGAGGCAAGAGGACCCTTTCTACCTCCAAAGCCAGTGCAATATTGCATTTTAAAGAGCTGTTGGGTTGCAAGGGGCCCCATATATTGTTCTTGCACAGGGGCCCTTTTCTGTCTTTGTCCGTCAGTGCGGTCACCTCATTCACAACCATAAACATGGTGCGTAGGTTTGGGAAGAAATCTCGTAAGCTCTCGCTGTGTCTGCCAGAGTGACTTTCTGGTCTGGCTCATACAGCGGAGAACCTCTCAAATTTGGCTTTATTGATCTTAGAAAGTTGGGTTGATGGCTCTTTTGTTAGAGATATTACGGTTGGATACATTATGACCTCCGTGATAGCCAGAATGTGGCCCTTTGCTTCCGATTAGACTGGAGTCACCACCTTTTTAGGATTAGCGGAGCACTTTACTCCTGCTTTCTTCATTCCGAAGGGACTGACCCCCACGGACAGACCCCCACTGATCAATGAGTTGTCATCTCATGTGAATAGGCGATAACCCCCTTAATACCCCTCAAACTGCTTACACTGATATTACAGCGGTTCCAAGAACTCCCATCTCCAAGGTCCCATCCAAATATGTAGTAGGCATAATAATAATGTTAGCAATGTAGTATAGTTCTCCCGATAAGCTGTCACTTGCCTCATGTGCAGGACATTGCAGTAGCTTAGGTATCCATGGTTACCACCACAAGACACTTAACTGTCAATGTATGAGTAATCGTAACCATGGATACCCAAGCTACTGCAATGCCCTGCACACGGGGGTAAAAGACATAGTATAGTCCTAATTAGCAAACCCACTCACCTTACGTGCAGGGCACTGCAGTAGCTTGGGTATCCATGACTATGACCACTCATATAGTGAGTTGGTTGCTTGTAGTCATGGATACCTAACCTTTAATGCCCTGCACATTTGGTAGGTGACTGCTAATCAGAAGAACTATACTACGTCTCTTACCTCATGTGCAGGGCAGTAGCTTAGGTATCCATGGTTATGATCGCTCTTAAAGTGACAGTTGCTTGCGGTTGTAACCATGAATACTTCAGCTGCTTTAATGCCATGCCCATAAGGTATGAGACGCAGCATAGTTCTCTTGATTAGCTGTCTCTCGCCTCCTGTGCAGGCATTGCAGCTTAGGTATCTTACAACAACAACAATCAACTGACACTGTACGAGTGGTCGTAACCATGGATACCTAAGCTACTGCCCTGCACAGGAGTTAAACTACATAGCTAATCAGGAGAACTCTGATACATTTCTAATTGAGGGATTTGCTATTATTATTATTATTATTATTATTATTACACCTACTACATGTTGTGATGGGATCTTGGAGATGGGAAGACCCTTAAAACTTGTTCTCTACCTGACTTTTGGGTTGTGCTTAACTTTTCTTGCAGGGTAGGACTCCCTAATTCCAGCCATCGCTGACTTGCTGTTCCGTACAGTTGGTGTCTCCATGAATGTGTTGGGTTTTGTATAAAGGCAGCACACCCTCACCGGATCCTCTTGTACATTGCTGCTCCGCGCTCCTCTCCGGGATCCTCTTGTACGTCGCTGCTCCGCGCTCCTCTCCGGATCCTCTTGTACGTCGCTGCTCCGCGCTCCTCTCCAGATCCTCTTGTACGTTGCTGCTCCTCTCCAGATCCTTTTTACGTTGCTGCTCCTCTCCGGATCCTCTTGTACGTCGCTGCTCCGCGCTCCTCACCGGATCCTCTTGTACGTTGCTGCTCCGCGCTCCTCTCCGGGATCCTCTTGTACGTCGCTGCTCCGCGCTCCTCTCGGATCCTCTTGTACGTCGCTGCTCCGCGCTCCTCTCCGGGATCCTCTTGTACGTCGCTGCTCCGCGCTCCTCTCCGGCATCCTCTTGTACGTCGCTGCTCCGCGCTCCTCTGGGAACCTCTTGTACGTCGCTACTCCGCGCTCCTCTCCGGGAACCTCTTGTACGTCGCTGCTCCTCTCCGGGATCCTCCTATACGTCTCTGCTCCGCGCTCCTCTCCGGATCCTTCTGTACATCGTTGCTCTGCTCTTGGATCTCGCACACTTTTTCCATCCGTTTCGGCAGCAGCTGGTTTACATATCACTCCCGAGCCTTTAACAAGCTGCCTATATAATCAGTGTTTCCATGAGGACCGCTCTATTTTCTATCAAACCCCAGTGACCTCGCCAAAATAGCAGGAAGGCTGAAGGGGGGGGACGTTCCCATTGATTCCTGAGCTGAGATGTTTCGTTTCAGCACTCGGAGAGGAGATGAGATTCAGGAATGTAGTTTTCATCCCTTCATTCTCTCTATACAGATGGAAAGGATTGGGTTAAATACTAATTTATCAGCTCAGCAAGCTGTGCATGTGTTCATATCAAATACCCTTATTATATTATGATTATTACATTATTTGTCTTTATTTGTTCTTTAAATTTTTGAGCTGAGGCGTATGTATGGATATAGATTAGGTGTGTTGTATAAGCTATATATACGGCGCGTGCATGTGTGTGTGTGTGTGTGTGTGTGTGTGTGTGTATATATCTCTATATATCTTTTTATTATTAATACCATAGCTTCACAATACTGTAATATCGGGGAGCATTGAAAAATTACCAAGCCATGAGCCCATTCATACCTTCCCCCCCCCCCTTTCCCTCATTTCTAACCTCTTTAACTGTCCCTGTCTTAATTTACAGTGACACCTAAGGGCTGAAAGGCTGCTATCAGAATGATCTCTGCCAGACGTAAACATTGTCGTTGGCTGTACAGCACAGCTGGCATCTGCACTGAATGGCTGTCTCCATACGCACGCACTGCACACTTGCAGGTCCTGACCCCCCCCCATTTTTTTATATAAAGATAGCCAGTCTTAGTTTGGCCGACTCGGTTTGGGGACTTTTTAAAGGGATTGTCCACAACTCTGATAACCCTTCTTCATTCCCCATATTCCCTCATAAAAATAACAAAGCCTATACTCACCTGTGCTGCCAGTGTGGTTGCAGCGATGTTGAAACTCGCGTTCACGGGGCTCGGGGACCAATCACCGCCGACTTCCTTCTCCTTGACTTAAGACACAGGAGCGGCTGCGATCACTTTCTGTTCAGTCCTGGTTTGAAGGCGGGGAGAAGGAATCCGGTGGTGATTGCAGGGCTCATATGTCACATAGGCCCCAGTAACGCGACTTCTGACATTGCTACAGAACCACACCAGAATCGGAGGTGAGTATAGGCTTCTTTTATTTTTAAGGGGCGCACATGGGGAATCAGAAGGGGTTGTTCAAATGGTGGACAAACCTTTAAAGTAACTGGCCTTTAATTTCATGAATCGTATATATGAAAATAAGAACTTTGAAATGTATTTAAATCTGCTTCTTTTTACTCCTGGACTGATCTTTTATTCTCAAAATTCTAATTTCGTTTGAACAAATTTTACAATGAATTCATACTTTCCCATTACCGGGATAGGAGATGGCAGTTGGTGCTTGTAAAATTCTATGGAGGATGTACGGTAACTGTTCCAGGAGAACAGTGGAATATTTGTGTTCCTCTAGCTCCGCCCTTCCATAGATTTTATGACCTCCAACTGCCATCTCCTATTCCGGTAATGGGGAAAAAAATCTGCTTTCAGGAAATAATCTGTCATCAGAGTAAGATCAGTCCAGGAGGAGAACGAAGCAAATTTCCTTAGATACAGTATATTATACAAAGTTGATTGTTTGTTTTTCTCTGTACTATTGAGGGGAAAAAGAAACGGTGAATCTTTAAATGTGACTTGTAGTTTATTAATTACAACACCAGATCCTTCTTGGCTTAGTCATCAATAAGTGATGGCTTAAAATCACTGCTTAGGCCCGCCCACTGCACTACTAAGCCCAGCGTGAACAGTTCTATTCCTAATATACAAGTTATTATGAAACTATATATCAGTCTGCTGTAGAACGTGCTGCCCAGAGTTTGCATGGCCTGATCGGTTTGTTTTAAAAATTGAATAAAAGCTATCCGTAAACCAAAAAAGGAAGCACGGCCAACACAAAAGGAAGCACGCCCCACCTGTGCATCCCAACGCAAAAGGAAGCACGCCCCACCTGTGCATCCCAACACAAAAGGAAGCGTCCCGCTGTGCATCCCAACACAAAAGGAAGCGTCCCCCACCTGTGCATCCCAACACAAAAGGAAGTTCGCCCCCTTGAGCATCCCATCCCATCATAAAAAGGAATGAAACCCCACCTGTGCATCCCAATGCAAAAGGAAGCACGCCCCACCTGTGCATCCCAACACAAAAGGAAGCACGCCCCACCTGTGCATCCCAACACAAAAGGAAGCGTCCCCCACCTGTGCATCCCAACACAAAAGGAAGTTCGCCCCCTTGAGCATCCCATCCATCATAAAAGGAATGAAACCCCACCTGTGCATCCCAATGCAAAAGGAAGCACGCCCCACCTGTGCATCCCAACACAAAAGGAAGCACGCCCCACCTGTGCATCCCAACACAAAAGGAAGTTTGCCCCCCTGAGCATCCCATCCATCATAAAAGGAATTAAACCCCACCTGCGCATCCCAACGCAAAAGGAAGTGCGCCTTCCCTGCGCATCCCATCATAAAAAGGAAACACACCCCACCTGTGCATCCCAACGCAAAAGGAAGCACACCCCACCTGTGCATCCCAACTCAAAAGGAAGCACGCCCCACTGTGCATCCCAACTCAAAAGGAAGCACGCCCCACCTGTGCATTCCAACACAAAAGGAAGGAAGCCCCACCTGTGCATCCCAATGTCTGCTTTTATTTTTTTGTCCCCCAACAATATTCTGATTATAGAATAACCTGCTATTTGAGCCCCCGTTAATCAGCTGTAATCTGTGGCTGAACTCCAGGTCATGTGTTCTGTCCCTGCAGCGCCACCACAGGCGAAATGAAGCATTACACATTGCCAATTGTAATGAAAACTGTCTATGTAAGGATCGATTCGTGCTGGGTCCCCTAAAGCAAGAAAACAAAGCAAAAACGACCTTTAGAGCTGTTCCATCTTTGGTAATTACGGTAAGTCTTGAATCGTTGCCCCCTCCCAACTTAAGGCAATGTGCACAATTTCTGCACCGAATCTGTATATCCTAACAGAACCCGTTAAAAAACACTTTGGAAAGTTTTGATTAATGGGTGTGAGGGGCTTATCTGATTATGGTGTGGTTGCTGCAGGCACAGTCCTCCCGCCTTTAGTAAGCACTAGGGGGTTGACAGGTTCTCTTTAAAATGCAACATGTGCACAATGCCTAAATGGGACCTGTCGCCAGTTTTTTTACTATCTCAACAAATTCCACAATCTTTCTGCTTTTCTCTTTTCTTAGGCATTTCATAAGTGATCACATTGCATCTGACTCCCCTGTACACAGTACACCCAATAATACCATTTGATTTGGTCCGTGTTGTATATAAATTAGGCTGATCCGGTCTGATGGCCATGCTCCTCGCGGACCTGCTCTCTATGCATAAAAATGGGCGTCGTGCAGTAATGCAGAACAAACTGCCCTGTGCGGCTGGCAATGTTACCTGTGCCATCATGTGGATAGCACAGCATGCGTTATCCACATCACTCAGAGGGCACAGAGGAGGAACAGACTCACGAGGGCACACCCATTGGACCGGACCAGCCTCATTTATGCAGGGGACCAAAACGCATGCCATTTTTGGGGTGTACAGGGGGATTCAGGGAACATTGTAGTCATTTGGGGAATGCCTAAGGAAAGCCGAAAAGGCTTGCTGTGACAGGTTCCCTTTGAAGAGATCCTGTCACCTGGTGAAATGTTTTACATTATTTTACCCCTGAAGCTCCCCTTACTATATCTTACTTATTTTTTTAATTATGGAAAGGTGGACCTTTTTTCTTTAGTGCTAATTTGTGTGGCCTTCTCACAGGATCCTCAGGGGTGTGTCTTTAGGTTGCTCTGCATAATTACTCTGTGAGCCATGCCCCCTTTTGGGGAAAAAAATAGTACTAACTAAAAAGGGTAATTTTTCTGGATATGCATGACGGATTTTAAAGGGGATGAACAACCCTTCTGAATCCGTTTCCGCATTAAAAATAAAGACCTTATACTCACCTGCTGTGCTGCTGCTGTTCCAGCACTGTGACATTGACATCACATGATCCCCGCGTCCAATCACAGCCGGCTTCCTTCTCCCCACCTAAACTGACTATCAATAGAAAGGGACGCCTCGGCTGTCGATCACGTTCTGTTAATGGTCTGAAGGCGGAGACAGAAGCCGGTGGTGATTGGACGTGGGGATCATGTGATGTCATAATGTCACAGTGCTGAACAGCAGCAGCACAGGAGGTGAGTATAGGGTCTTTATTTTTCATTTGGGAAATATATGGATTCAGAAGGCATCCTAGTAGTGGAGAACCCCTTTAAATAAAACATACTCAAGAGAAACAGCTGTAAAAATGAAGACCAAGCAATGGCCGCTTCAGGTCTTCAACACCTTCACGCAATCCAATTTTTTAATAGAGAAGATCAACTCTTTGTGTCCTCTCCCCTCACCACCATCTTATAATTTCCCAACATTGGTCACACGGGGTCAGACCATAAACACCCGATTGGGTCTTTTCCCTCAGTACGGCCATACAGTGACACGTCACATACAGGGGCCTATGGATGTGACACCCTATACACTGAGGCTTTCCATATGTGTCCTTATACAGAGGTTCAAGTCCCCTCATGCTACATCCTCAATGTGCAGCCTCTTATTAGCAACTTATTCACTTACCGGACTCTCCCTCTATAAAACCTCTGATGTCTGCAGCACAGCTTCATGGAAAGTTCCTCAAGTTCCTTTTATTTTCTCCAAATTACATAATTTAATTATTATTGAGATATTTTTTTCCATTCCGCATTAATTTCCTGGATTTGAGGGTTTGTCGTCTTTTTTTCCCTTGTGAAGAAAGAGGGTTTAGTTGTCAGGGCAAATTAATCTGATCCTTATTTGATGGCTGCAAATAATCTTCTAGTCCTAATTCTTAAGTAACATGGCGATCCGACTCCAGGACGTGGGGGAATAACCAGCGGCTCTACTCCAGTTGTGTCTACAGGTGAACCTGCAATCGGGAGACTTCTTCATCATGACAATATAGTGGCGCTCAGGTGGAAGGGGCAATTTAGGGAACATTTTACCTTTCATTTCCAGTATTGGTTTACAAAGAGGAACATCAGGGAAAAGGGAATAACAATTTCGCTATATGGTACAGTTCTGGATGACTTATACAGCAGTGTGCTCGGGTTAGTGGTTGATGTGGTAGAAACTGAAACGGCAACCGGTGAAGCAGGAGGGTATCCATGATGTGTAACCGATGTAACAGAGCTGAGTTTACAATTGTGTCTCAATGCACCATGATGGAGCGGAGCTGGCCCCGTGACGCGGCGGAGCTGGCCCCGTGACGCGGCGGAGCTGGCCCCGTGACGCGGCGGAGCTGGCCCCGTGACGCGGCGGAGCTGGCCCCGTGACGCGGCGGAGCTGGCCCCGTGACGCGGCGGAGCTGGCCCCGTGACGCGGCGGAGCTGGCCCCGTGACGCGGCGGAGCTGGCCCCGTGACGCGGCGGAGCTGGCCCCGTGACGCGGCGGAGCTGGCCCCGTGACGCGGCGGAGCTGGCCCCGTGACGCGGCAGAGCTGGCCCCGTGACGCGGCAGAGCTGGCCCCGTGACGCGGAACTGATGTAGCGCAACTGAGTTTACAATTGTAGTTCAGTGTAGCAGAGCTGGCACAGTGACATAGAGTGGAGTATGTGATGAAGAACAGATAACGGAACAGAGCTCAGTTTCCCATTATTGTTCATTGTAGCAGAGATGGCACAATTATGTAGCGGAGTTGTCAGTGATGGGGGAACTGATGCAGCAATGCTGAGTTTACAACTGTATTTCAGTTTAGTGCTGTGGAGCTGGCATGTTGAAGTAGCAGAGTTTAGTCAGTGATGAGAAACTGATGTAGGAGCCGAGTTTGCAATGGTGGTTTAGCAGAACAGACACGGCAATGTGTCCGGGCTGAGTTTGTAATGATGGTTTAGTGTAGCAGAATGTGCACAGCGACGTACCAGAGCTGAGATTGCAATGTTAGTTAAGCATAGCGAAGCTGGCACAGTGATGTAGCAGAGTTAATTTAGTGATGAGAAACTACTACCAAGCAAGACTGAGGCAGTTCCCAGTGCTGTATGATGGCAGAACAACAGCTCACTAGATACTTTAGGCCGTGTCCCCCTAGTTGAGCCGGGCTAAATGACCCGGAAGGTTGAGGTCAGAGGAGCAGAGGGTCCCAGAAGAAGAGAATGGAGGACCCTGTGCTGGAGCAAAGAGAAGGAACGCGTTAGCCGGTCATTTCCCAGCTGGCGAGCCGGCCAGGATCAGGATAGCGGCGCGCGCCATATTTCAAATACACTGTACTCAGTGTATTTGAAATATGGCGCGCGCCGCTCCTCTGATTGGCTGCCGCGTTCAGCTGAATGCGGGCGGCCAATCAACATAGCGGCGCGCGCCACGGCGCCATGTGTAAAAATCCACCAAAGACTTCAGATTTTAAATATTTCGTCGTGTTGAGCGCCGCTATCCTGATTGGTCGCCGCGTTCAGCACCGACCAGTCAGAATAGCGGCGTGCGCCATATTAAAAATACACTGTACTCAGTGTATTTTTACTATGGAGCGCACCGCTATTCTGATTGGTCAGCACTGAACACGGCGACCAATGAGAGAAGCGGCGCACGGTTTGAATGCTGGTCCTCTGGTCGGCGCTGAACGTGGCGACCAATCAATCAGAGGACCAGCATTCAAACCGTGCGCCGCTTCTCTCATTGGTCGCCGTGTTCAGTGCCGACCAATCAGAATAGCGGTGCGCTCCATGGCGCCATATTTCAAATGCACTGAGTACAGTGTATTTGAAATATGGCGCTATCCTGATTGGTCGGCGCTGAACACGGTGACCAATGAGAGAAGTAGTGCGGGTTGGTGCACGGTTTGAATTCCGCGTCTCTGGTCAACCGCGGCGACTAATCAGAGGAGCGTAATTCAAACCGCGCGCCAAGCCGCGCTACTTCTCTGATTGGTCACTGCGGCCTCGGCAACCAATCAGAATAGTACTGCGGCTTGGCGCGCGGTTTGAATGCAAACCCCATCCTTGCAGCCTCCCCCATCCTCGCAGCCTCCCCCATCCTCGCAGCCTCCCCCATCCTCGCAGCCTCCCCCATCCCCTCAGCCTCCCCCATCCCCTCAGCCTCCTCCATCCCCTCAGCCTCCTCCATCCCCTCAGCCTCCTCCATCCCCTCAGCCTCCTCCATCCCCTCAGCCTCCTCCATCCCCTCAGCCTCCTCCATCCCCTCAGCCTCCCCCCATCCCCTCAGCCTCCTCCATCCCCTCAGCCTCCCCCCATCCCCTCAGCCTCCCCCCATCCCCTCAGCCTCCCCCCATCCCCTCAGCCTCCCCCCATCCCCTCAGCCTCCCCCCATCCCCTCAGCCTCCCCATTCTCACTCCTTACTCCTGTCTATTAGGTCTGTCAGTCAGTGTGACACACTTCACTCCTGTCTACAAGGCTGTCAGTCAGTGTGACACACTTCACTCCTGTTTACAAGGTATTCTAGAATACCCGATGCGTTAAACTACTAGATGGTGGCCCGATTCTAATAAGTGGCAAATATGAACGTTCCACAAGGTAATAAACAGCATCAGGAACATCTACAAGATATTATTAAATGTAATGGAACAGATATGGATCCAGAGTTCTGTGCTGAGCCACGTCTTTTCGTGGTGGCCATTGCCTTTGTTCTTGGTCGTTGATCTGGCGGTGTTCCTCCAGTATCACGTCTCTCTCTGTGGGATCTGCTGGCTCATCTGTGGCAGAATGCTTCTATACTGACTTCTCCCCACCGCTCCTCTCCCGCTTGTTGCATTTTGGCAGCGGGATATTGCCCTGGAAAGACTGGAGTGAGATCACCGCGTTATGTAACAGACGGTAAGGACCGCGCTCCACACATCGTAAATGTTTTGCCTATTAAGACTGTGACAGACGTCACATTAAGAGCATTAATTAACACAACAGATCAATCGAGTAGCGGAATCTCATCTGAGAAATGATTCTTTACCCGATCTCCACTATTGATCCAACAGAACATCCCAGAAAGAAGAGGCTGCAGAACATCACGTGATCCTCAATGGAATGAAAAATCTCATAGGCGTCAAAGCTGTGAATTCTCCAATACGGAGCTCGGTGTCATACACTTCGATATCACAATCATTAGAATTGTTTGGGTTCACAGTCGTCAGTGAGGGAATGTACTGGCTTCAATGCAATGTATATCGGGAGTGCAGGGAGCGTATGAAGAGTAACCATTGTTTTATAGGGAATGTCATCCTTTTGAGTTATTAATATGGGCGTACAGGTAGCATAGAGCTGACATGATTCATTCCTGTATTCCTCCTGGAGGATGGCTTATTCAGTAAAAATCATCTTTTATAGCATTGATCTTCCAGGCTATGGGGCATGCGCTGCCCAGAAGATGAGACTGCCTCCGATCCTCCTTATACAAGATGTCTCCTGTCCTCCTATGACGTCAGGTGCGCAGCCGGAAATACCGCGCCTGCTAATTCTGCCTGCCGTGTCTCCCCTGTCCAGTTCCACCCCTTCCAATATCTCTCTCACACTCTCAATGGATTGTGCTCTCTGTCGCTCTGGCTGGATCCGCGCTCTCTCTCTGTCGCTCTGGCTGGATCCGCGCTCTCTCTCTGTTGCTCTGGCTGGATCCGCGCTCTCTCTCTGTTGCTCTGGCTGGATCCGCGCTCTCTCTCTGTTGCTCTGGCTGGATCCGCGCTCTTCTCTCTGTTGCTCTGGCTGGATCCGCGCTCTCTCTCTGTTGCTCTGGCTGGATCCGCGCTCTCTCTCTGTTGCTCTGGCTGGATCCGCGCTCTCTCTCTGTTGCTCTGGCTGGATCCGCGCTCTCTCTCTGTTGCTCTGGCTGGATCCGCGCTCTCTCTCTGTTGCTCTGGCTGGATCCGCGCTCTCTCTCTCTCTCTCTCTCTCCTCTGGATCGGCTCTCTCTCTCGCTCTGGTGGATCGGCGCTCTCTCTCTGTCGCTCTGGTGGATACGCTTTCTCTCTGTTGCTCTGGATGGATCGTCGCTCTCTGTCGTCTGGATGATGGCTCTCTCTCTGTTGCTGGATGGATCGGCGCTCTCTCTCTGTTGCTCTGGATGGATCGTCGCTCTCTGTCGTTCTGGATGGATCGGCGCTCTCTCTCTGTGTCGGATGGATGGCGCTCTCTCTCTGTTGCTCTGGATGGATCGGCGCTCTCTCTCTGTCGCTCTGGATGGATCGGCGCTCTCTCTCTGTCGCTTCTGGATGGATCGCGCTCTCTCTCTGTTGCTCTGGATGGATCGGCGCTCTCTCTCTGTTGCTCTGGATGGATAGGCGCTCTCTTCTGTTCTCTGGTGGATCCGCGCTCTCTCTCTGTCGCTCTGGATGGATCATCGCTCTCTCTGTCGCTCTGGTGGATCCGCGCTCTCTCTCTGTTGCTCTGGATGGATCGGCGCTCTCTCTCTGTCGCTCTGGATGGATCGGCGCTCTCTCTCTGTCGCTCTGGATGGATTGGCGCTCTCTCTCTGTCGCTCTGGATGGATCGGCGCTCTCCCTCTGTCGCTCTGGATGGATCGGCGCTCTCTCTCTGTCGCTCTGGAAGGATCGCTCTCGTTTCCTTTATGCAAGACCACATGACTGGGCCAATCTGAACAAACTTAAGCCTGGGTTACACGCTTCAATGTCCCAGCGATCCCACCAACGATCCGTCATGGGTGGATCGCTGGGACATCGTTAGCTTATCGCTGGTTAGCTGTTACATAGGCAGACTCACCAGCAAGAACAAGCGCAGGTATCCAGGTGAAACAGTGGGCGACCAAAGATAGATTTATGGACAGGACCATAAATCTCCGATCAACAACTTATCGTTGATTGGTGTCACACACAACGATTTTCGAATCGCTGTAACGTCACCAAAATAGTGACGTTGCAACGATATCGTTGTGTTGTGTACGGGCCCTTTAGTAGACCGTTATATTTGGCCTTGCAAATGTTCTCTTTTGGGTTTCACCTCTCTGGGGTCTTCCATTATCAACACATTTGAAAAAAATATATTCTGAAGGCAAATGTTTAACTCTCTTCCGGACCCTGCGAGGGATCTACCACTTGTGTATAACGGCTTCATATCGGCAGCATACAAACGTTCAAACCACACTCCCAAATCGTTACCCCAGACCATGTGAAGCCGGACAATCCCTCTTGTAGTTTCTCCCTTGTACAGTTGAAGACTTGGTATCCAGATGGTTTGTGTCCTGGAGGAAGGTTCTGATCCTCCCTGTAGGCAGCGATTGATGTAGAACACAAAGCGGTGCATGGGGTTTGCTCTTTATCATGCAGAGTAATGATTTATTTGTCATGAGCCGTTCCCTACTGAACCTCCCATCTATTGGAATAGGCACATACTCAGGTATTCAGCTCCACTATGCAAATATAAACTCCTGGGCCGCTGATGTCCTGATTTAGCTGCTTTTGGTCCATCGATTGATAAAGAGCAGAAAACCTGCGCAGGTTTGCTTTTGTGTATTTAGAGTTTGGTCTTCACGTCTGTTCTGAGGACCACATCGAGGTCATCCGCGCTTGTGTGAAGAACAGATTTTATTGCTCTGATCGCACAAAGCAAATGTCCTGCGCATCCAAGTTAGCTCTACCGCGGCAGATTCATAGATGACGTCTCTATCATAGGTGTCAATCATCAGAGCAGTTGTGGGCTAGCGACCGTTATCTGCTAGGTGCCTCATTCTGACTAGAGATGAACAAGTTGAAGTTCGGGCTCGGTGGTGCAGCCAAACCTTTTGGGGTACTGTTAATGACCCTGAATTTGACCCGAAACTCTTAAGAAGTCACTGATTGGCAGTTCAGCTCTCCACCCACATACAGCCAGCCATAAGTAAAACACTTCTGGGGGGGAGAGGGAGTTTTTTTTTTTTTAACAAATTTGGACACACAACACCCAAACTGTGTTCTTAAGTCCAATGTGAGTAGATCAAACATCGCACAGGGCCGAGCACCAACTTTACCCGACCACAGCATGCTCGCACAGGGCCGAGCACCAACTATACCCGACCACAGCATGCTCGCACAGGGCCGAGCACCAACTATACCCGACCACAGCAATGCTCGCACAGGGCCGAGCACCAACTGTACCCGACTACAGCAAAGCTCGCACAGGGCCTAGCACCAACTGTACCCGACCACAGCATGCTCGCACAGGGCCGAGCACCAACTGTACCCGACCACAACAATGCACTCGACACAGGGCCGAGCACCAACTGTACCCGACCACAGCAATGCTCGCACAGGGCCGAGCACCAACTGTACCCGACCACAGCAATGCTCGCACAGGGCCGAGCACCAACTGTACCCGACCACAGCAATGCTCGCACAGGGCCGAGCACCAACTGTACCGACCAATGCACACACAGCAATTCCGCCACGATGTAAGCCGAGCACCAACTATATCCGACCACAGCAATGCTCGCACAGGGCCGAGCACCAACTATACCCGACCACAGCAATGCTCGCACAGGGCCGAGCACCAACTATTACCCGACCACAGCGATGCTCACACAGGGCCGAGCACCAACTATACCCGACCACAGCGATGCTCACACGGTGCCGAGCACCAACTATACCCGACCACAGCAATGCTCGCACGGGCCGAGCACCACTTTACCACCACAGCAATGCTCGCACAGGGCCGAGCACCAACTGTACCCGACCACACATTGGGACATGCTTCCGCACAGCAGGGCCGAGCACCAACTATACCCGACCACAGCAATGCTCGCACAGGGCCGAGCACCAACTATACCCGACCACAGCGAATGCTCGCACAGGTGCCGAGCACCAACTATACCCGACCACAGGATGCTCGCACAGGCCGAGCACCAACTTACCGACACAGCATGCTCACAGTGCCGAGCACCAACTATACCGACCACAGGATGCTCGCACAGGGCGAGCACCAACTATACCGACCACAGCAATGCTCGCACAGGGCCGAGCATCAACTGTACCCGACCACAGCAATGCTCGCACAGGGCCGAGCATCAACTGTACCCGACCACAGCGATGCTTGCACAGGGCCAAGCACCAACTGTACCCGACCACAGTGATGCTTGCTCCAGTGCTTTGCAATAATAAAGCACCCAAACCCGAGCAGGTTTTCTCATCCCTTATTGTACCTGCTATCCATGGTGATGTGTAATTCTCGCACCTTGTTATGTTATTTATCTCATTCTTCTTCTTGCAGCTTTGAACTTGCAGGCAGGTCGCATCTATTTTCATTCTTCAGCTATTTTCCATTGCTTAACAGGTATCTCCGGTCCTGGGAGATAATGGCAGGTTGTCTAGCTGGAGCTGCAGATGTTTCATATCTGGACTTGGCCTTTTGTGTTCCTCCATCGTCCTCGTGTCCTGATGTGAGCGGCGTCTGTCCCGTTACCTTGTGTCTGCTCCCAGCTGACCTTGTACATTCAGGTCAGTATAGGAGCTATGACAGATATGTCCGTCCGGTATCTGTTACAGAAAGTGTTGCCACCTTGTAGGGCTGCGGCGACGTTCGCTCTGTTAATATTTTCCATGTGATACTTTACACTTCTCCTCGGCTTCCAGTAAATGCTGCTTTGTGTCCATAGATAGCGTGGAAACCAAACTTATAGAATAAGGTGATATAAAGGGGGGATGGAAGATAAGCGTCTCTTCCTTAATATCACGCCGTGGCTCCAATTTCCCTTTGCTGATCCCAGGCCACTGTGACATGTTGGCAATATTGGTGTCACTTTTTGGATACTTATTTGTCAAGAGTGTGCCGAGCCCTGTTGTCACCTCTGGGGCACCTGAGGTCAGGAGGTGTCCATGTTTGATCCTGTGTCAGGCCTTCTGTAGAGCTTACTGATGTGCTTGTTCTTCTATGGTGAAGGCGTTAAGAGCATTTTTTTTCAACTGGATGAGTGTTTAGACTTCAGCTGTAACCTGTAATTATCATCCCCTTCCGCTATATCTACCTTCTCTTACCTCATTCCATGGCGGTGATAGAACATTTATACTTGCCTGTGGAGGAGCTTGCTGCTCTTCAGCTGTAGTGCTGTTGCTGGGGCAGCAGCAAGGCTTCTATTTGGAGGTCTTCTCAAACCCTGCTATATCTGTTGTGTATGCCTATGTTCTCTGTGTGTTTCCTTGCTCTTTTGCTTATTCAGTCCCTTGGAGTGGTGAGGGGGGACATCTAGGTAAGTCTTGTCCAGGAGCCTAGTAAAGTACAGAGACCCAGGCATCCTCACCTTCAGGAGTAATCTTGGAGACAGGGATTAGCCTAGAGTTTCCTATCTGGAGGGGTAGCTCAGGTGTACCCTATCCCTGCTTTTACTTTGTCATAATTGTACACTTGTCCTGTTGCAGTTGTTGCTCTTGGGAACTTCTCTCCTGGTTGCTGAGGTGGTGTGGGAAACTCTCGATGGCCGTTCAGGAAGTGAGGCCTCAGCAGTCATCTCCTGGTCATGCAATTAGGGATATTCCTGTCTGTGCAGGAGCCTTTAGGAACTGCACAGTTGGAGTACTAGTCTGTACAGGACCCAGCTGAGTAGAGGTGCTGCATCCCTGTCAGTGTGTGATGGGACCCCATACTTGAGATGCATATAACATTTATGGTTTGTTTTTTTTTTTTTGTTATGGAACAGCCCCTGTGAGGGAAATCTGTCACCAGGTTTTTGCTACCCCATCTCAGGGCAGGGTAATATAGAGACCGAGACCCTGATTCCAGCGATCGTGTCACTTACTGAGCTGCTTGCTGTCGTTTGATAATCACTGTTTCCTGCTGCACATGTAGCAGTTATTTGAATGTGGAGCTTTGTAGCCACTAGCTGCTTTGTGTGGGGGTGCAGGGTTATACACGGATCATGAATATGCCGGACTATCTGGCAGCAGGACAACTAGTCCTCTAATGAGAATCTCCTGCTGATTAAACAGTGATTGTATAAAACTAAAGTGAGCAGCCCAGTAAGTGACACATCGAAGGAATCTGTAGCTCTTACCCTACACTGTGCTGCTCTCAGATTAGGTAGCAAACCTCTGCTGATAGATTCCTTTAAAGCACACATTATAGAATATTATTATTTTTTTTTAAATAATTTATTTTTTTTTTTTCTGACCAAGAAGTGGGCAATTTTCTTCTTACAGACCACTTATTGGTATGCAGACAGTACAGATACAGGATTTCATGCCAATGCTCTCATTAGGCCATGTTCACACATTTGTGTGTTTTCATGGGTTTTATGGAAATTAAAACCTGCTTTTTCCAGCACCAGCAAAAGCTGTAAGATGTCAGAGATCTCCTGCACACAATCGCTTTTGGTTTTCTCCTGGCTGAAATCTAAAACTTCAGCATTTTTGGAATAAGCAGCATGGCAATTGTTCCTGCTTTTTTGCAACATCTTTTCACCATTGAAAAATATAATCAATGATGTTGCAAAGAAAGCTCTCGAGACTGCTTACCCCTCTTCATTGGGCATGGTATACCACCCATAGCATAACAATACCATGCTGAGGAAGAGAGCTTTCTTTATAACATCATTTTTAATGGCTAACAAATATTGCAATGATGTTACAAAGAAAGCTCTTGAGACTGCTTACCTCTTCTCATCAGGCATGGTATAACAATTGTACTATAACAATACCATACCTGATGGAGCGGTAAGCAGTCTCGAGAGCTTTCTTTGTAACATCATTTATTATAAAAAGTATCACAACTACAATATTCTGATTTTAGTTTCTTCTCACACTGAGATGCCTGTATCTGTGAGCACTGAAGTGTGAAAGCTCTGACTCTCTTCTCTCTCGGACCCCACGCGTTTCATAGTGATCAGTTCATCTGTCTGTAGATTGAGGCAGAATGGGTTCCTATATGACGGATCAGTGAGTGTTCCTCTCCCGGTATGTATGTAATCCTCCGTCCTGAGCACGGTGACCTTGTGTAACGGCTCTCTGTATTTTTAGCCTGTGCAGACGACTGGGTGGAAAAAAAAATGTTTCTGGATGTGTCTGTGTGTCCTGTGCTAACTTTCCAGAAAGAGATTATCACTTAAAGGGGATGTACTGTGACCTCTGACGTAGATTATCTCTTAAAGGGGATGTACTGTGACCTCTGACGTAGATTATCTCTTAAAGGGGATGTACTGTGACCTCTGATGTAGATTATCTCTAAAGGGGATGTACTGTGACCTCTGATGTAGATTATCTCTTAAAGGTGATGTACTGTGACCTCTGATGTAGATTATCTCTAAAGGGGATGTACTGTGACCTTTGACGTAGATTATCTCTTAAAGGTGATGTACTGTGACCTCTGACGTAGATTATCACTTAAAGGGGATGTACTGTGACGTCTGATGTAGATGATCACTTAAAGGGGATGTACTGTGACCTCTGATATAGATTATCTCTTAAAGGGGATGTACTGTGACCTCTGACGTAGATTATCTCTTAAAGGGGATGTACTGTGACCTCTGACGTAGATTATCACTTAAAGGGGATGTACTGTGACGTCTGATGTAGATTATCTCTTAAAGGGGATGTACTGTGACCTCTGACGTAGATTATCTCTTAAAGGGGATGTACTGTGACCTCTGACGTAGATTATCTCTTAAAGGGGATGTACTGTGACGTCTGATGTAGATTATCTCTTAAAGGGGATGTACTGTGACCTCTGATGTAGATTATCTCTTAAAGGGGATGTACTGTGACATCTGACGTAGATGATCACTTAAAGGGGATGTACTGTGACCTCTGACGTAGATTATCTCTTAAAGGGGATGTACTGTGACCTCTGATGTAGATTATCTCTTAAAGGTGATGTACTGTGACCTCTGACGTAGATTATCACTTAAAGGGGATGTACTGTGACGTCTGATGTAGATTATCTCTTAAAGGGGATGTACTGTGACGTCTGATGTAGATTATCTCTTAAAGGGGATGTACTGTGACCTCTGACGTAGATTATCACTTAAAGGGGATGTACTGTGACATCTGATGTAGATTATCACTTAAAGGGGATGTACTGTGACCTCTGACGTAGATTATCACTTAAAGGGGATGTACTGTGACGTCTGATGTAGATTATCTCTTAAAGGGGATGTACTGTGACGTCTGATGTAGATTATCTCTTAAAGGGGATGTACTGTGACCTCTGACGTAGATTATCACTTAAAGGGGATGTACTGTGACATCTGATGTAGATGATCACTTAAAGGGGATGTACTGTGACATCTGACATTGATGATCACTGAATTTCACATTCCGTGCGCTCTGACAATGAATGAAGGCAAGGATTCTCTGAAAGTGATAAAGTTAAAGGAGATCCTGCGAGGAAGGAAGCAGAAAGTCTCGCTTTTCCTGTTCGCCCCTCACCACAAAATTCCAAAAATGTCGTCCTTTTTTCCAGGATGATTTTTTAGGACTGCGCCGTATTGTTTTTTTTAGTAAGAGATGAGAGACCCCCACTTTGTATTAGTGCAGGGTAAGGGCAGTTTCTTCCACTTGGCTCCATGTAATACCACATGTCTCCTGCAGTGGGCGCTGTAGGAGGACCGTATGGCCATGTGCGGCTTTCCCAAGGGTCATAACTTGTGAAAATTTCAGCGCATTTATTTATATGACAATGTTAGGAGTTATGCAACTGACAACCTGTAACATGGCAGGCAGAATCCGCAGACTTCTCCCACCCAAAAGCCATGTAACGGTGCACTACATACAATGTTCAATGTACTCTTCCTTGTGAAACTTTGGCTACTTACATCATAATGCAGGAACATCCCTCTAATTTGATATGTGATGGTCCAGCTTTACTCTAGGGCAGCCATACTTATTAGAGGATGTCGGGCCGAACCTGCCCATTTTGGGGCTCCCTCCCCCGTGGCCATGTGTTATGGGGTCTTAACTGCCCAAAAATCCTTGGACGTGTTTGATTTCGGCATTCCCTACTTTTATCTGGAAATCTAAGAGGATTCTGATGGTGGGTTACTCCCCTCTCCCCATTGGAAACACATCAAAGCTGTGTACACGTGTATGGAAGGTCCAGGAGAAATGGCTGTCAGCTGATACCTATTGAAGGACAATATAGACTATATATGTTAAGTAGACATCTTAGACTTGGTGTGACTGGTGTACTCACTTAAAATCCATGTTTAAGCTCCAGCTGGACTTCCAAATGGAATAAGATAGGTCCTATGGCACTGTTGTAGAAGTGGACAGACGCCGCTGATCTCTTGCCATGGAGAGTGAAGAAAGCACCTCACTCTTGCATACAGATGCCATTCTTCAATTGAGCGCCAGTGGACGTGATTTCCTTGCAGGATTCCGATTTGTTAAAAGGCAATAATCCCCCAAACAAGAATCATTTTGTGTCTGATGAAGACCCAATTGTCAAGGTCGAAACATAATGCTCTAAATGCTCATTTTAATATCATGCAGTGGTGAGGAGGGGTTTACATGTCATACAAATGATTTATACAACTCTTTTGTATAGTAATCACACCAGCCTCATCAGACATGAAATCTAAACATTTCAGATGTTGAAATTCTATGGCCGATCCTTCTCTTCCTCTTTGTCATGTGACGGGGACGTGCTACACATCAGATAGTGGATGGTCCTATTTGCCAGACTCCCAACTACGGGCCTTAAAGGAATCATCCACTTTTAGGGAAACCTAAAATGAGTAACTCATCGAGTACTCTCCCTCCTTGGGTGCAGCGTCGCCTCTTTGACGCTGCTTCGGACTCTGTTCCGGCAGCAGCGGTGACCTCACATCAGCAGCTCGTGTCACCACTGTAGCTACTCACTGATTGGCAGGAGCGGGTACACGTGTGGTTGACGTGATGGTACTGCTGCAGCCAACCACTGAGCTCATCAGCTATAACAAGGTTGATCGCACATGACTCTGAGATCAGTGATTGGCTGCAGCAGTGACACGTGCGGTTTAAGTGATGTCGCCTCTGCAGCCGGAAAACAGAATCCAGAGCAGCTTGGAAGAGGCGGTGATGGATCTAGGAAGGGTAAGTGCCAGCTGAGGTTTTGGTATTCTACAAAGTGTAGGGACCACTTTCCTGAAAGTGGACTATCCCTTTAAATATTGAGAAACTAAAGGGTATGTCACACGCGTCGATATCGCTGTCAATGTCGCTCATGCGTCACGGATTTTCAGTCGCTCAAGCGACGTAAAAGTGACGTAGGAGCGACATTGAAGCGTGCGACCAAGCGATGCAACCAGCGATATGTCGCTGATCACAGGTTTCACTGCCAGATGTAAAACCTGTCGCTCATCGCTCAGTGGACCTTGTGCATCGCTGCGTGTGACACTAAACTCAGCGACGTATTTTCTATTTTGACACCGTACAAGCAACTAAATAAAATCGCTCGCAAGATGGCGACATCACCGCATCGCTGGGTCATATTGACGCGTGTGACATCTTACCTGCGATAATTCCACATCGCTCAGGCGATTAATAATTTGTGACGCATGAGCGATATTGCGGGCGACATTGACACGTGTGACAGGCCCTTAATATCCATTTGTGGCCTAGTCCTCCTAATTTATATAGGGTAAAGGTTTGTAGAGCGTCTTATAAGGGTGGAGTCGTAAAGGCAGAGACGTGATTGCTGTGAGTGGAGGATTTACTGCTCGTCTTATCTCTGTTATCTTTCTTGTGGCAGAAGATAATGTTGTGATGGAAAATTGTTCAGTGGAAGAATTTCATCAGAAATAGAGACTTCCTGATTACTGGATTAAGGGTCCGTGTGAGTGACACCGGCATGTTACCGCTACTCATGTAAGGGTCCGTGTGAGAGACACCGGCGTGTTGCCACCACTCATGTAAGGGTCCGTGTGAGAGACACCAGCGTGTTACCGCCACTCATGTAAGGGTCTGTGTGAGTGACACCGGCATGTTACAGCCACTCATGTAAGGGTCCGTGTGAGAGACACCAGCGTGTTACCGCCACTCATGTAAGGGTCCGTGTGAGAGACACCAGCGTGTTACCGCTACTCATGTAAGGGTCCGTGTGAGTGACACCGGAATGTTACCACCACTCATGTAAGGGTCCGTGTGAGTGACACCGGCATGTTACCGCTACTCATGTAAGGGTCCGTGTGAGTGACACCGGCATGTTACCGCCACTCATGTAAGGGTCCGTGTGAGTGACACCGGCATGTTACCGCCACTCATGTAAGGGTCCGTGTGAGTGACACCGGCATGTTACCGCCACTCATGTAAGGGTCCGTGTGAGAGAAGAACCGCATCAGTAGGGGTTACCGCATGCTACTCATGTAAGGGTCCGTGTGAGTGACACCGGCATGTTCGATCGTAACCGTAGTGACACGCATTTACGCCACTCATGTAAGGGTCCGTGTGAGTGACACCGCATGTTACCGCCACTCATGTAAGGGTCCGTGTGAGTGACACCGGCATGTTACAGCCACTCATGTAATCGTCGTGTGAGTGACACGAATGTTATCACCACCATGTAAGGGTCCAACGGCATGTTACCACCACTCATGTAAGGGTCCTGTGAGTGACACCGGCATGTTACAGCCACTCATGATAAGTGTCCGTGTGAGTGACACCGGAATGTTACCGACCAACTCATGTAAGGGTCCGTGTGAGTGACACCGGCATGTTACAGCCACTCATGTAAGGGTCCGTGTGAGGGACACCGCATGTTACAGCCACTCATGTAAGGGTCCGTGTGAGTGACACCAGCATGTTACCACCAATCATGTAAGGGTCGTGTGAGTGACACCGGCATGTTACATGCCACTCATGTAAGGTCCGTGTGGAGGACACCAGCATGTTACCACCACTCATGTAAGGGTCCGTGTGAGTGACACCAGCATGTTACCACCACTTATGTAAGGGTCCGTGTGAGTGACACCGGCATGTTACGCCACTCATTAACGGTCCGTGTGAGTGACACCAGCATGTTACCACCACTCATGTAAGGGTCCGTGTGAGTGACACCGGCATGTTACCAGCTACTTATGTAAGGGTCGTGTGAGTGACACCAGCATGTTACCACCACTCATGTAAGGGTCCTGTGTGAGTGACACCAGGCATGTTACCACCACTCATGTAAGGGTCCGTGTGGGGTGACACCGGCATGTTACAGCCACTCATGTAAGGGTCCGTGTGAGTGACACCGGCGTGTTGCCACCACTCATGTAAGGGTCCGTGTGAATGACCCAGCATGTTACCGCCAGTCATGTAAGGGTCTGTGGAGTGACACCGGCATGTTACAGCCACTCATGTGAGGGTCTGTGTGAGTGACACCAGGCATGTTACCGCACTCATGTAAGGGTCCGTGTGATGGACACCGGCATGTTACCGCCACTCCCTGTAAGGGTCAGTGTGAGGACACCGGCATGTTACCGCCGCTCATGTAAGGGTCCGGTGAGTGACATCCAGCATGTTACTGCCACTCATGTAATGGTCCGTGTGAATGACACCGGCAATGTTACCGCCACTCATGTAAGGGTCCGTGTGAGTGACACCGGCATGTTACCGCCACTCATGTAAGGGTCCGGTGAGTGACATCCGGCATGTTACTGCCACTCATGTAAGCGTCCGTGTGAGTGACACCGGAATGTTACCGCCACTCATGTAAGGGTCCGTGTGAGGGACACCGGCATGTTACCGCCACTCATGTAAGGGTCCGTGTGAGTGACACCGGCATGTTACCGCCACTCATGTAAGGGTCCGTGTGAGTGACACCGGCATGTTACCGCCACTCATGTAAGGGTCCGTGTGAGTGACACCGCATGTTACCACCACTCATGTAAGGGTCCGTGTGAGTGACACCGGAATGTTACCGCCACTCATATAAGGGTCCGTGTGAGGACACCGGCATGTTACAGCCACTCATGTAAGGGTCCGTGTGAGTGACACCAGCATGTTACCACCACTCATGTAAGGGTCCGTGTGAGTGACACCGGCATGTTACCGCCACTCATATAATCGTCCGTGTGAGTGACACCGGCATGTTACAGCCACTCATGTAAGGGTCCGTGTGAGTGACACCGCATGTTACCACCACTCATGTAAGGGTCCGTGTGAGTGACACCGCATGTTACCGCCACTCATATAATCGTCCTGTGTGAGTGACACCGGAATGTTACACCACTCATGTAAGGGTCCGTGTGAGTGACACCGGCATGTTACCGCACTCATTAGTTGTGAGGAACCGTGTGTACGATATGTAACCGTAGTGCGATGTTACCAGCCACTCATGTAAGGGTCTGTGTGAGTGACACCGGCATGTTACAGCCACTCATGTAAGGGTCCGTGTGAGTGACACCGCATGTTACCAGCCACTCATGTAAGGGTCCGTGTGAGTGACACCGGCATGTTACCGCCACTCATATAAGGTCCGTGTGAGTGACACCGGCATGTTACCACCACTCATGTAAGGGTCCTGTGTGAGTGACACCGGCATGTTACCAGCACTATGTAAGGGTCCGTGTGAGTGACACCAGCATGTTACCACCACTCATGTAAGGGTCCTGTGTGAGTGACACCGGCATGTTACCAGCCACTCATATAATCGTCCGTGTGAGTGACACCGGAATGTTACCACCACTCATGTAAGGGTCCGTGTGAGTGACACCGGCATGTTACCGCTACTATGTAAGGGTCTGTGTGAGTGACACCAGCATGTTACCACCACTCATGTGAGGGTCCTGTGTGAGTGACACCGGCATGTTACACCACTCATGTAAGGGTCCGTGTGAAATGACCACCGCATGTTACCGCCACTCATGTAAGGGTCCTGTGGGAGTGACACCGGCATGTTACACCACTCATGTAAGGGTCCTGTGTGAGTGACACCGGCATGTTACGCCACTCATGTAAGGGTCCGTGTGAGTGACACCGGCTGTTGACCGACCACTCATGTAAGGGTCCTGTGTGAATGACGCCAGCATGTTACCCGCCATCATGTAAGGGTCGTGTGAGTGACACCGGCATGTTACAGCCACTCATGTAAGGGTCCGTGTGAGTGACACCGGCATGTTACCGCACTCATGTAAGGGTCCGTGTGAGGACACCGGCATGTTACCGCCACTCATGTAAGGGTCCGCGTGAGAGACACCGGAATGTTACGCCACTCATGTAAGGGTCCGTGTGAGTGACCCAGCATGTTACCAGCCACTCATGTAAGGGTCCGTGTGAGTGACGCCAGCATGTTACCCGCCATCTGTAAGGGTCCGTGTGAGTGACACCGGCATGTTACAGCCACTCATGTAAGGGTCCGTGTGAGTGACAATCGGCATGTTACCGCCACTCATGTAAAGGTCCGTGTGAGTGATACTGGCATGTTACCGCCACTCATGTAAGGGTCCGTGTGAGTGACGCCGGCATGTTACCGCAACTTATGTAAAGGTCTGTGAGTCACACAGGCATGTTCCCACCATTCATGTAGAGGGTCCGTGTGAGTGATACGGCATGTTACCGCTACTCGTGTAAGGTCCATGTGAGTGACACCGGCATGTTACCGCCACTCGTGTAAGGGTCGGTGTGAGAGACACCGGCATGTTACCGCCACTCATGCTTTGCATTCAAAGGATGTGTCCTGTATGAACAGTCTTAGGGATCATCGAAAACTTTAAAGCAGGTAAGAAGCTGGCCAGGGGGGCAGATATCTCAGGGGGCGCCTCAGTAAATGTTTCCCTTCACTCTGGATGGACCCATCAACTTGATCCTCTTTTCAGTTTTTTTTTTTTCTGTTTTCAGGATTTTTAAATACTCCTTTCACACTAAGACACAATCCCACACTTTATTTAATTTGTGGGGAATCTGGCAGTAAGTGTTATATTTCTCTGCAGCACTCCCGCAGGAGAAATGAAGTATTGCACAATGTCTGTTCATATCAATGGGCATTCTGGGTCCTCCAGAAAGAGGGAGATGCCCTTTATGCTCTGAGCAAAAAATAAGGATTCTGATCAAGGGGGGCTTTTGTGTATAAAAATAGGGTTTCTACACTGGACAATCCCTTAAATAACATTAACTTTTAAATGGAATCTGTAAGCAGTTTTTTGCTATGCAAATTGAGGACAACATGCTACAGGAGTTTAGAGCACAAGGCATCTGGACCTCTCATCAGGCTGTGTGCTTTTTGTTTACATAATCTAAAGGCTTTATCTCCTGGTGATTACCATTACAGGACTACATTGTCACCCCATGGCAGTCTGAACACGTCCCTGCTGTGATTAACACCATAATGTCAATACACCCTTTCTATGGTGAGTCTGGTGTGGGTGGAGGCGGCTCTCCCTGCTCTGCTGTCTTCCTAGAAGTAAATGCTTTGATTGCATCAGTACGGCTGAAGCCAGTAATGTGTGATACATCTGGATTCAGAATCTCTTTGCCTATATTATGCTGCAATCAGATGAGATGACAGAAAACTGCTGACAGGTTCCCTTTAACAGGTTAGGTGACAAATGTAGAGGGTCTAATCCGCCATCACCAATGGCCAGAACTGGAAGGTCGACATCCCCCATCATTTCTTAGTCTGGTAGCAGATTGTGCCACTTACCCCTATGGCATGGACTTGCTGGACTGTCTGTGTGTTTATAATGAGGTTGGTTATGGGTCTATACCAGTAGATAAGTATTGAATCAATGGGGTCTCGCCTTGATTGTTCGAAGTGCTGTGTCCACGGTTAGTTTCTTTGGACCTGCCCTGTATGAAGTCGTTGTCTGGAGCTCACCTGAGTAAGTGTACATGGCTTAATATCTAATTTTTACATTTTATGAAGCAAATCTAGTTTTTGATCTCTTAAGCTATAGCTATTCATTCTGTCTCTAATACACATGCATGCTCAATTTGGACAATCGTGCATGTCCTTCTAATGATAGTGTGGGATTAAGGAACTGACAGACGCCTCTGCTGATGGTTCTTCATAGGAAAACCAAAGGGACCTGGCTTATAAATTCAACGTGTCCCATCCTTATTTGCCCAACATAGTCTTTTGGGGTGGCATTGGCAGGCGG